>JZKD02S0545221.1:83397-119441 GCA_000966675.3 Picea glauca
GAAATACATTAAAAAGGACTATGCGTATTAACAAGATATATCATAGATAGGAAATGAGAATGTAGAGAGCATAGATAGTTTTTATATATATTCTAGATCTATAATGAGACTAAAAACGATAATAGACAAATGCATAAAACTCATGGAAGGTATTCTTAAGAATATAAGTTTATTAAATTATGACTTGGAGGAAATTCAAAAATTAGAGTTCACTATACAAATCAATTCGAAGGATCTCTGGAAAAAGATATAGAAAAGGAAACAAGAGTCCAAGACGGAACCAAAATACCTTCCGCAACCTTGAAAATGTTCCTTTCTTAACGACATGCAGAGATATTCAACCTGCAAGATAAACAAAGAACACTTTGAGAGACCCTTAATGAAAATAGTGTAATTATAATAACAATAGTTAATACAAGAGGAAGGAACGGATTTGCAAAACACTTATCTCTTATGGTTCAATTTTCACGAGGCGTATACTCCATGATGATCGATGTCTAATAGTTTTATTCTCCATTGAGTATGTATGCCTCCTTGCATAGACTTGGAGGTTTATGAAAACTTATTAACTGAGCCTTGGAAGGAATGTTGAATGTAGAGAAAGAGGGAAATATAAACTCTTTATGGGTTCCCTTGCACAATCATGAGAGACCCATCATTAGTGTTGTATCCAAGAAAATAACCCAAGATAGTAATTTAAACAAGTGCAAATAAAGAAATTAGAGCCTCTTTCTTTTGTTCTTGGTAATAATGAATACAATGTATTTATTCATCGAGAGATCATTACCATAATATACATATATCTGGAAATTAAACTACAGAGAAATCTACTTAAACATAGTTTTAAAGACCATATGCATACAAGGCATACAAGGCATACAATCCATTTCATACAGAGTACTTGGGTAGGATACTCTATGAATGTATATACATGGATCTAAAATAACAACGAGAAACCCCTAAGTTAGCTAAGGGAGAAATGTTTTGACACTATGTGTCAAGTACTCTTAACCATACACAGAGTTAATAGACATTATGTGACCGTGGTTCAAGTAAAGGCCAGGAAAATAAACTGTAAGAGGAAAGCTCTTTATTCTAAAATCCACACAAAAATCTTAATAACAAATATTGAAGGGGTAACTAACATCTCTATAAATCTGGAAATCATTTCTTCTCAAAGAAAGAGCTATTTTTCCATATTTAGAAAAATAAATAGTTACCAGGAGAAAATAGTGGTGACCTATAAAAAATGCATATACAATAATTAGAATACTCGTTGGGGTCTGAAAAATACAACTTACCGGCTAGACCTGGATAGATTTATTTTTTCCTTGAGATCGAAAGAAGGGAACGAGATCCTTTTGAACTACACTCGAAGAAAACCTCAAGAAAATAAAAATAAACACAATGTAACAACTAGATCATTTCCTCATCGATGCCAGGTTTCACTGTCATTGAAAATATTTGGGATTTAACCTGTAAAGCAGATTCATCCATCCAGAATGTTGAGACCGGAATGACAGTCTTGGAAGGTGTTGACTCTTGAATCCGTTAGGACCGAAACGACAACCTCACAAAGATGTAAACTCCCCCATGTTTTTATAGAGGTGGTACTCCTCTTTAGATTTTCTCAGGATTTCTATATATTCAAAATGTGGGACTTGACATAAGTCTGTCATAGTAATTCAAAGAAACATAAATATTGTGAGAAAATAAAAGGAAAATGTTTTTGTTTTCTTCTTAAAGAAAGTTCCTAAGAAAGGATCGAGAATCACACACTTCACACATTTAAAGAAAATAAGAAAAAATTATTCACATCCATCATAGTTTAAGATAAAGAATTTTTATCACAGAAAAAATAAAAAGAAGATGATCCACATGCACAAGAGAACTTTAACAGAGTGGACACATAGGAAACTCAAGTAAATATAATGATAGATCAACCTCAAATACTTTATATTATGAAAACAGGGTTACAAAGCACAATCAAGATTGTTCCAAAAATATCTCTCTTGAAATTTCTAGAAAATATATAGTCTGTTACATATTCTTTGAAATTGTAAATGTGTTTGTCTTAAAGAATGATATTGGGGCTCCCTCGGACCATAAAGAAAATAAATACAAGAATTAATCTTTTAGAAGGAAGATGGTGGGTGGTAGAAGAAAAACAAGACCTGGTAATAAGAAACAAAAGGAGTTATCAGTGTTCGGTTACAACTTTCTAGTGAAAGAGGTGGAATAACTGGATGAAGGATTTAATAAAGAAAATAAATATGCGATCATCATAAACTTACTATGATGGTCTCTCATGTTTTCATTTTCTTGCTGATGTCCTTTTATCATTTTTATCAATGGTTATAGGAACCGTCTCAACCACTTCTTTCCCTTCATTGGTCATTTTATTGATAGATTTCTTGAACCATTCTTTGATGTAACTTTTTATTGGTTCTACATTGATTTCATGCCGGATTTTAATGTTGAACAACTTTCCCTCCAAGTCTCGTAGGTCAAGGGAAATTCCATGTAACACTTCTTCAATATCTTGATTTTTTACGGAGTAATCCACTTGTCAGTTATCTATGGCATCCTCATCATATTCAATTATACCATAGATTTTTTCAATTGACAATCCTTTAAAAATCTCATCTTTCTCATCGAACTGTTGTTTTGTTAGGAACAACGAGTTGAGAATCAACTTGGAATCTTGGACTTCATTAGTTCTTCTAGATAGGTTCACCTCTGTGAGCCTTTTGAATAGTTCTTCTCTCCTTGTTATGGCTTGGATGCATGCTTGAACAATGTTATTCAAGTTCTTTTTTTTTTCTTTCCAGTAGGTGTTCAACTACTTGATCTGAATTCGAGAGGGAAGGTCCTCCTCTCTTCTCTTTAGCTCTGACATGTTGGAAAATTTAAAACCAAAGAGTACCAAAGGTAAAAACCTTCTTCATTTTTTAGGTCGGCTGATAAATACACATGGAATGCATGCACCCTCAAGCCAAAAAAAATCATGTTCTTTGAAATTTCCAAGCTTCTGTGATCAATGCCATTCTTTTCTTGATATTATTCTCCATATAGCTCTTGATGATGTGAGTAATCTTGAGGATCCATTTAATTTATCAACAAGCATGGTGGGTCCAACAATTTCGAAAGGGATAGAAATAAATGGAAGAGACATCAAAGTGTCTTCTAGTTCCTTAATCCTTTCCTTTAAATTTATATTTTCTTCTTCAAGACTGCCAATGGAGTCATCCAATGCATCACCAACTACTCTATGGATTCTTGAAATCTAGGAAGGCCGCATATTTCTTAGGTTTTTTTTTTTTTAAAATAAAAAGAGCAGAGCCTAATATATTAATTGTCCATAAAAGAGGGGCAACCGGAAACACCATGTCTTCCAGTTGTCTCACCGTGTTAGCGAAAACCGAGACAACTAGCTATCTATGCAGTCTATGATACAGAAAAAATGGCTGCCATTTGTCTTGCCTGAAGGAAACCAAGACATTTGGAAACCATTGGCCTGAAAAAAACTTTGAGTCTTAGAGTTACAAAATAATGGATTCTAGCCATGACTAGCCTGAGGGAAACCAAGAAAAATACTAAAACTATTGACTGTGACATTTACACGGTGGTCTCTACATCATCCATATCACCTTCTCCATCCTTGTCCCTGGCCTTGTCTATCAGCACGAAGGGTTGAGCACACGTTGGGCAGCGTTGTCCTGGCGGTGTATTTGAGTAGGCATCGTAGAGAAAGTCGTCTCGTTGGTTGACTAGACTGGTGCGGTGGATTAGGTCCTCCGCCAAGCTCCTCAGTTCAAATACTAACGTCAAGTGGTCTAGGTGGAGAAATGGAAATTGGACACACCCTACCTCTTGCATGGAAGAAAGAGTACGTGACATAGGAGTGATGCCACCCTCCTCATCCAGACTAACCCTTATCGACTCACCTTCCAGACCAGTTGCCTCATCCTCGACTGACGCGTTTCTTCCCAGGAATTCTGTTAGAGGGATCTATGCTACTCCTATGGTTGGTTCTACCTCCAAATATGTCAGAATTCTTTCAATTATGTAACAAGGGGGGAAATCGATCAACTGGGCTTCTCCTCTTTGAGAGCCGTGATGATTCTTGGTGGCCAATTGGGTAGTTTCCTCTGGAAAACAAGTCCGCGGGTTTCAATTTTCTGGAATGGTGAAGAGTAGGTGTGCCAGGGGGACTTGAGTGGGTTTGTGCCAGATGATTTCTTCGATATAGGCCATGGGAAGCATTCCAGGCTTCCTATTTTTTCGGACAAGCTGCGTCCATTCCATGGAAAATGTCCACTTAAATTTTTATTGTCTCTTTTTGTGCACAGTTGAAGCATACTAGGCAGCCCCCCTGTGGGGCTTGCCTCATTCTCGTCGCATGTGGAGGTGCCAAGCAATGGCCCTGGCAGTAATTAGGCAGCTACAATCACACCAGATCTCAGGGATGCCCAAATTCTACGGATTTAGCTTGAAATGAACCCCTTCTTTTCCAAAATCAAATAAATTCATGAGGAGTAATGTGACCATACCCGCCATTAAGGAAATCTACTGAGTGCTTTGTGATTTCTTTCCCTTCACAGGCATGAGAGTTATTGGCTCATTGGCCTGGCTGATCAATATTTCTCCTATCCTTAATGGTGAGGGGATGGGAGCCGATGGCCTATATTTAAGGCCCGTCCAAGCGTTGTACCATGTGTTGTCTCTGTGTGAGGTGGCACCCCATCCGGGGGCATATTTATTAGGTTAACCTCTGAATGATATTTCCCTTTTTTATTCTTCACATCACTCTTCTTAGTAATTAATTTCTTAGATTCTCTTTCAAAGACAACGCTCTAAAATACAAATGACTCTTCTTCATCGAAGGTCTCATTCTCAACAATTTACAACAAAGTATTATGGTGGACCGTGCCTCCTGGCTGATCAATGTTAGGAAACATTTTCTCTATGTAAGCCTCGAGCTCCATATCTTCGAGTGATCCAGAAATGATCTTTTAAATGACTGTGGTTGAGTTATTATGCATGCGTTTATTAACCATTTAGAAAGATTAATGAAAGAGGAAGAAGATAGGATAATATATCATAGTCATGAACACATATACAGAACTGAAATGAAGTAATAAGAACAATAAACCATAACAAGAGAAGTGATAAAGGAGTTCAACAATCTCGCCTACATCTTCAGGTCTTTGTCTTAGTGGGTGAGGCTTCTTTATTTCTGTTCAAAGATCAAAAGTACATCAAGGCAGTGCCATAAGGCTAAAATACTGATATGGTCTTGTTCTCCTAGATCGCTATAACCCAACAAAATAAATGACACTCAAATCGGATGACCAGAGCTCCCAGAAATGACCCGCAAAGATGCACTCCTCAACAGCTTGCCTGCATAAAAATGGATTTCGCTTGTATTTACCTTAGCATAACTCTACTATGACTATCCTCCATGGCCTCAAGAAGGCCTGGTTTATATACATCTATATTTGGTTATCATTCCCCAAATTCCTCCCAAAATCTAGCCCCCCAAAAGGCCCAATATCCCCCCAAAATGGGCAAAAATTGCCTATTACAGGCCTAAAATAAAAAAAAATCCATAATCTAAAGTGAAAAACCCACTTTAGCATAAGATTAATGGGCTAAGCCCCCAAAATGGGAGCGCTCCCCCTATTAATGGTCATATGGTTAAATACGTGGCTAAGCACCAACCCAAAAGGTTGTGCATTGGCCCCTTTTTCGTAGTCAAAAGTCATATGACATTTAAAAATAGGACCGCATCCATATGGAGCACCCCTGAATCCAGTGCTAAGAAATCCACGCCAACACAATAGTATCCTGGGTCACATGCAATATAATGAACCATGGGAAAACAAAACCACGCCCCCACATCTGGAACCTTGAGCTAGAGTGTAATTAGAACCGTAACCCGCAGCCCCCATGCTCGGGGGTTATCCCTTGGAAGCTTCCCACTTGTTGGTTGGATGTGGGCTCATGAGATTTACACAAACCATGGGCTGGGGCCTAGCCCTAGCCCTTTCCTCCACCCACTTAAATCATATTTCAACTTTAAATATTATAATGTCGCGATGCTATTATAAGAATGAACATGGCGCAATGGTATTGGAGCCTTTGTGAAAGCACTGAGCTTGGAAGAAAAGTCTCCATTTCTATTCTGGTGGAGACCATACATTTTTTCACATAGTGAACACGCCAACCACAGGGTGCCACATGGAATCCCAAGTCTGGGCCACATGGCACCACTCTATTTGTCGATTCTGATTCCACTTATCAACCGCTGGAGGGTCCACGTATACTGCTCAGTCAACAACCCAACCTACCACCTATCTACCCAATCAACATTGTACATTGCCATGTGTCACTGTATGGTAGGGCCATGTGGCACCTATATGGACATGCCACGTGTCACCCTTCCAGTGGTGACATGTGTCACCTCCTGACTGGTCCACACCATCTGTATGGAGCCCACTATTCCCCTGCCACATGTCACACTGCCACATCAACATGACATAATGCTGACGTCAACATTAACTTTTCACTGTTGACCTATTTGACTTTTTGCCTGTTTGGCAAAACGGTCAGAGTGTGATAAATCTCGCATACGATGTCTGTTTGAGAAAGTAAATATATGCTTGGAATCAATGCGATGAGCCGATCACAATGGAATTGGTTTCATCTGATTCCGACAAATTTCATTTTTGAGCCTTTTCTAGACCCGGGAAGCCTCTTGGATCCAATTTTGGATCATCGAGGGAGAAGTTATTGATGTCACTTTAGACGTAATGCTCTTCTTCTTCTTGTACAATTTTCTTCCTCATAGGGAGTTTATGTGAGCTTTCAATTTTTCTTGGAGGGGGATTCTTGTCTCCTCCTCCGCATGAACTACTATTGATCACTTTTCTAGATGGGTGGGGCACTAGAGCATTGCTCTGAGATGTTTTAGTATTGGGAGTAATAGTTGGGGACTGGGCACTCATCTCGCTAGGACCCTTTCCTTTTTTTTTGTAAAATTCATTGGTACTAAGTACCGTCTCCAAGTCGCCAACACAGTGAATAGGAAATCCCAAGTTATTATATTCTTCTTCTCCTAGAATAGTGTTGATAAATGAATTGATAAAACCAAATGTTAACACTTGTTCCACAAAAATTCCATTAGGTTCAAACCCTTTTATCTTTTCATCATAATTGAGATTCAGGTTGTGGAAGTGGTTTTCAAATTCATCGATTTTGTTCATATTTCTGAATACAAAGTCCACAATTTTCCAAGGTAAGGGTATGAATTGATTTATCCATTTCTCATGAAAAATGTGTAACCAGAAATTATATTGCATTGCAACTTCTGTAATGAACATTCTATCGGATATATGTCACAGAAGGAAATAGATATTTTCCTTAGAACCGAAAATCCTAATAACAATGTAATTCTCCATTTTCTCCAAGGTTACCTTTTTATCCAAGAGTTTACTTTCCTGGGCGGACATTCTTGGAGTATCTTTTCCAAAAAAAAAATCTTTAAAAACTGAGACGAAGTCGTTGGAAACTTCATAAAAATGCAAGGAAGATTTGTGCCTCCATAATGCTTGGTACTAAAAGGTCACTGGGTAAAATTCACAATTCACCTTCTTGTAGATAAACAATTTAGGAAATTGATAGCAATGTTATCGCGAATACCAAATAAGAGGCCATAAATAATTTCTTGTCCTTTTTGTATTGTGACAATTGGGAAGAGATTTCAATGGAAAGAAATTTTCCCCAATTGAAAATTCCTTTCTCCTTGACAGTGAAATATAAGATATAAAGAATCATACGAGAAATACTGGCAGTATTTTCTTGGCCGATCACTCTGGTGAATAACGAAGAAATTTCCTGAAAGGGGTTTTTGAATGCATTGACCTGAAACCTGGTAATATCTTCAGGGATGGTCGTGGTATTCTCCAAAAAATCAAGCAAGAGTTCCAGGCCATTGTCATGTTTTTTCAAAAAGTCCCTATAATCTTCAGATTTGAAGGTGAACGTTGGCTCTAGGAATTTTATCATTTTACGAAACACTTGAGGTGAAAGTGATATGGGAGAATGATCTTGAAGTTGAATAATCTGCTGACTTGCTATATGTTTCTCAATGCAATAGGAAACATGTTCCTTGTAGTCAAAAACTTCAGGAACACAACCTGCAAGAGAAATTTCAGAGGTCCAAATAACTTCCTTTTGAGCAGAAGGGGACAGATAGTAAGAATATTCTCTAGACCACTGAAAGTTTTGGTCCTCATGAAAAAACATGTTAAAAGTATACGTGATTGTTCTCTTAATCCAAATAATATTTGAAATGAGTGTTTGAGAGATATAATATAATATTCCACAAATCATGCTTTAATGTGGTTTTAATAAGCAATCTCCTCAAGCCCTTCGCTTATTAATGATGATCCTTACGGGACCTGCATGATGAGTTATTAGAATTAAACCATACTAAATTCATATAGGGAAAGGTTCGAAGGTGGTGGGGACAGAGAAGAGAAATTAGGATTTGGGAATTTTGTGAACCCGCCAACCCAGGAACTCGGTAACCCTCGATTGTGAAAGGTCAAAAATTGGATAACTGTTGTAATGCGGTCGGTCAGACTCAATATAGGAGAGGTGAGATACTTAGGAGATGGGGGAATCTGATTGTCAAAATGTAGGTCACGGATCTCTTGGATGAAAAATGTATCTCACAGAATATGGGATATGAAATCTTGAACCTGGGAACCCGCGACTATTGAAACGGCTAAGTATAGGATAATATGGTGGTCGGTTAGACTCATGATGTGGGAGTATTGATGGAGATGAGGTTTCGTGAACCCACCAACCCGTGAACCCGTTGTTTTAAGAAAAATGACTAAGTATAGTAACTATAAAGGGAGAATAGAAGGGAGAAAAGAAAAGGGAAATTTGTGTAAGTATAGAAGAAGGAAAATAAATGAATAAAAGAAACTGGGAAAATAGAGAAGGGGAGGGAAATTTTGGAAGTGAGAATTGATCTCAACATAAGGCTATAGAATGAAACGATGTAATGAATATTTTGTAAACATTGCAAGTTTTCTCACTCAAACAAGCATTGAATGACTCGAGCCCTCCACTCACACCTTGCATTAAACAACTTGGTACATAGTACAGTAATCCCAAGTGACGTCAGAAAGGTGGAGCAGCAGGACCAGCCAAATCTTTGTGATAGCAGGAGGGAGTAAAGAAAAATCTTATAAAGAATAATAATACTTTTCTCCAGTACTATTCTAGATTAATACGTCCCAAGACAAGCCTTAATACCTAGCCACTACCTCTGATGATTGAACCATACTACCTACTGAAAATGTTGTCGGGGTTGACCATTGTGCAGTATGGTCCATGGATTGATAGTTATGGGGTTATGCACCACTCTTTAAATATTAAACCCTTTAATATTTTAATTTGTGATACCCCTCGTATGCATGGTTTTTTATTATGGTTCATGACCCAAGTCCATTGACAAAGGTTTAATGGATTTAATGTCTTACCTTAACGATTCAATTATATAGGAAAAAGGATGTGTCTTGAGAGCTCCTTAGTGATAAGATTTATGACAAGAAACAATACATGTATATATAGAGTAGAGAAACTCTATGAAAGAGTAAGGGAAACTCCACGATGACTTATAAGAAAATCTATTAATTAGTTATTAGCGTGAGAGTGTCTTTCCTTTAAAATAAAAGTGTGTAAGAGTTGAATTCCATCTTATAGTCTTGAAAGGGAAACCTGATTTTCATGATGACCAAGTTAACAGGGGGCAATAGTCTTAATGGAATTAAAATGAAAATGATTAGTGTTCAAAAATAATTATGTAGATTACTATTTAGAGAATATCTAAATTAAGGAAGAGTTGGTGAAGAAAATATCCTTATTTTCGTCTAAGCTTAAAGATATTCAACAAAAGGGAATTTTCTTTTTAGTTGTAAATATGGGGTCTGTTACAAATTGTTCAATATCAATGCTTTGGACTTCATTTCAACTTGCAACTTCTAAATCAGCCGGTCATGCCTTCTTCGTTGCCACATATATGGAAAACTTCCACCATGTGACTCTATTAGCATTGTTGTTATTTTAGTTGATCAATGCACACAATTTTGTCTTGTTGTTTGTTAGATTTCCTCCATCCCTTCTGTTAGCACTAAAAGTCACCCTCATATTGCGGGAAGATAAGCCCAATACCCATCAGAGTTTTTGGTGGATGTTGTTTTTATGCGAGTGGAGGTCAATGGACAAAACTTAATATATGAATGTTGTTCAACATAGAACTAGAAATGAAATGCATAGGGAAGTGAGAGCCACAACTAACTTTAGTCAATGAATTGATTTTAAGTGTGAGAAGAGGGAATACTTAGTAAGAAAGGTGGAAAAGAATGCTATGGGCATCAAGCCTTCAAGAAGCTTGGAGAAGAAAAATGTAGACTCAAGATCACTCTTAAGCTCAAGCTTCAGACACTGAAATATGTCCAAACAACACAGTCATAACAACACAATGATCAAACCTACATCACCATGCAACTACAAAAACTCAACTGGATCCTCCATGCTCGAGCCATTCAGTGTAAGAGGGGAAAATATCACAAGAAAGCTGACTAAAACTGGCCACAATACTATTGCAATCAAACCTACATTACAACAAAGTAACAACCTTTGACTGAATCCTCCATACCCGAGTGTTTTAGCATAGTTTTTTACAAAGAGATGAAAAGAGGCTAACTTCTATTAATCTGAAAGTTTCAAATCTGATACATAACCAGAGAATAATTCTGACATCAAAAAATTACAAAATAGGGAGCTCTGCTCAACCAGTTGACGACCTTAACAAAATATTAAAACTATCTATTTATACTCAGAACAATACGCCACTACCAAGAGTATGACCTGGTCACAACAATCAAAGCTTTGTGTCAGAGAGTTCTTCTATCAAACTGAACGTGCACACCTTTTTCAGATGCGAGATCATATCGGCATGGGTTTTGCAGGAATATCTACCCACATGGGTACCATGGGCTGATGGTTCAGTCCCCACGGACGGACCTTCCATGCCTTCCATTTATGGAGTGAGATGAGGTTTCAACCACCAGCTCTATTTTCATTAACTCCCTTTCCTCAGAGATTGAACGAGAGTTAATGGTTAGGGAGAGACCACGTACTTCTCTCAGATAGGATGTCATATACAGATGTGATTGTGGGGATTCTCAAAGGTGGTTTGGGTTCAGACTGCTTTAGGGTCCGCAATCCACCACATTTCGCCATGCAACACATTCTCCATACCATGGTTTCAATTACAGGACTGCTCAAGAAAATTATTGTCCAAGCATGTTGCTTCCCCACAATGGGTCGTGGTCATATATCTGATCTTGATCTGTAATCTGGGAACATCTGCTAGATTTAGCGCCATTTTCCTGTGTTTTCCCACCAACTTCAGAATATGCCAAATTTTACCTTGGGGGAGGGGCACTATTTGGACGTTGAACAATAACACTTCCTGGAGGATGACCTGTCACTGCCATGCTGATGTGTCATGAATGGAGAGGTGTCAAGTGTCACTCAAAACTAGCTAGAGATGTATCTAAGCATGTTGGAAACGAGGGCCATGTGTCAAGACCATAAGGGTGCCACCTGTCTGTGCTGACGAATGCCACACATTTGGCTCTCCAGGGCTCAGGGGATATCTCTTGTTCACCTGATCCTTCTTCAATGTGCCCTAGGGCCATGACCCTACGCAATTGTGCGATTGTTGGTGCGACCAAGGGTGGTTTGAAAAAAAACCTCTTTTGTCCCCACAATTTGCGATGTACCGCCACACATCCCTTTCTAAAAACCACAGTTCTGATTGCAGCTCGCCCTTGAAATTTTAAAATGTGCACACCTTTCAACCTCGCAATGGAGCACGACCATTGATCTTGTGATCTGAGATGAGTGCTATCACTGAAATTTCATCTGTAAATGGTTACAAGAATCCAGCATCTTCAAACAACTATTAGTTCACCCATGGACCAAAATTACCAAAAAATAATTTCCAAAAGGTCCAAAACTATCCAACCAGTTATAAAATCAGGAAGTGCTATGACTATACAGGGCACGCACGCACATGCGCCATCAAGAAACGCAGGAAAAGAACACATGTGCACGATACACTACTGTGGACACTAAAAGCTACACACACATGAGAACGACGCATTTATGATGTTGGTCGGCCTCCCACCCACTTCTGGTTTAGCTTCCAAGTCGATTTGACATCCAAATCTCGACTGGATCCGGTTGGGTGGCTGGTCAAAGACCTAAAGGTGCCCTAAACAACCCCTTTTCACACTAAAAGTTGGTTGCACAATACCTCAAAGTGGTGCTATAAAACAAGGCCATGGGTGCACTACATCTTCAAGGAATTCATTTGCAAGGCTATGTTGCTGCTATTCTCTTGGGGAAGCCTCTTTTCTCATCAAGAGCATACTAGCACCATTTCATTTGGGCAATCCAAATCACCTTTTGAGTGGGTTAGCTTGGGATTCTTTCACCATTTCTTTCAAGTTTTCAAGTTGTAAGAAGAGCTCAATCTCTGGTGTCCAAGAGCCCTCGCTTGGAGGAAGAAGGGACCCAAAGTGCCCTTTCTCCTTGGTGTTTTCTTTTCACTAATACAATCCTTTCCATTGGTGACATGATTCTTGTTTGTTTCTTGTTCTTATGTCCTTATGCACAATAGTTAATTGTTTTTTCCCTTCCTAGTTTAATTCTTAGATTAGTCTTTTATGTTTATTCTTCTAACCCTTTCCTTTACTGTTGTCTTGCTTAGCTAACCCAACTAAGATTGTAAGCACCTATGTTTTTCTCATTTAAGTGACACAATGAGAACCTGTGCAAAAACGTACACATTGTAAGTTTTTCTATGATCTGTTGAAGACCCATAGCCTTCTTAAATATGATTCCATGCATGGTGTAATCGGCACCACACTTACATTCCACAAGGTTGTACCAATGAAATTTAGTTAAATAGGTAATCAAAGACTTGTAAGGACCAAACGAAGTCCACATGCAGCAAGGTGACACCTGATTCATTAAAAAATTGGCACACTTTCACTCATTCACACACAAAAGTCACTTTTCACTCACATAGTTTTCATCTTGAAACATGGAGGTTGAAGTAAGTTTCCTCCAAAGAGATTCCGAAACACCCCACCCTTTTCTTGACGAAACTATCCACTCCCACTTAATTTCAACGAGATTGGATCACACCCCCAATCTCTCAAACAACCACATCTAAATTTTTTCTAAAAATTCACTAAGTTTTCCTCCACAGGAGGTGCCAAAAGAAATCTTTTAGTCTAGGTAGGATTTCAGGGATAGGCATAACTCCCCGTTATCTAGTTCTCACATTTTCAAAACAATAGAAGTTTTCAAATAGGGAACTTTAAATCCTCCAAGTCAAGTGTTCCTAACACCATAAGGTAGGGAGATACCCATGAAGGGTTGAAGGCCGAGGCCCGATTGTTCTGTGCATCCCCTCTTGAGGCACCCACCTCTTGGACGAGATCTAGCCTGTGAACCATTTCTTAGGCCAAAATTCTAAATTCCACACTTTGACCGAGGTACCTAGTGACCAAATTTTAGGACATCTACCTAGGTGGCAATTGTGGGCTGCAATTTCACCTTGATCGGATTTTGTGTGGCTATTGGGAAATATTGCCAGTTCTTTCAGGATATGCCCCCTCTACCCCTCATTATAACTGATTGCTTCATCCTTCACTAGTTTCTCTTCCAGTGGCTTCAAACCCCACTGTCGAGTGCTATTGGAAGGTCGAGTGCTATTTTGAGAGGAAGGACGTTATGTCTTTTAGGACATGAGAATTTGTTTTCTTTGTTCCCCCACGCAGAAAAAATCCACCTATCCACATATATGCTTCTTTATCAAAACACTTTATGTATGATGCCCTTCTGATTACATTTGATTTGGATATATATCATGTAAAGTTCAAAAATTGAAGTAAAGGTTCTTGTTTATTTATTTCTCTCACCACCATTCGCACACATTCACTTAGTTAGTCGGACATCATAGGGGACCCATAGAACCCCCATCATTCGAGACGCTTGCTAAATCTCCCTCCTATTCTAGGGGGAGTTCCTAGTCTTTCCAACTCATCGACTCCACCTTCTCACACTCCTGTGAGTGCCACTATCTTGGGATCAACTTTGCTTGGTTCCACCTTACTTGGGTCCAATTCCCAAGGTACACCTTCCACTAGCTCTCATTTACACGGAAGTAGGGAGCCAACTTCCTTTCAAGGGGGAAGTACAAAGCCACCTAGTCCGCTCCAAGGGTCAGGTACCTAGAAAACTCACACTATGGCTGGAACTAATCCTACGCCACCACCCCATATGCCATATTTAGCTTCCCTCAACATACCTGATCTGACTAAACTCACCAATGATCCCATATTGCACAACCCCACATGGCCTGCAATGCCTACCAAACTCCCTTCAGACATCCCCAAGTTTGAAGGAAAAGCAGGAGATGGTCTTGCCAACCATATCATGACATTTCACCTATGGTTTTCTTCGAACAACATCATGGATGATTCCATATGATTGAGGTTATTTCAACGTACACTCACTGGCCCATCTACCAAATGGTATGTCGAAGAAAAATCCGGGTCCCACGTGACTTTTGAATCCTTGGCCAAAGAATTTTTGACCTTCTTTCAATTGCATGTTCATCATGACAATGGCCTTGAACTACTCTCAGATTTCAAACAAACGACCTCTACACATATTTCTGACCACATCCACGAATGGCGTTGGTGACATAGCCTATGCAAAGTTGACACTACCCCCCAGCAATGTCTCAATTGGTTCCTCAAATCACTTGTTTCCCTCCTTGCCAAAGATGTGGCCACCACCTTCCCCTAGACCGAAGAAGAAGCCATTAGCAAGACCCAACAGTTTGAACTCATCTACGCCCAGTCCAGATACCTATACATAGTACTCCCGGACGCCCCAAGACCCATGCCATTTGGCCAAGACAAACCTGGGATGTCTCACTCAGCAGACAGATTGTTTGGTAACACTACATACCACAACCCACCACCTCAACAACCACCCATGTATGGCACACCTCAATATCCACTGGCATATGGAGGAATCCCTTCTTATCCTCCTCCCCTTTATCAACAACCATACCCTATTGCCTTGCCTCCACCCATAAGTGGACCCCCGTTGGAACCCCTAAACCACCCACCTATCCAACCAAGTGTCGATACTCCCTCTACCTTGGCCTATATGCTAAGAACAAGTGAAAGCGCCATGCCCTCCTATGTACCTTATGGAGCATCACCTCAACATAATCCGTACTTTCCATTTTTTGGCCCCCCACAGCCTATGGCTCCACCACAAGGAACACCACATGCTGGGGTTAATTTTTTTCAACCCTCTCCCATTTAGCAATATCAAAATTTTGAACAATTGAACACGACAAATCCACCCCATCAATTGAACAATACCAGAAAGAAAGGAAAAAATCAGAACAATAATAATCCAGGACTAGGAGGAAACCAAAACCAACCCCAACAGAACCAGTCTGTTGAGGGCAACCAAAACCAGGGGAATCAAAACCCCCAAGGGGGAAACAACAAAAAACATCAAGGAAGGAACAACAAAAATGTTAGGACCACCTTCCCTTGTGCCCTTTACAGTGAGTTTGGTCACTATACTCACCATTTCCCCAAATCATTGACTTTAAGTGGATGAAAGATTCTATGAATGGACCACGTCCCTCAGCACTACCTACACCTCAGCAGGCCCCACAACCATATGTGAAGAAACCACCCCCAGTTGTACTACAAAACCCCATCCTACACCAAGGGGTGATAAATACCCAACCATACATGCAACCTACCCCACCACAGTTGGGACAATATCCCAATACAAGCACCTCTACCAATTGCACTATCCTCCTTACCAGTGAAGAAGAAGTCCTTCTGCAAATGCGTAGTCGTCAGTATAGCACACCCCCTAAATCTGCTCCCACCACCTTGAAAGCAATTCCAGTCACAACCGTACCCCCTCTCATAATTCCTCTCCCTATTACTAAAACACCCCTTCATATTCCTCGCATCCCATTGCATAGGAATGTCCACAATCCTCAAGCTAGGGAAACTCATAATTACAGTTTGGTCGATGACTTGGCACAATATTCAGCTGCCATGTCAATCTTAGAAGTCCTTCAAACTTGTCCCACCCAGCCGAAGTCCGTACTTTCTACCCTGGGAGCATTCGACCCTGCCGATACCCGACTCATCACATTTAATCTTGACAACAGAGAACCTCGCCTCCCCGCTCTTATTTCTTTTCAAATACCTGTAAAAATTTAGAACATTACAGTTCACCGATGCATCATTGATGAAGGTGCATCCACCTGTATCATGTCCAAATTTGTATGGCAGAAACTTGGTTCCCCCGAACTCATACCATATTCCATTACCTTAAGAGCCTACGATGGCAGACCCTCATCCCCTGAAGGACTCTTCTAAAATGTCCCCGTCGAGCTCAGGGGCAAAACTGTTCTGATTGACATTGAGGTTATCGATGCCTCACTCGACTACAATATCTTGTTTGGTCGTAGCTACATGTATGCTATGAAGGTTGTCACCTCTTCTATGTTCCAAACCATGATGTTTCCCCATAATGGAAAGATCATTACCATCGATCAAGTATCACATTACGAGCCTAACCCTTTATCTATCATTGATAACATCCTCCCTTTTATCCACACTAATCCCGATGCCTATCCACTCATTGAGATGGGCCCCAGAATCTTCAAAGACTCATCCTTGCTATGGACATACCATGAAGCACCACCACTCCTCCATTCCTCAGCACAAGTATGTGTCATATCCTCCAAAGGAACGACAACTGAAACTAACCTCCCTCCCACCAAGTCCTCTTTCATCCCTGACGTCCCACTAGTCGTAGAACTTCTCCTTCAAGAATCCCCTGGAACTAATTCAGCTTGACCCGTTCGTGATCTTCCCCAGGGCCAGATCCTGGTTTGGGAAACAGTCCCCCAAGCCATTACCCAAATCCCTTTCTTTTACGCCCCACCAGGTGTACAAGATTTCCAGGTCGTTGCAATGCTTACCCTTCCTAATATGGTGCTGGAAATCCTAGTTTGGTATTTACATCCACCTGAGATGGTTCCTCAACCATCCCTCCCTCCCCAAACATAAGGAATCCCAATGCATATTCCCATACTCACTCTCACCATACCCCCTACACCCCCACTCACTAACCCCCCTGGTACAGATGGGGGCAGGTGAAATAAGAAGGATCCCACAACTCCACTTCCCCCACGTGTCCAGCCTCCTTGCACACTATGCGAGAAAGATGGACATCCCACCAACAAATGCCTATCTCTCCTCGACTTATGTAATCTCATCCAACTCCCTCGAGCACCACCACCTCTCGTTGCTTCCTCCAGTATTGCCGCTATCTCATAGAACACAAGTAACAAAGGACTGTGAACCAAATTCGCATGCACCATCTGTTTAGAATATGGCCATTACACACACCACTGTCCAGCGTTACCTCAATTCCGACAGACACTAACAACTGTACACTAGAGATTTTAGGAAACACCCACCCCAACTCCTGTCATCGACATCTATTATGTCACAACCTCAGTTAATGAATGCATGAGATGTCCTTGCTCTCTATGCTAATCACTTGATAATTTCACATATCAATGTCCTATGATCATTGAATACAGAGGTCATCAACTGGCCCCTATTCAAAATCATACCCCCCCTCCTCCAACAGACCCGATAAATACCCTTACCCCATCAATTGATATGGTTCATATCTTCCCACCAGAACCTAAGGCACTCCCTTCTCCCCCATGGTTCCTAGATGATTTATATGAGGAGTTACCCCCAAATCCCCCCAATTCTGCAATTCATTTCCCCATGAGAATTCTACGCCCGACTGCCATTTTTAACCCACAATATCTGAATATTTGGTTTATGTCAAGTGAACCATTACAATCCCCCTATGTATTTATCAGAAGGAGACAACGCCATAGTGATAGTCACCGAGGTCACTCCTCTCGATCCCCTATATTCATGCCAGTTTCATTGTGATGAATATATCCTCGAGGAGTTAACTACCCCCGATTGCCCATGGGACACGCTCCACCATAGAGCGCTCTTTCTTTCACAGGAAGCCTTCGCGCCTCCTAACCAACACACCATATACGCAGTCAAAACCAAAGATTTTCTCTCATCAGGGCATATAGATTGGTTCAATATCCCTATCCTTGCCCCCGACGCTTTCAAGGAAGGCAATATGGCCAATATATCCCCAACCATCAAAATAGATATTTCCATCAAATCTGGAATTATCGAGGAAATCACCATTGGCATTGCATGTTTATCTGAAGAACTCACCACCTACAAAGCCCTCTTCCAGGAATACTGGGACATTTTCACCTGGTCACACACAGAGATGCCTGGCCTTCATCCCCCTATTGTTGAACATCACATAGACACCTAGCCTGATATCACACCCATCCGCCAAAAACAGTGACCACTACACCCATCCAAAGCAGCGGCCATCAAAGCCGATATTGACAAACTACGGGTTGCAGGCTTCATTTACCCCATAGCCTATACGTCATGGGTCTCCAACCCTGTCCCTGTTAACAAAAATTAGGGCACTATCTGTGTCTATACGGACTTCCGCAACCTCAATCACACCTGTCCCAAAGACAACTTTCCAACACCCTTCATCGACCAAATAATCGATGATTGCATAGGTCACGAGGCTTTGTCCTTCATGGATGGTCTTTTTGGTTACAACCAAATCCAAATTCACCCCGTCGATCAGTACAAAACCACATTCATGACCCCTTGGGGCACCTTTGCATATCGTGTCATTCCATTCGGCCTCAAGAATGCCGACGCCACTTTCCAATGGGCCATGACATACGTTTTTCATGATCTGGCTCATATCATCTTCACATACTTAGATGACCTCACCGCTCGATCTAAGAAACGCACTCAGCATCTCGATGATCTACGAATCATCTTCCACACGTGTCGTCAGTACAATATCTGCTTGAACCCCCTCAAGTGCGTATTGTGTGTCACTATTGGGCGCCTTCTTGGGTTCATAATTTCCCAATGTGGCATTAATGTGGACCCCCTCAAAGTCCAAGCCATCACAAAAATTCCACCCCCACAGAATTTACATCAACTACAGAGCCTTCAAGGCAAAGCCAACTTTTTACGATGCTTTGTCCCAGATTACGCTACTCGCGCACATGGATTCCTTCACTTAATTCGTCACGACATCCCATTTCAATGGGATAAACATGCCCAAACCGCTTTTGATGATCTCAAAGCGGCTCTCTCCAACACCCCGTTGATTAGTCCACCTGACTATAACCGTAATTATCTCCTCTACATATCAACCTCAACCATTTCAGTAGCAGGAGTGCTCGTCCAAATAGGGGATGACACCCATGAGCATGTTATTTACTACATTAGTAAAAACATTTTAGGAACACCCTTGAAGTACAATCACGAAGAAAAGCTAGCCCTCGCAGTTGTCCTCGCAGTCCAGAAACTATGCCATTCCATTCTGCTTCGAACTACCAAAGTCATCGCAGATTCCAACCCCATGCAATACTTGCTCAGTCATCGACAAATTAATAGTAAATTTGCTCGATGGATCGTCATCCTTCAGGAATATGATCTCAAATTTTCAACACCCAAGAGAAAGAAATTTCTCATCCTCACCGAACTTATCACGACTTTTCCCTCCGACACTACTAGTCCACCAGTCAATACCAACCTCCTTGATAAACATCTTTTTTTTATCCCCTCATATGACACTTGGTATGGCAATCTTCTTGTCTATCTCCGAACACAAAAATTCGGAAACCACCTCTCCAGAAATGATCGTAGACATATTCGCCACCAGGCACCTTGCTACCTCCTCACCGGGGACATCTTATATTGGCAAGGATTCGACACCATATTCCATCGATGATTATCTATTGACGAGGCCGACAGAGTCTTGAATGACTGCCACAACAGCGCTTGCGGAGGCCATCTCTTAGGGTTGTCCACCGCTCAGAAAATCATCCACGCAGGTTACTTTTGGCCTACATTATTTCACGATTTCATCCATGCCATGAAACGATGTGATAAATTCCATCTTTTTGCCAACAAAGCAAATGCACCACCTGCTCTTCTACACCCAGTCATCACCGCTGGTCCCTTTTGTAAATGGAGCATCAACTTCATGATTTTCAACCCTACATCTAGCAATGGACACAAATACATAATTGTTGCAGTTGATTACTTTACCAAGTGGGTTGAATCCGTGCCTACGTTCAACAACACCGCTGACAAAACATCACATTTTTTCTTTAACCACATCATATCCTACTTTGGAGTACCACTCCAACTAGTCTTTGATCATGGGAAACATTTCGAGAATGAGATTTTCATGGAACTCTCATCCTGGTTAGGCTTCTCCCACGAGTTTGCCTCACCATACTACCCTTAGTCCAACAGATAGGTAGAATTAGTTAACAAGGTCTTAAAAACCATGTTGCAATGCATGGTTAACAAACATAAAACCAATTGGCATCATATGTTATCTTTCACACTTTGGGCTTATC
Source organism: Picea glauca (assembly GCA_000966675.3). Classification (NCBI taxonomy): domain Eukaryota; kingdom Viridiplantae; phylum Streptophyta; class Pinopsida; order Pinales; family Pinaceae; genus Picea; species Picea glauca. The sequence goes on from JZKD02S0545221.1 coordinate 104,144, forward strand.
GCACAACGGTCAAAACTGCTACTAGTTTCACACCTTTTCATCTAGTCCATGGGGTTGAAGCCACTCTTCCCATCGAGTGTGAAATTCCCACCTTACGCACCACTATTGAGCTATTACACGACATTTCCCCAATAGAGAAGCATTTTTTGAACTTAGAATCCCTGGATGAAGATCGTCGATCTTCATTACAGAACAATGAAGCAGCCAAAAAATGATCAAAGGCCACCTTTGATCGCCATGTCAAACTTCACTCATTTAACGAAGGAGACCTCATCCTCGCTTACGATATCACTCACGATACCCTTGGCCATGGCAAATTCGAGTCCTTGTGGCATGGACCGTACATCATCCAACATTGCCTCACTAAAGACGCATACTTCCTGGCCTCCCTCAAAGGCCATCGTCTCAAGGAACCCGTCAACGGGTTGTACTTAAAGAAATTTTATGCTTGAGCATAACTATACTACACTAGGCTTTTTATTTTTTGTACGTCTTTTGTAGAGTTTTTAGTCTTAAATTATCCATACCTCCCGTATAATCTATCACTCGTGTTATTGACAGATGCCACCTCCATCATCCTACCACATCGGTTACGTCGACGGAGCTAGCCGTTGAACATAGAATCTTGCTTCGGCTACTAGGTCCCTCTATTCACCTTCACATGAACTACTCCACACCAGTGGCATATGTTTAGGCTCAACCACCAACAATCAAGTAGAGTGCACCACCATCATTGGTCTCCTTGTTGAGGCCAATCATCGCCATATTCATCACCTTAGTGTTTCGGATAAGCGTGCACCCCATGCACACCTGTTTTCTCAAATAGTGCGCCCCCCCTATGTATATGTGCCCATTACAGTCGCACATTCGTGCACGGGTCACCATCGATCACCTGCACATTTGGGGGGCCACAACCCTAAAAACTCACCATATGACCATCCGTACGGTCCTACCCAAAAATTGACACCTAACTACTGTACATGAGGATGAGACCACTAACCTGAATCTTGCACCTCCCGGATCAGTGTCCTTGCACTCCTGGAATCTACGAATCTGCTCTGCAATCTCCTCTCTAACCACTATAGCAGCAAGTACAAATGAGGTGGCAATGTGGGCCCTACATATATATATAGGCCCTTTTTGCCAAATTTCCATACTCAATTTTGGGAGCTCTGAAGGTCCATTTTTTTATCCATCTTCAGCCACGGGATCAACACCCCGTCATCTACATCAAGATAGTCCCCAGGCCATTTTTCATCCTTAGCCCTCGGGGAGCCATTTTTCCATACCTCGCTCAGGTACGCATGCTCATGTTCAAAATTATCAAATAAACGGTTATATGTTCGATTATCTTCAGATATTGTTCACATCGGGTATTTGGTTGTCATGTGTGCAGGTACTTGGTCATCACACATCAGCATGACCCACACCAGCGCGACCCCTTCAGGTATATAATTGAAACTGGCATGTAATCATTCCCTCTGAATCTCAATTGCATCTCCAGTCACACCCCATGAAATTTTCCTTTAGGGTCCCTATATCCGGATCTGCAGTACTGCCACCTCCATTGCATTTTGGGTACTATCACCTAGTAGCACTCTCCCCCACATGAGTTGTCCCCTTCATAGCCCCCTTGGCACTTTGACACTCATGCTATTTTCAACCTTTAGGGATGAGAGTCTCGATAGTCTTACATCATGTCAGGAATCAGCCACATACTCCTTCTCCTCATTTTGCTAGCCTACCCAATGAACTCCCAGGGCACTTCCTCACGGTTTTATTTTGACTTCACTCCCACAACACCATTTACCATCCATTTAATCCACCACTAGTTTTCCCATCTTCAGATTTCCCTCCATACATTTCCCTACTACAGAAACCCGCCTATGGGGCGCCAACCCTCCACTTGTTTTTTAACCAAATTGCGCCATCCTTAGGCCAAGCCATCTTACACTGGGGCACCCGTTTCTGTATCTGCAATATTATCCCCACTGATTTTAGTTCACCCATGGACCAAAATTACCAAAAAAGCGTTTCCAAAAGGTCCAAAACTATCCAACCAGTTATAAAATCAGGATGCGCTATGACTATACAGGGCGTGCGCGCACATGCACCATCAAGAAATGCAGGAAAAGTGAACATGTGCATGATGCGAGATTGTGGACGCTAAAAGTTGCGAACACCTGAGAATGACGCTTTTATGATGTTGGTCGGCCTCCCACCCACTTCTGGTTCAGCTTCCAAGTCAATTTGACATCCAAATGTCGGTTGGATCTAGCTGGGTGGTTGGTCAAAGACCTAAAGGTGCCCTAAACAACAACCCCTTTTCACACTAAAAGTTGGTTGCACAATAACTCAAAGTGGTGCTATAAAACAAGGCCATGGGTTCACTACATCTTCAAGGAATTCATTTGAAAGGTTATGCTGCTGCTATTCTCTTGGGGAAACCTCTTTTCTCATCAAGAGCATACTAGCACCATTCCATTTGGGCAATCCACATCACCTTTTGAGTGGGTTAGCTTGGGATTCTTTCACCATTTCTTTCAAGTTTTAAAGTTGTAAGAAGAGCTCAATCTTGGGGGTCCAAGAGCCCTCCCTTGGAGGAAGAAGGGACCCAAAGTCCCCTTTCTCCTTGGTGTTTTCTTTTCACTAATACAATCCTTTCCATTGGTGACATGAGTCTTGTTTGTTTCTTGTTCTTATGTCCTTATGCACAATAGTTTAATTGTTTTTTCCCTTCCTAGTTTAATTCTTAGCTTAGTGTTTTATGTTTATTCTTCTAACCCTTTCCTTTACTGTTGTCTTGCTTAGCTAACCTAACTAAGCTCGTAAGCACCTCTATTTTGCTCATTTAGGTGAAAAAAGAGGAGCAACAATGAGGATTCTTGATCAATGACAACGCTTTTTGATTGATGGATCAAATCTTCCCTTTTTAAATCGACGGTCGAGATCTTCTTTGTGATTCGAGCTTCAGGCCTTTCAATAGTCAAACTTTATTTGCTCCAATAAAATTCTCCGGAGTTAGGGATCTGATGACATGTGGATCTCTGAGATCAATGAATGAGATTATTTTCAGGTCTCTGGACTCTGGTAAAATGAAATCTCAAATATCGCTTACTCTTCCATGCTCTTTTACCCGGAGCTATTGGTCTGACGACACCTAGCTCTTGTTGATTAATGACCTAGATCCATTTCGATCCTTCGGGACTTCGAGCCTTCGACCACTTTGGCATCTTTTGAAAATTCAATGCTTCAACAGCTTCGAATCTTCGATACTTCGGGCTTCTTTTATTTAGGATTTCTAAGTATTTCTCATTTCAAATCTCCCAAAGCTCATTTCCCCGAAGGCTTGGATTGACTGCCACATGACCCCTTTAAGATCAACGATTCATACTCACTTCAGGGCCTTTTTCTCTGGCGCTATACTTCGTGAAAGTTTTCACTCCCGACCATCTGCAAGTCACTGATCTAGATTGTTCTTGGAATCTTTGCCACTTAAATGATTAAAACTACCTTCTTCTTACACTTCAATAACGAAACAAACTTTTAAGAAAGTTGCACTTTGTGTTCATGGATGCGGCCTGCACGATCAAGGATTTGGATGACTGGCTATGAGATGAGAAAATAAGGAGACCATTGACTGGAACACAGGAGGCAGATGCTCTCCCTCAGAGAAAAATAGAGGGGCTTGGGGATAATATTTCCTTTGGGTAAGACCTTTAACAGAAACTAGGGTGCACAAGTAAACCAAGGAAAACATAAAATGATTTTACTAGCCTAAAGGGGAAATCTTCAAGACCAAGCCTACAAAAAAGAGAGATACAAGGAAAAAATTTACAGGCTCAAGTAGAAACCACAAACCCACAAGACTCTGCAAGTTCATGTGATACAATTTTTCTCCATAGGGGATGGTATGCTCCCTGTGAGCTGCCAAGAACACGCAGCTCCAGTGCCTTAGATTTGGGTTATGGAGTCTCTTATTGAAAATGAAAAACTAAAAATCAAAACAAAAAGGGAGTGTTTTTTACAATGGAGGAACGTCAGTCACGGCCTAAAAAAAATACTTCTTCAAAATATGCCCATTTACAGGGCCGCCTAAAACCTTAGAATCCTCCAAATTCTACAACTTATAAGTATTATTCGAAAATATCTCAGAAATCTTGAAAGGACCGATCCACAAGGCTTCAAATTTTTTATGTTTTCCTTTGTCTTGTTTGGGGGCATCTCACTTGAGCACCAAATCCCCCAGCCAAAAATTCTCCTTGCTTGCACTCTTGTCAAAAGCTCACTTCATTTTCTATTGATGATCTTGTGCTTTGTTAAGCAACTTCTCTCTGGTCTGCTGCACTTCTACCAGTTGCGGTATCCTCCTAACCATGTCATCATGTTATCCTTAGTAGTCCTGGAGGAACTTTTCCACAAGCAAAGCAAGCTGAGCAGGAAACATTGCCTCAATGCCATACACCAGTTGGAAAGGGGAAATGCCTAGTGATATTTTTGTGGTAACTCTATCAGCCCATAATGAAAACTTCAGCTTTGAATTCTAGGCTTTCTTTTTCTCTTCTAATAAATTCTTGATGATCTTTATGAGGCTCTTGTTAGAAGACTCTGCTAATCTATTTTCCCAAGGGTAGTAGGGAGTAGAGTGGACTAGTGTGATCCCATATTGCTCACAGAAATTATTTAATGGCTCAACCCTGAAAGAGGCAACATTGTTTATAACGATCTTGTTTGGACAACCAAATATAGACATGATGTCTTCAAGGAAACTTATGATTACTTTGTGAGAGGCACTCCTTGTGCGGATGGATTCTATCCATTTGGTAAAATAATCAGTGGTAGTCAAAATCCACCTGTACTGGCCACTTGAGGCTAGGTGGATTTCTCCAATGAAGTCAAGACCCCACTATTGAAAATGTCTAGAAACCGCTACAGGCTTTAAAGGCAAAGATTTGAGCTGCTTCTTTCCAACAAAATTTTGACACTTGGTACAGGCTCTAATATTTGGACCCACATCAGTAAAAGGACTAGGCCAGAAATACCCATCTCTGAGGATCTTATACACTGTGGTCCTTCAAAAATGATGTCCCCCACATGAGCTGTCATGAAAATCAATCATTGGCCTTTGGTATTCTTGTGGGTCCAGACTTCTCAATAGAACTCCGAGAGGGTCCTTCCAGTAGAACACTTGATCAATGATACAATACTTGATTACTTTGAGTTTCAAATCTCTCGCCCTTTTTTTGTCCAAACCATCAAGAGGCTTCAACTTTTGCAGGAAGTATATGATGTCTTTATACCAGGTGCATTCTGCTAAGTTGGGGCTGACATGACAGTCTTCACCAACAATCCTAGTTTTCTGATTTTTTGAGTCTATATTCATGAAATTTACCCCCAATGCCTTGCAATTCGACTCAGCCAGTAACTTGGCTAAACCTAGGCCTTTCACCAATTTGGTGGGTTTTATTTCTTGGTCAAACTCCTTAATTTTGGTGATCCACTTGCTTCTCTTCTCATCAATATCAGGTTGGATCAAAATATCCATTACTGAGGCTGAGGGGACATATGCAATAATTTTTGAATGTATAATATAGAGACTGGAATCCTTGAGGGATTTCACCAAAGCATAATCTTTCTTCTCCATGATATCATATCTTGTTTCTGCATCTCTCAGTGCTCTACTGAAAAAGGAAATAAGTTGCTCTAACCTTTTTTCATTTCTTTGTAACAAAACAACAACCAGTGTATCAGATGAAGTGAAGGAAAATATCTGAAATTCCTTGGAATAGTCTGCGCTGATGAGAACAGGTGCTTCATTCAACGCCCTCTTAATTCAGTTGAAATAATCTCTTGACTCAACAGTCCATTTCACTTCATTCTCCTTTCTAAGCATGACTGTAATGTATTTAACCAATTCAGAAAAATTAGACATGAACCTCCTTAAAAAGTTGATTTTACCCAAAAGTGACTAAACCTCTTTCCTGGTTCTAGGAAACAACAACGACTGGATGGTCTCCACTATGCTTGGATCAATATTTACCCCTCAGCTGACACAATATGCTCCAACAATTTTCCCTTCTGCATGGAAAATAAAGACTTCTTGGGATTGAGGGAGAGACCAAACCTTCTGCACTTCAAGAAAACCTTCCTTAGATGATAACAATTCTCTTTATCAGAATTGGAGAATACTGTAATGTCATCCAGATAGATGACTACAAATTTATCTTTTTCTCCAATGAAGGCAATCTCCATAGTTCGCTGGAAGGTCGCTCTTGCATTCATCAATATGAAGGGCATTTTAGCATACATGAATGTGCCCCAAGGAGTTGTGAAAGATTTATTTTCTCTATCTTCAGGCAATATAGATATCTAATTGTAACCGGAGAAACCATTGACCATAGACATCCTGGCTGAACCAGTCACTTTCTGAAAAATGTGCTCCATTTTCGACAAGGGGTAGTTATCCTTTTTGGAGCTCCTGTTCAAATTTATGAAATCAGCACACAACCTGATTTCTCCATTCTTCTTCCTGACATGCACCAAATTATCCACCCACTCCAAAAATATCAAAGGGATGATTATCTATGCATCTAATAGCTTCTTGACTTCTTTTTCCATAATCGACAATCACATGAGATTTATTTGTCTGAGCTTCTGATTGAAAGGCTTAGCATATTCTTTCAAAGGGATTTTGTGTTCAATGATGCTGGTGTCATATGTTCTTAAATCCTCGTATGTCCAAGCAAAAACATCAACAAACACCTTCAAGAGTCTGACATATTCAACCCTTTGTTCTTTTGACAAGATGCTAGACAATTTGACCCATTTGGGATCCTCCTCCATTCCTAGATTGAATTCAGTCACATTAGCCTCTTCAGTTGATCCTTCAACCTTTACAACAACATCATTTCTGTCAAACAATCTCTCCAAAGGGATAAGCCCCTTTGGAATATGGTTTCTAGGCAACTGAAAAATATGATGGTTAGCAATCTTATTCATAAAAACATCAGCATGAGGGATTTCTTCATAATCCTAATCCTGGTCGATATGCATATCAGAAAATTCATCCACAATCTCAAGTATTTTTTTTTATCTCAATATCATCCTCAAATACTTTCCATGTTCGAAATTTTCAAGAATAGAGGGTCTGTATTTTATCTCCACCTCATATTTGAGTTTGGGGGGCAAAGGGACCTTAAAATTACTTGCTAAGACCGCCAAGGAATCTACGATAGAGTTCTCCTCCCTTGGAACAAATGAAATATTAAAAGCCAAGTAGAAATTGTCAATCATATCCCATACCTCATTTCTATAGTCCCTTAACCTTGGGTGCTTAGCTTGATACATATTTCTGACTTGATGAAAAATCAAATCAGTGTCTCCAAACACTGCTAGCTCCTTAATTTTCACGTCTTTGGAAGCTATCAAACCCAAGACAACAGCCTCATATTCTTCCATGTTGTTTGTTGTTTCAAACTCCAACTTGCAGAAGATAGATATGGTCTCTTGGGTTGGGGAAATAAAAACTACTCTAGCACCAACACTTTCCTTAGAAGAGGCTCCATCAAAAAACATTTTCCACACAGAGGTCTTAGGGGGAGGCTCTTTGCAAAAGGTAATAGGCTTCTTCATAATTTCAATAGAAGGCCGAGGAACATCAGAGAGCTGCAAAATACTAGTTACCAAATAAGTATCGACTGAGAAAATGGGATGGTTGATGGGATTGGCTTCATCACTGATAATGTATGCAAGTTGTGCTTCTCTATAAAGCCTTCTATGTTCCCCTCTAAAAACAGGAATGGTGGCATATGACAGATCCATCTGCAAAGTTCCCCCTAGTATTTTGATCCATTATCTAGAAAAAAACATCCCAAAATTAGGAGGAACATCATCTACCATTATATCCATGACCATACTCTTCATTGGCAATTGGGACAAGGAGAAAACTAGGTCTTTAATAACCCAGAGGCATTTCACTTTCCTGGAATCGAATGAATACAGATCATGGTAGGTTTTTGTAACTTCCAACCCCAACTCATCCATGAAAATATTAGGCATAAGATTGTGAGATTCTCCTGAATCCATAAAGCAATTCTGCAACACCGTATCATGGATGTTCAATGATGTATAAAAGGGAGGTGAGGAATCATCTCTATCCTCTACCAAAGGGCCTAGTATAACAACTGGATTTTCATCTTGAAGGTTGACTGAGTCTGTGGTATGAGATGAAGGTTTGGGTTGCCACACTTTGGAGAGGCACCTTTTGAAGTCCTCAAACTCGATCAACCCCGAAAGAGGTATGGGGATCCTAATCTTTTTAAACTCCCGCTCTAAGATATATGAGGAGGGAGGCTTCAGAATCGCCTTCACTCCTAGGATAAGGATTTTGACCACTGATGGGGGGTCTTGCACATTATTTTCTTTACTATTGTCTGCCACCTCTTTAGTAGGATTCTCAGTTCTGGTAGGCTGGTCAAAAATATAAATCTTCCCCTCTTTCTTTTTTGACCTCAAATTATATCTATTTGGATTATTTCTAGACTTTTCCCATTTGCTCAGCTCATTTAAATGACTATCCATGAGAGACTCCTCATATGCAGTTTGTGTTAAATGAGGAAATGAGGAGGTGTCCCCAAGACAATGAATTTTAGGATCAAGATATTCTTCCTCTCCTTCTTCGTTAGTAACAAGGTTATTTTGGAGAGGATCTTGAATTTTATGATCATCTCTATCTCCGTTTCTTTGATCTCTTTGGATGATTTGGGGGGCATTGTTTGGTCTTTTGAAACTACCCCTATTATTAGCATTTTGGGGATACCTATAGCTCTGCTTTTCTTCCAACTTCAACCTTTCCACCTCAGCAGAAAGTGATTTTATCATCCTGAATCTTTCATCTTCTAGGGGGTGGGAAACAGAGGAATCAGAGGTCGAAGGTTCATATTTACCTCTTCTCCTGTCTCTACCAAATTTTCTCCCGAGTTTGTCTACTGCCAGTAGATTAGATTCTACTTCAAGGGATGCATCTTGCATATGAACCAACGAGGTGGCCCTTCTCTCTCTCAACATGAGGCAAAAATCAGGGTCAAAAGCACTAGCATATGTAACCTTGGTCAAGGTTTCAGTAGGTTTTATTTCAAGGGGAATCTTACCATACATCCTATTGAATCTTTTTGAGAAATCTGAAAAAGATTCCCCTTCTTTCCTCTTAAGCGCCCCTAACTCTGTAATATAATAAAGAAAATATTTTTTATCCCCCCAATGTCTTAAAATTGTGTCATCTAGGTCTTAAATCTCATCAATAGATCTGGGGACCAAGCCCCTAAACCATTTCCTAGCCTCACCATTAAGGCTATGAAAAAAACTCTCATCCATACATCCTAATTCGAGATGTCATGATTATCTGCAAAATTGTAAAAGGCTTCAAGGTGTTTCTCTGCAGTTATTCTTTCCTCCCCTGTGAACTTGGGAAACTCCTTAAGGTAGCCTTCAGCCGAGATATCATTCAAAGGTTGAGGTAAGACAAGAGGGGTGTATCTAGAAGCCACTATGTCATCCATTCTGTCTCTAGGCGGATTAGCACCTGCCATTGGGATGTGAACTGGAGGAGAACTAGGAGGAGATGGATCTGGGACAGGTATGACTGTAGTTGTGTTTCTGTGAGAAAGAGAAAACAACTGAGTGTTGGGGGAAAATGCTACAGGTCTCAAGGGGACAAAAGTTTCCCCTTCTATAAATGAAACAACTCTAATAGGGGAAGAAGTAGTAAAGTCTGGAGTGGGAAAATATTCTGAGGTCCTAGGTCTAAACCACTATATGATATCAAGGGAAATATGGGTGTCAAATATTTTTCCTTGTAAACCAAGGCTAGGAGGGGAGAAATCAATAGGAAAAATCCCAAAATTTAAAATTCTTGAAACTCCAACATATGGTAGAATAGGAGAACTAGAAGCAGTTAATGGAGTTTTTAGAGAAGGATTATGTAAATTACTAGAATCACCTGGTATAGCAGTTGAGGTACCTTCTTGAGATGTCTTTCCTTTTTTGATAATTTTCTCTAGGTCAGCTTCAGGTGTCGCTAGAGGCAGTTGCAGAGTGGATCTCGTGTGTCTTATTTTGGGAGCCACAACTGAAACAATGGAGTCACCAGGTGCAAGTTGAAATATTCAAGGTACTGATTTCTGATGCACCTTCAAAATCATAATTTCTTTGTCATTCTTGTCGAAGGAAATTTCTTCAATTCATTCCCCGACAATGATGCCATGAATGTTAGCACTGAAAGTCACCCTCAAATTGCAGGAGGATAAGACCAGTACCCATCATAGTTTTTGGTGGATGTGGGTTTTATATGGGTGGAGGTCAATATACAAAACTCAATATATGAATGATGTTCAACACAGAACTGGACAAGAAATGCATAGGGAAGTGAGGGCCATAACTAACTTTAGTCAGTGAATTGAGTTTAAGTGTGAGAAGAGGGAAGACTTAGTAAGAAAGGTGGACAAGACTGTTATGGGCATCAGGCCTTCAAGCAGCTTGGAGAAGAAAAACTCAGAGTCAAGATCACTCTTAAGCCCAAGATTTAGACACTGAAATACGTCCAAACAACACAGTGACAACAACACAAATGATCAAACCTAGATCACCATGTAGCTACAACAATGCGACTGGATCCTCCATTCCAGAGCCATTTAGTGTAAGAGGGGAAAATATCACAAGGAAGATGACTAAAACTGGTCATGATACCACTGCAATCAAACCTACTTCACAACAATATAACAACCCTCAACTGGATCCTCCATTCTCGAGTATTTTAGCACAGTTTTTTACAAAGAGATGAAAATAGGCTGACTTCTATTAATCTGAAAGTCTCAAATCCAATACATAACCAGAGAACAGTTCTGGCATCAAAAAATTACAAAATAGGGAGCTCTTCTCAACCAATTGATGACCTTAACAAAATATTAAAACTATCTATTTATACTAAGAACAATACGCCACTACCAAGAGTATGACCTGGTCAGAAAAATCAAAGCTTTGTGTCAGTGTGTTCTTCTGTCAAACTGAACATGCACCCCTCTGTCAGACGTGAGCTCAGATCGACATGGATTTTACAAGAAAATATGCCCACAAGGGTACCACAGGATGACGGTTCAATCCCCACGGCCAGGCCTTCCATGCCTTCCATTTATGGAGTGAGTTGAGGTTTCAACCACCAGATCTATTTTCATTAACTTCCTTTCCTCAGAGATTGAACGAGAGTTAATGTTCAGGGAGAGGCCACGTGCTGCACTAGGATAGGATGTCATATACACATGTGATTGCGGGGCCACTAAGAGGTGGTTTGGGTTCAGACTGATTTAGGGTCCACAATCCAGCACATTTCACCACACAACACATTCTCCATACCATGGTTTCAATTGTGGGACTGCTCAAGAAAATTATCGTCCGAGCATGTTGCATCCCCACAATGGGTTGTGGCCATAGATATGATCCTGATCTACAATCTCAGTGCATCTACTAGATTTAGCGCTATTGCCCCTTGTCTTCCCACCAACTTCAAAATCTGCCAAATGTTACCTTGGGGGAGGGGCACTATTTGGACATTGAACAATAACACTTCCTGGAGGATGACCTGTCACTTCCATGTTGACATGTTGTGGATGGAGAGGTGACATGTGTCACTTGAAATAAGCTAGAGGCATGTCTAAGCACACTGGAAATGAGGGCCACATGTCAAGACCATAAGGGTGCCACCCGTCTGTGCTGACAGTTGCCACTCATTTGGTCTCCAGGGCTCGATGGCTAGCTCATGTTCACTTGCTGCTTCTTCAATGTGCCCTAGGGCCATGACCCTATGCAATTGTAGGTGTGACCAAGGGTGGGTTGAAAATAAACCTCTTTTGTCCCTGCAATTAGCCATGTACCGCCACACATCCCTTTCTAAAAACCACAATTCTGATTGCGTCCCACCGTTGAAATTTTAAAACAGGGGCACCTTCCGACCCCGCAATGGAGTGCAACCATTGATCTTGTGATCTAAGGTGAGGCTTCCTAATCAACAACCCAGTTTTGGCACCTTTTAGATTGATGGATCGGATCTTCCCTTTTTAAATCGATGACTGAGATCTTCTTTGTGATTTGAGCTTCGAGCCTTTCAATAGTCAAACTTTATTTGCTCCAAGAAAATTCTCCAGAGCTAGGGATATGATGACGTGTGGCTCCCTGAGATCAATGACTGAGATTCTTTTCGAGTCTCCGAACTCCGGGAAAATAAAATCTCAAATATCTCTTACTCTTCCAAGTGATTTTACCTGGAGCTATTGATATGAAGACATGTGACTCTTGTTGATCAATGACCTAGATCCATTTCAATCCTTCGGAACTTTGGGCCTTCGACCACTTCGACAAATTTGACTTCGGGCTTCGGCTCTTTGGGACTTCTAAGTATTTCTCATTTCAAATCTCCCGAAGCTCATTTGCCTGAAGTCTTGGATCGACTACCACCTAACCCCTTTAAGATCAATGATTCATATTCACTTCGAGGCCTTTTTCTCTAGAACTATACTTCATGCAAGTTTGCACTCTTGAACGTTCATGAGACGTTGATCTAGACTATTCTTGGAATCTTTGTCACTTGAAAGATTAAAACTGCCTTCTTCTTACGCTTCAATCCCGAAACAAACTATTAAGAAGGTTGTTCTTTTTGTTCATGGTTGCGGCCTGCATGATCAAGGATTTGAACAACTGGCTGTGAGCTGAGAAAATAGGGAGACTAGTGACTGGAACATAAGAGGTGAATGCTCATCCTCGGAGAAAAACATAGGGGCTTGGGGTTGAGATTTCCTTTGGGTAAGACCTTTAAGGGAAACCGGGGTGCACAAATGAACCAGGGAAAAGAGAGAATGATTTTACCAGCCTAAAGGGGAAAGCATCAAGACTAGGCCTACGAAAAAGAGAGAGACAAGGAAAACATTTACAGGTTCAGGTAGAAACCAAAAACCCACAAGACTCTGATAAGTTCATGTGATAACACCTTCAAGGTTCATAGGAACTTCGACGAGATTCTCCTAGATCTTGTCCCTCTTCAACGAGATTATGTCATTCAACCCTCCTTTGCATAGAGACTCACCTTTCACTAGTTATAGAAACTTATCATAACATATGCGCCCATATTCATAAGGGCTCGACTATCACCCACAGTTGTATCGACTGCTCTTCGACAATTATCCTTGTTTCTTTATTAATGAGATTAACTTGCATAACCCATATTTACCCATTTAATCCTATAATTAATCATTAACACACATTAATGTATTAACTGATGAACAAAGAGACATACACAACTTGGATGTATAAACACACCATTTGCATTAAATTATCTATTCCTATACATACATCCTTTGTAGGATCACTATCTATCTCCTAGAAAAAACCCCTCCACTGACTTGGTTTCACATACTTTTTGGTGTTAATATGCCCTGGCCACCCTCCTCTATGACATGCCTAAAGGCTTACATATATACGTTGGAGAGATCTAAACTAATCTTGAGATGTTGCTAATAATTTACTAAATTAAAACTCTAAACTCCTAAGAATATGTAAACTAGTCTGCTATGGATCGAATCAATATCTTCAAGATGTTATTTATACTCATACGAGGATTGTATCCCCTTACAACAATTTTTCCTTCTAGAATCAAATACAAATCTTAATAGTCACCATCAAGCTAATATTGACAATAATTACATGTTATCAAAAACAATTATCCTCTAAATCTTAAATTAAGGGAACTCACTCCCCTTGGTAAAAGTTTGTTCGATCTTCTAGAGATCAAGAGTTAACTTCAAGGATATGCTCTCTCTATATATATATGTATGGTCACCATGAAAGAAGAACTAACAAATTTCAACATTAAACTTTATAGTAATATATATATTTCTCAAATATATGGTCACCATGTGAAAGAAGAGTGAACAAATTTCAACATTAAACTTTATAGTAATATATATATTTCCCACATATATGGTTACAATGTGAAAGAAGCATTAACAAATTTTAACATTAAATTTTATAGTAATATATATATTTCCCCCTAAAAATTTCTGAGATCAAAGAAACAATAACAGATTTCAACATTAAACTATTAAACTTTATAGTAATATATATATTTCCCACATATATGGTCACCATGTGAAAGAAGTATTAACCAATGTTAACATTAAAATTTATAGTAATATATATATATCCTCCAAAAAAGTTTCTAACATATAAGGAACAACAAGAGTTGCATGGCAGCGTAGTTCCTGCCAGGTAAGAAACAATGAGTTTAGTCATCAATATCATTGAAATTCAAATCTATAACAAACCTGACATATAGTTTATGATATACTACTAACTTGAGATAAAAAATTATAAATATTCTGGAGCCCTTAAACATTGTACTAAGGTCAAAAAGATGGGATTCAAATCACCTTGGTTTTAATTAATCCATGTGATTGTGAACATATGGAAGCTTGTAATTGGACAATTCCATTTGGTAGTAGGCCATGTGTACCACCTTATCTATTAGAGATCTTTTTTTAGAGGTAAATTTTCAGTTAAGTCAAGTCGTATTCAACCCTGTTACCCATGATTTTGGTCATCATGATGGTGTATTAATGATGGTGTACTCAGGCTCTTCATAAGAAATTTTTCTTGAGAAATGTTACTTTCATCTCTTCCCAGAAAACTCATTTTTGAAGAAGGTTCGCAGGCTGCTAATATATTTGGGTGCGAGAAGGATCCATTCTCACAGGCTGCCTTAAGCCAGGGTGCAAACTTCTCGCACTGTGTTGAATAGCCAGGGTGCGAACTCGTCCTAAAGCATGGAAAAAGATGAATTCTCGATGTTTCTAGAAGGGAATATTCTAGAAGAATGGGTTGGCATTCGAATGGTTATCCTTGTACTGGATTCCCTGATATTGTGGGATCATTCTTATCCAAGTAACTATCTCATTATCTCCTATATATTGAGGGAATTCTCAAGGAAAAGGTTAAGCAAGATTCATTGGAGAATTGGTGAAAGAATTGTGTGAAGGACTTAGCTTGAACAGTAGCTTGAAGACTCTAGCAAGTCTATCAAGAGGATTTGATTTTCTTCATGCAAGGATTGAGCAAGTGTGTGTGTTGGAGCCAGGAGCCATCGAAAGGAATCTTGTGACATCAAGGCGATCAGGTTGTAATATTTACTTTCAATTAATATGATACAGTGGCATGTCCCTTTCCCATAAAGCTATTCTCACTTTATTGTGTAATTCCT
>JZKD02S0545221.1:119491-133561 GCA_000966675.3 Picea glauca
TGTTGTCTTGGTCTTGACCTCACGAGAGCACCGGAGCGAAGCGGGAGCAACAGAGACCCTAGGAAGCGATATAAAGGTATGTTACTTGTTCCTTCCTACTAGCTAATTCAATGGTAAAAAATTAGGGAAAGAGTCATGTCCTGTCCTGTTTTGTTCTAGATCCAGGTGGATCTAGGGAGATCTGTTAGTGTCCGCACCTACCGATTAGTCCGATAACAAAATTGGCGACTCCATTAGGGATCATCCCATTTTCTTTGTGGCTTTTGGTGTTTTTTCGTGGCCATTTGCTCTTGTTTTACTTTTCTCCTTTCATATCAATATCTGAGTCTTCAAGATACCCTGATAGTCCCTCTGGGTCCAGAGGCCTCTTCAAATTTTGTTTCATTTTCCAAAAATTTGACTAGTTTCAGAGGTTCTCGGACTGCACTCCACAGTAGCCTGCAAGAATCTATAGAGTTCGCACTCTGCATTTAGGTTCAGTGTGAGGTTCTCACACTCTGCTCAAGGTTCACCTGCGAGAATCACTAATTCTCGCACTGTGTAATATTGCCAACCTGCGAACTCGTTTTTTCAAACTTTTGGATTTGAGTGTCAGCATCTTCAACTACCCAGATCAGTCTAGGTGCCTCATAAGATTTTCTTGGACCATTGATTGATGTCTTTCTTGTCTTCATTTTAGTGCATGAACAGTCTTAGGGTTTCAAAGGCTCTTCTTGTCACTTTTGTCTTGACTTTTGTTTCTTGAATTTTCTTGGCATAACCATACTCTCTAATTTCGGAATCTGAGTGTGCTTGATTAGTTAAGAACCGGTGATCGGTTGAAAGTTGAGTTTTCTTGGTCTTCATTATTTGCTTATTGTTTGAAAGATCACTTTTCTTATGCAATTGAAAAGACTAGATTGGTTTGCTTGTTATTTTTGTTTTCATTGAAAGAGTGATTTGGGTTTTTATCATTGCTTGTTCATTGGTTTTTGATTTTTTGTACTCTCACTATCATAGTGTGGGTCCTTTTTGAAAAGTCAACAAAGTTTTTCTTTCAAAAAATATTTTTTGTCTTCGAAAACATTGAAAATCAATTGTTGAAATTATTGAAAAAGAAACGATAGAGAATTGTTATTGATGCGTGATTTGTTTCATTTGCATTTTAAAGGAAATTGTGTTTTGTAGTTCAAAGTTTGATCTGGAAAAATTCTCTCTCCCTCCCATACATAGGTTTCATTGAAAGAAAATCGATATATTTTTTCATTCTCATCCATGCATCGTTGGGTCAGAGTCATACAACATAAGTTTCATCTCTGTTTCCTTTGAGTAAACAACAACTCTTAATAACACTGCGCAATTGTAAAATTTATCTAGTAACTCTTTTCTAGGGCTCTATTACACCAACATTTAGCTAGGCTAGTGCTTTGGAGTAGGAAGTGAGATACACTCTCCAAAGCACAAAACACACAATAGCATCTTGTGTTAGGGAGTGTTAAATTCCATTTGCAACATCCTGTTCTGGGAAGCCCTTCTCATATAAGGGTCAAACAGGAGGTCGCATTGATATTGACAGAGTTACTCACCCTGCTTTGTTGTTATCAGTGTAGAGATTGCATGTATTACGGGGATCACTCAGAGGTATACCCACAATGGTGAGTGGAATCCTTTTGAGTTGATTTCGGGTTAGATACCCTGCCCTTGCGTGTGGATCGGACTGTCGACTGTCCCCCTAGGCTTTATTGTTGTTGGTGGTAACTTTAGTGGCCTATCTTTCTAGGTTCTTACACAAGGTGACTGTGAAGAGGAAAGTCTTCACGGTACCTGGAATTGACGTTGACCAAACTCACTCGGGCTCCTTGGAGGGTATACCCACAATTATGTGTGGGAGCTTGCACCAGGGTGTAAGTCCGTTAAGCAGGTCATCCGTGTAACTTTTCCACCCTAGCCCAGCCTCTTCTCGTCTTGTTGTTGCGACGTTGGATTTCATCACCAACTAGTGGCTTCGGAATTAGAAGGTCTTGTTTGCTTGGTGTTTCTTCCTAGATTTTGTTTACTAGTGCATGTTGTTTGTTTCTCGAAGTTGACCATAGGATTTTCTTCGTGAAGTTTGTCACTCGTTTACAATAGCTCCTCCACGTCATTCACGTAAAATGCAGGGTTTATCTCTAGAGCATCTGGAAGGTTCTCAACCCTTGCCTACAAGTACACCTAAGGGCTCTCCTTGGCAAAGTGAAGTCCCAGTCGTCACCATATTGCAAGTGGAACGCACTGACTCTCTAGAACATTTTCGAATTACAAATACTCGAGAGGACTTTCGACTTCACCCCGATTCTGAGAGACATTTTATGCGAGCAAACTCTTCCGGAGACTTAATTGTTGTATATTCTAGATCTCCGACTCGACCTGGGGACCAAGATCCTTTTTGGTCTACGAGCGTTTTTCGACGAGACCTTTTTGGTCCAGGTTCACCTGTGATTTCCAAAATCTCTAGTACAGAGACAGTACCGTTGACTACCGCTTATCACTTTACCGTCCCTACTGAAATGACCCATCTTACAGCTACTACAAGTGTTCCAACCGGGTTTACTGCGGTTAGTCTTTCTCCCATCAACACCCTGCAAACATCGAATGTCACTCCGACACTACCACCTAGATACCGTGCGTTGAATTCTTCTATTCCTACTCCTGCGCTAACTCCATCCATCTCTCCTGGTGGTCCTTCTTCTGGGCACTCTCTTCCCGGTTTTATTCCAACACTCCCTCAATTTCCTTTTGGAGGACCTTCTTCGTCTTCTACTGGCAGTCTTTATCCTAGTGGTGCTCTTCCACAATTACACCAAGGAGGTATGACTCAACCCCCTCTCAGTGGGCAAATTCCTTTTGGCACACAAATCCCAATTGGAACACAACCACCAATTCGAACACTTTCTCCAATTGGAACACCACCTTCGATGGGAGGACCGACCTTGCCTTATGGGAAAAACATACCTCCGTCCTTGGCCCAGTATTGGAATCAATTGATACAACAACCTACTCAATCGACTGGGGGGTAGCAGTTTCCCACTGCGTTTGTAATACCCCCTAGTGTGGGCCAACCATATCCAGGTTCGTTCAATCCCATTTGGGGGGCGAATGCTCAAACTCAAGCCCCTGTTCCAGGGTACAATCCTATGAGCTACTATCCTCTCCAACCACCACTGAATATGCCTAGGTCTTCACATTCTATGCAGACTGCTTATGGTCCTACTAGTTTGCCAACAGGGCTTCCTCCCCAAAGCCACCAGTACCCACAGGTGAATCGACAGTTACCCTTTCTAGCCACTTTGGATCTTTCAAATTTTTCAAGGATTTTAAATGATCCTATTCGTCACTCTCTCCAATGGCCTATTATACCAGCCAAGCTTCCATCGGACATTCCTAAATTCGATGACAAAGCGGGAGAGAAACCAAATAATCACGTTATGACTTTTCACCTATGGTGCTCATCCAAATCGTTGATGGATGACTCTATTTGTTTACATATTTTTCAATGAACCCTCATAGGTTCTGCTGTGAAGTGGTATATCGAATTGCCACGAGGTTTCTTCTCTGAATTCAACACCCTATCTATGGCTTTCCTTACGCACTACCAGTTATCGATTCATTATGACACAGGGACCGAGATTTTGACTTCCTTCAAACAGAACAAAGCCACTCATATCTTCGATCACATCCATGAGTGGCGAAGGAGATGATGTCTCATTAAACTTGAGCTCCCCGATCAGTTACTGGCAGAGTGATTCACAAAATCCTTTGTGAATGACATCAGTAAGGACATTGCCATGGGTGGCATCATCACAAAAGAGCAGGCTATAAGTTGTGCTCAATATCTTGACCTCGTTTACTTACAAACGGGAACCCTTTATGATTTACTACCTGACTTACCTCGTCCTAATACTTCCATCACTTCAACTACTCCAGCTGCTTCACATGCAGCCGACGGTGTGATTGGCACTTTCCAGGCCCAACCACATTCTGCTTCAAGCGTGAACCCCAAATATGATTCTTCTAATGTTCAAACTACTCCATCTCCTGCCCCTCCCACCAGCAAGACTTATAAGGTAAATGCAGTCCAATCTACCCCATCCGGTAAAAACAAATCTAAAAAGGGAAGGGGTAAGAATAAGGAGGGCAAAAATACTTCTCAAGTAGAGAAAACCAAAACTACCCCTGTTGACGATCGGGATAAGCACAAACCATGATACCCTTGCCTTATCTGTGGTGATGATCACTACACGAAGGGTTGTCCATGATTTTCCGAGGTCACTAAGTTCCTTCAAGGAGCTCCAAAACCACCTGCACTGGCCGTTTTGTCCCAACCCTTCCCGTCTCAACAACAGGCTCAGTTGGTCGTCCATGACCAACCCTCATCTTCTACCACCTCCTATGTTTTGATGTGTACTGGGGATTCTAAGTAGAGAAATGTTGCACTCACTACTTGCACCAAAGATTATTCTCCCTCTAAAGAGAAGGTTGATGATCTACCGCCTTCCTCGGCCCAACCCTCTCCTGCGACTCCACCTACCAATGGTCCTCTTCATCTCGAACGACTGAGCCTTGACACAGTTCTGCGACCCCCCCTAAAGGGTGTCGTTTGAAAACCAGCTTTCAATCCTCATGCTCATGCCGCCCAAAACTACAACATTGTTGAATATCTGACCCAAGCACCTTCTGCGATGTCAGCCCTTGAAGTCCTTCAAACTTGTCCTACACAACGGAAGGCACTGTTGAAAGATATCGGTGGAATCGATCCAACGGATACGAATTTAATAATCTTTGACTTGGAAGATCACATTCCAAGGTTACCCCCTCAACTCGCATTCCAGATCCAAGTGCTTGTCTCTGAAAAAAACATTTGCCGAACCGTTATCGATGAGGGTGCCTCGACATGTGTTATGTCTCTTGCTTGCTAGAAAGACATTGGATCTCCTTCTTTGAATAAATCCCATAACACTCTTAAAGCCTTCAACGACTCTGGTTTTAATCCCTATGGTGTCCTTCCTTCATTTCCCATCATGTTAGAAGGCAAAACGGTCCAAGTCGAAGTGGAAGTCTTTGACGCTCCCCTTAATTACAATCTTCTGCTTGCCCACAGCTGGATCAATTCCATGCGCGCAGTTGTGTCGACCATTTTCCATGTGGCATGTTTCCCACATCAAGGTAAGGTTTTTACCGTCGACCAACTAGACTTCTTCAATTCTGATACCCGTACTGGCAACGTACCGTTTATCACTAAAACCCCATCGGGTTATGAGAACTTCAGTGTGGGCCTACTCAAGGACTCTTCATTAATGGGTACTTTCCCCATTCCACCGCCCGATGTTCCATGCTCGTTTGTTGCTTCCATCAACATGATCTCCACCTTGCCTCATGAACTTCCTATGTCTCATGACCCCTGGATAGTCCCTAACCCTGGAGATCATCTTCGTTTTAGCGATGAAATGCCGTTAAGTCCAGTTGAATCTGCCTATCAGGCCATTTAATCGGAAACACCTTCTACTCCTTCTCTTGGTGAGTTGTCTCCCGATCCTTTTCATGTCATTTTTCCCATTGACGATATGATCATGTCTGTCATGGAGGACACCCCTTGGGATGATGGGCATCATCGTTCCATCCTCTTTTTGGAGCAACATACCCTTCAGAACTACCGATGGATTTCGACCCCGTCGACCATTGTCGTCATCTCGACCATTCCCGAATCTACACACGATGTATTTTCCAAAGGGAACTTAAGAAATATCTTGCCCACTATTCCCCTTGACATATCCATCAAACCTGGGATTGTCGAAAATGTCCATATTGGAGCTTCGTGTTATTCTGATGAAATCGTCACCTACACCTCCTTATTCAAAGAATTTCATGACATCTTCGCCTAGAGTTATGAAGAAATGTCAGGTATCGACCCTGAGATTGTGATACATGAGATAAAGACATACCCCGATGGTAAACCCGTCCGAAAACGCCTTCATCCAGTTCACCCACGTAAAGCGGCTACTATTAAGCTCGAAGTCGAGAAACTTCTGAAATCCGGCATTATTTATCTGATGGCTCTCACAGACTGGGTTTCCAATCTTGTCCTGATTGACAAGAAACAAGGCACAATTCATGTATGCGTTGATTATAGGGATATCAACAAAGCTTGTCCAAAAGACAACTTTCCTACTCCCTTCGTCGATCAGATTGTCGATGACTGCACTGGAAGTGAAATCTTCTCTCTCATGGATGGTTTCTCCATCTATAATCAAATCAACATTGTTCTCGAGGATTAACATAAGACTGCTTTTATTTGTCCTTGGGGTACTTTTGCCTATCAAAAACTTCCTTTCTGTCTCAAGAACGTTGGCGCAACTTTTCAATGCGCTATGTCTTATGCTTTCCATGATATCAAGCACATCATTCAACCATATTTGGACGATTTACTCGCTCACTCAATGCGCCGAGTTGATCACCCAAAACACCTCCGAGCCATTTTCGTCTGCTGTCGATTCTACCATATTTGTTTGAATCCTCATAAGTGCGTTTTCTGCGTAGAATCCGACCACCTTCTCGGTTTTATCGTTTCGCGTCAAGGGATCCGGGTGGATCCTTTAAAGGTTGAGGCAATCCTTAATCTCCCTCCTCCTTCTACACTTCGCCAGTTGCAAAGTTTGCAGGGGAAAGCAAACTTTCTTCGTCGTTTTATCCCAAATTATGCCGAGATAACTCGTGGATTTACGCAGCTCCTAAAAAAGGATTCAGAGTTCGTCTGGGATAACATCACCAACAACTCTTTTGAGGCTTTGAAATTATCCCTAACACATGCTCCGCTTCTCTTTCCCCCCGATTACAGTCGCGATTATTTCCTTTATCTTGCTGCCTCGGAATACACTATTGGTATGGTTCTCATTCAAGAGGATGATGCTAACGACGAACATGTTATCTACTACTTGAGTTGAAGTCTAACGCCTACTGAAATCAAGTATTTACATGTAGAAAAACTGGCCTCGGCTGCCGTTTAAGCCGTCCAACGCTTCCGGCACTATATCCTCTCACGCAAGACTATAGTGATTTCTCACTGCAACCCTATGCAACACATTCTTACACGTCAATTGCTAGGGGGAAAATACTCCAAATGGATTGTGATACTCCAGGAGTTTTACTTGGAATTCGAACATGCCAAGTCCAAGAAGTCCTTAGTCTTTGGCGAGTTGATATGCAAATTTCCCCATTCTGCAACGAAAAATGTAGCAGCTGATTCGTTACCCGATGAATCTCTTTTCCTTATTAGCACTGATGATCTTTGGTATGCTGATATCATTATATATCTTCAAACCCAAACTTTTCGGCCAACTTTGTCTAGTACTGACCGACGTCGCATATGCTATCAAGCTTGTCAATACATTATCCTCAGAGATGCTCTTTATCATCAGGGAATTGACTCTATTTTTTTACGTTGTCTAACGTTCGACGAAGCCAAGAAATCTCTGAATGACTGCCATTCTGGAGCATGTGGTGGTCATATGTCTGGGTATGCTACTGCCCAGAAGATCTTACGAGCAGGGTATTTTTGGCCTTCTTTATTTAACGACTGCATCATCACCATTCAGAAATGCCATGCTTGCTAGACCTATAATCAGAAGATACGGTCACATCCCTCTCCTCTTCACCCTATGGTCTAAGTTGGTCCCTTTGCGAAATGGGGCATCGATTTCATGACATGTCACCCTCACTCAGCTGGGGGGCATGGTTACATTATTGTATCCATTGATTACTTTACGAAATGGGCCGAGGCGATGCCGACATTTAACAACACTGGAAAGACCGTAGCATTATTCCTTTTTAATCACGTCATAGCTCGTTTTGGTGTTCCCCAAGCTATTGTCACCGATCATGGTAGCCAATTCTGAAACTTCATGATGTACGAACTTACTGAAAAGTTGGGTCTTCGCCATGATAACTCAATGCCCTATTACCCACAAGCCAATGGCCAAGTTGAAGCGATTAACAAAGTTCTCATAACTATGCTCCAACGAATGATAGGGATTCATAAAACAAGTTGGCACACAATGTTGTTTTCGACATTGTGGACGCACTGGACATCCGTCAAGTCCACTACTGGGTTTACACCTTTCCGGTTAGTCTATGGTGTGGAAGCCATTCTCCTAATTGAATGTGAGATACCCTCTTTTGAAACTAGTTGTTGAACTCCTACCAAATACTTTTGCTGAAGAAGAATGTCTATTGTATCTTATGCGATTAGACGAAACTCGACGCGATGCTACCCTAGTTATAGAAGCTCAAAAGAAACGTGTCAAGGCCCAATACGACAAACATGTCAAGCCTCGCGTTTTCTCAGAAGGAGATCTCGTTCTCCTCTATGATCAAGATCGAGATATGCTAGGAGTTGGAAAATTCGAAGCCATGTGGCGAGGTCCTTATATCATTCGACGAGTTTTGGAAAAAGGAGCTTATGAGTTAGTAGATTACGATGGTATTCCTTTGAGTGAACCCAAGAATGGGTTGTACTTGAAGAAGTACTATGCATAAAATCATCTGTGCATGAGTACTTGTATTTTTATTGTATCATACTTCTTGTGTGTTACTATAGCTTTCTTTTGTCGTTATCCGGTCTCTACCCTTATGTGACGTTGTGTTTGATTTCTAGATGTCGGAGTCTTCGCTACCCTATATTGGCTTCACTGATGGTGCTAGTCATAGTACTCAGAACTTTGCTTCCGTTGCATGGGAAATTTATGCCCCTACAAATGAAATTGTCTCCTTACGAGGTGTGTGTCTCGGCCGTGCGACCAACAACATTGCAAAGTATAGCGCTGCTATTGAATTATTGGTTGATGTTATCTCGCTCGGAATCTGTCATTTGGTTGTGCAACTCGATTCACAGTTTGTAGTACTATAGTTAAGTAATGTCTATACTATTCGAAGTCCTACTTTTTTATGGGTGTATTTGCGAATTCGCCTCTTGGAACATTATTTTGATTACATTGAATATCAACATATTCCTAGATGTCTAAATACATTAACAGATGCATTGGATAATTATGTATTAGACAGAAATTTGAATCATCTATAAATCAATCACATCAATATTCACACAACACATGATAAACCGGTAGAAGCTATCTGTATATATATAACGATCAAAAGAGTTTTTTACAAAAAGTTTCGTCCGAAGACCAAAATATCAAAATCTGAAGCTCATAGCTTCTACAAAGTGACGTCATGGATGATGTTCACGGTAACACACGACTACCCGAGAAACCCTATGGAGTAGTCGACTCATGGACCCTGACACTCCTACAGTATGACGCTGATCGCGTCATGGAACCTCTTCAAGAGGCATGTCTGGACTATCTGCGGTCAGGCCCTCTAGATTTTGTTCCACTACTTGATAATCCTCGGCATATTGTGGCGCTGTTGCTACCTCTCCTTGTCGCTGAATGGGAGAAGTACCAGGAGGTCGATAAGGTCCAACATCTGTGTCATCAAAAATGAATTTTTTATTTAGTCTTTGGACGATCTTATAAAACAAAAACATTTGAATATGATAAAAATTCATAAAAACATTTAAAAAGGGAAAAAATGTGTGTAATTCTTACCAAGTTCCCCCAACTGAGCATCTTCTGGTAGTACTAAGTCCGGATCTCCTCGGAAATCCAACCTGACATAAGCATAATCGTCAACCATCAACATCTGTGGTTGAAGCCAGTCAAAAAGGGTATCATCATACTTGATGATCGGTCCAGCTACGTGTCGGGCCATGATCCGACACCATCTTAGCATCCTTGGATCCCTAGGAGCTAGAAATTCCACTCAACCTGCAGCCTCAGTAATGGAACCCTCTCAAGGAAGAAGGACACTAACAAAAATCCATAACCGAATTGCTTCAGGTCGCCTCGTCTGCATTTGGTCAACTGCTTTTTCATACTACGAAGCACTGCATCTGCCCAGTTGAAAGCCCGAGGTTCAGTACATTCAATAGCATACTGGAAGTAACTCTGTAACGACATGTGAGGAGAATAACTCCCAGCCATCCGAGATATGGTGAATAGGATAGTATGGAGGGTCAAATCCTGTACCCCCCAAATAACTACTTTCCCTTTCTTCCTCTCTGCCTCGGGAACACAGTGTAAACGACAATACTCACTCATGGGCAGCCCACCACCTTTGCCACCAGTCAGGCTCACATGGTACCCCCGCCATGACAATCCAATCAAGAAGAAAATGTCCTCAATATCTAAGGATAGTGTGTGGACCCCCACATGAAATACCTGCTGATCGGGATTCCACATACGCACAAGGTACTCTAATAACCTGACTTGGGCCCTCATGCCTGGGATACGAAAGTACTTCAGAAGGCCATAGTTTCTCAAAGAAACAATAGTGGGTGGATGATTTACGACAATAGCATTGTCTTCTTCATGCTCCCTTTCGCGCCATTCAAGAACCATTTTGATGGCCAATTACCTACATAAGAAGCACAAAAAGAGGATTAGCAACTCTATTCATTAATTGGTTCTTTTTTCATTGAGTAAAATTAAAAAAAAAATTGTGCTTTGCGGTTCTCGCAGGCTGTTGTGGGCTCACCTGCGAGAATCACCCATTCTCGTAGGTCCCGTGTAGCCCACCTGCGAGAATGGCTGAGCGCAAGTAGGGCTCATAAAACCAACTTAAAAATGAATTTTTAACCAATGAAAATGAAAAATTAAACCATGAAAGAGTAGAGGACAAAGAGCCTACCTCACTGTCGCTAACGGCTTGACGAATGGACGCTCGTAACTCCCACAATCTGACGCCGAACTTCGAGGGTAAAAGAGGGGTTTTTTAGCTCAAATAGTGGAAAAGTGAAAATGATATGGTAAAAAGAGTTTTTACTCCTTTTTATTTACTTTTACCATGTTATTTGGTTTTTTATGATTATTTATCTATTAAACCCTAATCCCTAATGTCCTTATGAGTGTTACTTTTGCAGGCATAATGACTTTGATGTTCATATACAGGGATGCAGACATAATTTTTCTTTTTCCATCGCATGTTTTGATTGTTTTTTATGGTTTTTGTATAAAACCTCGAGCGTGGTCTTTTTCCATTCTCGCGCTCGAAAATACATGAGAATGCAATTGAGCATACTTTTATCACTTTTTCGGGCTCAACAAGGTTATACGAAAAAGGAACCCTCCTGGAGTCCTCTTTAAGCTCTTTTCAGACTCTCTAAACATGAAAAGATCGCCGAGCGACCTTGCTATTTTCACGCTCAATAAAGTATTTAAAGAAAGTGTCTGGTGAGTGATAATTTATCATTTTTTCGGTCTCATCCAGACTATTTTACAAAAAAGGAACTGAGAGAGTTCTCTTTTAAATGTTTTTCCAAACTCTATAATCATGAAAAACCTTCGAGTTTTCTATCTTTGGAATCATTAAACAAACATTGATAGACCCATAATGGGACCAAACCACTCCTTCTTAGGGTTCTCTAAACATACTCCGAAGGACTTATCCGAAGGATAAGCTTATATCAACAAGCATATGTTATCCTCCTCAAGCTTACGTAAAAATAAAGAGGTACTCTCCAGAAATGGTGGGGGGAAATTTGGGAAAGGGATATGTTATCATTTTCGTATTGATTGGCAGTAAGTGTTTCTCTTGAACATGACACCCCCTATTCATCATTTGAAGCCGGTTTGGGAAATCCATTTGTCTCTCATTCGATTTGCTACAAGTTCATTCCCTATGTCGTCTTTGAGTCAATGTTGCCAAATCATTGTTCGTGTCATTCATATGTTCAAGAGAAGTCCATCTGAAACCTTTATTGATTCGGCCATCTGGAATTGTCCATTCTCTCTGTGTCAGCCTTCCCTGTGTCTAGTTCAATTTACATCATACTTTGTTTCACCTTCAAAATCTGTTACTCATTTCGTGTCATTGATGGGGGATACATCAAGGCCCTCCTATGATGAGTTTTGGTCCATTGACTTCAGCTCTTTATCCGGAATCAAGACTTAGAAATTCTTTGGTACCTTGGAGCTTGCATGCCTCAATGGCAGGTTTCCTCGCTTTCGACAGTGGGTTTACATTATTGACCCCTGATCGAAAGATTCCATTGGATGTTCGACTTCAACTCATTCATTCACACTCGATGGATTGTACTAGAGTACCTTGGGAGTCATTGACATCAATGGTGATTTCCCTTTCACTTGTTAACGGTTTCATCAATGACCGGTAATCAAGTGGTTTCTGCCATGTTCAACTTCAACACATGTAATCACATGGTTAGATTCGTACTTTGGGCGACGAGATTGAAGATCCTGGATATCATCTCTTTGTCCAGGTTGAAATGGAGTATGTATAATCTGCGACACATAGATCCACTGTGTATGTCTCGTGGCTATGTCATCTCAATTTGAATTTTCTCGCATAGATCCACAGTGTATTCCTGGTGGCTATGCTATCTTTTGACGGCATGGATCCACAGTGTATGATTGGTGGCCATGACCCATGTCTACGATGTCATCAGTCTATGATATGAGTATGGGAATGCCTACCTCATAATTGATATATATGATATTCTACAGATGCTTGGTTGTTCGCAGGTTTCCGATTAGGTGTGCTCCTGGTTTCCGACACACACATGTAGCTTACAAAGTATTTCGGCTGTCACTGATTCCAACCTCATACTTTGGGGGGCATTCTGTTACCCATGATTTTGGTCATCATGATGGTGTATTAATGATGGTGTACTCAGGTAGCAGGCTCTTCATAAGAACTTTCTCTTGAGAAAAGTTACTTTCATCTCTTCCCAGAAAACTCATTTTTGAAGAAGGTTCGTAGGCTGCTAATATATTTGGGTGCGAGAATGATCCATTCTCGCAGGCTGCCTTAAGCCAGGGTGCGAACTTCTCACACTGTGTTGAATAGCCAGGGTGCGAACTTGTCCTAAAGCATGGAAAAAGATGAATTCTCGATGTTTCTAGAAGGGAATCTTCTAGAAGAATGGGTTGGCATTTGAATGGTTATCCTTGTACTGGATTCCCTGATATTGTGGGATCATTCTTATCCAAGTAACTATCTCATTATCTCCTATATATTGAGGGAATTCTCATGGAAAAGGTTAAGCAAGATTCATTGGAGAATTGGTGAAAGAATTGTGTGAAGGACTTAGCTTGAATAGTAGCTTGAAGACTCTAGCAAGTCTATCAAGAGGATTTGATTTTCTTCATGAAAGGATTGAGCAAGTGTGTGTGTTGGATCCAAGAGCGATCGAAAGGAAGCTTGCGACATCAAGGCGATCAGGTTGTAATCTTTACTTTCAATTAATATGATACAGTGGCATGTCCCTTTCCCATAAAGCTATTCTCACTTTATTGTGCAATTCCTTGATCATACACATAAGTTGACAGTTGAATATATTGTGCTATCTTCACTTTGGTTGGTTTGTGTTGTCTTGGTCTTGACCTCACGAGAGCACCAGAGCGAAGTGGGAGCAACAGAGACCCTAGGAAGCGATATAAAGGTATGTTACTTGTTCCTTCCTACTAGCTAATTTAATGGTCAAAACGTAGGGAAAGAGTCATGTCCTGTCCTATTTTGTTCTAGGTCCAGGTGGATTTAGGGAGATCTGTTAGTGTCCGCACCTACCGATTAGTCTGATAACAAACCCTCTTACGTATTATTCAAACTCCACTTTAATTCATTGTATTCTCAACAACCGTCATATACCAACTTAGGGTGAATGATAACACTAAATTTAATCTTGGAAATACAAGTAATACATCACTCACTAGAAATTAAAGACCGAATTAAATGTTATACTACACCTCTCCAATAAGGGGTTTAAGTTTTTCACCAATCATAATTTTAAAAAATGGTTTAAGTTAAAAAAAAGAAATCAATATAACAATGTTATACTTTCGAAAATTGCTTAAATTTATAGTCAAACTGATTAGTCAATGAAATTAATGTCAAATCAATAAAAAACTCATTTCTATAGTCCTTCTTTGACAGAGACTAATAACAAATTTCAAAATTAAAATTTATAGTAATATATATATATTT
>JZKD02S0545221.1:141368-151441 GCA_000966675.3 Picea glauca
CCTTCTTCTCTATGTGGACAAATTAGGTGAAATAAAGTGTAAATGAATGTATTAACCAAGATCTAGGAGTCTAATCTAGGTATAAACTAATGTAAGTTAGGGTTATGCTCCAACAAAGAGGTCATAAAGTTGCATTCATTGATTTTCCCTCCCTACGAGATTCTATTTATCCAAGTCCTGTAGTTATAGCGATCTTGGAGTAGACCTGAAGAATTGAAATTCAACGGAGAACAAATACCTGATAGTGATCTTGGAGTGGATGTTAGTGGAGCACAAGTAGACGATAGAGATCTTAGATCAGGCCTAAAGAGCCACAGGTAAGAGAATATGTGTTCTAAGTAATTTGTTATCATGGGTTTTATTATCATGGGAGATGAATGGAATTGTTATTCTTACAACAAAATGAATTTCCCACCCTTGAAACGTAGAAGATGATGAAAATATAGAATTGACAGGGATATATATATATAGACATTCCGTCAAATATATATAATAGTTAAAAAAATAAAGATTTTCCACAGAGATATATACACATACTTTCAAATACATATAACAGTTAAAAAAATAGTATGTGTTCCTATTTTCCTTGTTAACTCTATTTTTTACTTTACATATAATTAGAATGATTTTATGGTTCTTTTATACTTTTCACCTATATTTTAAAAATTGAGTCACTGTTTCATGCTCACCCTCAACCAATGTCAATTTGCAATCTTGGTTGTCCCCGACTATTGACAATTTGCAAATTGCTAATCCTTTAAGACATAACACAATTTGCAAATTGGAAATCCTTTAAAAGACAATACCAACATTTTAATGGTTTGGAAAAAACAATATACTTCTTCCTTAACATAACTTATAATGACATTAGGATCCATATTACATTTTTTTAGGACATTACATGCTTGCTCCAATAAACTTCCATTTGTGCTCTTGCATTACTTGTATGGTGTTTGTTTCTTTGTGAATTGATTTTACAACCTGTGCAATAGAAAGAATGTGAACATGGTTTTAAAGAACATGGGATTTCATATTATAAAATTTCACTATCTTGCCTTCTGTTTATTCAAGATATATGTAAATTATTTGATTAGGAAATAAGTTCATTGATGCAGAATAGTGTACCCTAGAATTCATAAGATTTACAAGATTTAGAATACAAGACTGTTGTTCCTATCTATAAATGCCAACTGACAACTTGGTCACAATTGCATTCCCCTTGTCAAGAACCAAATATCTAAATACAAAATCACCACAATAGATCCAAGAGCAATATAGAATAAATCACCACTTTATTAATGAAAACCCTTGAGGTAGGGTAACACCATACAATGGATCCTATTATGGAAGGGATCCTCTCTTGTTCACTTACCTCTTCAAGGGAGAAACCTACTAATGAGCTTCAACTCCAAATATAATACTTCTCAATGTGTCTCATTACATTTCTTGAACCCCTTTATATAGTGCTACCAACAACCTAAGAACATTTTAGGGTAGGAACCTTCTAGAAGTAGAACCTTCTAGTATGTCCTCTTACATTTATTATATCTAACTACCATAGTGGGCATTATTTAATAATATAGTGGACCTATTCCACCTTACATTGAATTTCCTCCACTATTATTACTATGGGCCCTCCGAAACCCCACCACCTCTCTAGTTACACTACATTCCATCCCCCTTATGAAAGTGTTGTCCTCAACACCTCTTAGGAAGGTGTACAACCATATACCAGAGTCCCATGGATATGTGTGGACCATAGTGTTGAAGTATACTAGAGAAATAGGATCTCATGAAGAAATGAAACCCACCATGTTGAAATAGTCCAACCACCATTGTAAATAGAGGTCCCATGTCCAAGTGCTCATGTGAACTATGCACGAAATATATCGAAACCCAATAACCAAATGAAAATGATTCTCCAAATATTGATACCTATTATGTGGATCCAAATACGAAGATCCATTGTTTAGGAAAAGGTATAGAACACATTACTAAATCATTTTCAGATCTTTCTTGGCTAGGAAAAGATAGTTGGGAATGTTACCCGGGATTTATAGCCTCAAAAACATTCACTCAATCCACGAGTATTAATTACAAGGATTAAGGATGATTTTATAATTCGTATATGTTGCAATGTAAAATATAATTTATACAAAACTATTGAAATGTATACATATTTTACAATAAATTAAACATGGATACCAAAAGTGAAAAAGTAACCAAGTCGTGAAAACACATGTATGAGACAGAACAACAATCCGATTTTATTTCATTATGAGATACCGAAAGTGTATTTCTCTTTACAAACCCTAGCGAGGGTATGGAACAAAGTCAAATTTAGATATATTTGATGGGCACCATACAAAAATAATTTGACAGTAAGATAAAACTAAAACCAATGATCCGGATTATCTTGCCACAAACTGCTGCTATTTTGACTCTGCAAGATATTCTTTATCAACCATGAAAATTAATTCAAAAATAGACAATAATACAAAGACTATAAAGGATGAATCAACACCTCTAAAACAAGTGGTTGAAAAGTATAATTTAGTCTTGAACCTTACTGTCTACAATGAGACCCTATTGTCAACAAGAGGATTGGGATTTCAAGTAAACTAAGACATGAATGAAGAATGAAATTATCTCATCTAACTAGAGAGACAACCTTAGTCTTGTATTTCTCTCCTTCTATTCTCCTCCCTTGTCCCTTCAATTGATTGATCTTTTATCTTTCTTCAATTAGTTATGGTAGTTGAACTACCTTTCTTTAGTTAAGCCAAATTCTCTTTAACAAATTAGTTAGGACAAGTAAATAATAATAATAATAATAATAATAATAATAATAATAATAATAATAGCTAAACAGGTGGGGACCCCTTGTGATTCCCTTTAATTTCCTTTTAAATTTTTTGCCATAATAAAAACAATGATTTGAAAATATCTCCTTGTGCCTCCCCCATCTTAACATATGCTCAAAATAATAATATTAATCTTGCCAAAATAAAATTATATCCAAAATGTCTCTCATATGTGTCCAAAAGTATGTCGTTGTCCCCACTATCCAAAAAAATAATAACATTGTTTTAAGAAGGTAAAAAAGAATAGCCATAACATCCTGAAAAGTACAGTGATGTCCATAATAGTATAATAAACATAATCAATAATATCAAAACCCATATTTACTATGGGAAGCATTGGATCTCTTCCCACTGTTGCTCCCTTCTGACTTCTTTGTAGCAATATCCAATTAGTCATGAGCATTAATAATCCATACATTAACTCTACTTGAAATAGATTTAAAGGTTGGCTCTTATCCTTTTCTACTAAACACATGCAATCCATCCATAAAATCATCAACCAATTTGTTATGAACGGGAGGTGGACATGTTTTTTGGGAAGATGAGGGGGTTGTAATTAGAGTGAAGTGGTATAATGGTCGGGAACTTCATGAGTATTGTTCAAGAAATATCCACAACAACATTCAAAACACTAATCAATTATGCTTTTTCCTTTTACCCTCTTTACTTTTTACGAAATTTACAACAACAAAACATGGAAATTTAAATGTGCATAGGAAGGCGAGGGGGTTGTATTGAGCATAAATGATGCAGACCCCCTACCCTCGGCCTGAGATCTGCATTGGATCTTCACTAAAACCACGCCAAATTTTAATCGAACCCTTTGTCCAAGCTACAAAGGACTTTGGGTTTCAGGAACTGGAGAGTCCCGATGTATTTTCACAGCTCTTGACAATTGCTGAAATATGGATCGTCAATGACGGTTGACCGCTCCAACACGCACCACTTGTTTCCATGAAATTTGGCTTTTCGAGACTTGAAAGAACAACCCAATGATCGTTCCTCTTGCCTTATGATTCCCTAAATTCTGAAATTTTGGAATGCCAAAATGGGCTCAACGTCTCATGAAATGTGAGATCAATGGACTTTCGGGAATTTCGTTGAAGCTTGATCCCTCCTTTAACTTCTGTCGCACGTACCTTCTGATCGAGGCTTGGGGCCCACCTTTTAGCGTTTTGTTCTTCGTGATTTCGGGAGTTACGTTGACCATGAAACTCTACCTCTGGAGTCCCAAAACCCTAAAATCCAATCGGTGCCGCACGACTATCTCCCCTTGACTTTTCGGGAGTTCCTCCTTTCCCTCTTAGGGATTTTGTGAGCTGCCTCCTCTACTTCTCGAACTCTGGAAATCCGAAATACCCAAAATTCCACTCCAAAGATACTTCGTGTTTTGTGACTTCAGAGCTTCCAGTGTAAAGAGCCCGACCCCTTGTCGTCAGGGTTCCTGAAATGCCAAACCCCAAAGTGCCGAGATGTCGATTTTTGACACTAAAGGCACGTCGCGCTTTGTGACTTCAGGATTTTCAATGCCAAGGGTCACGATTCTCTGTCATCGGGATTTTTGGTATGCCAAACCATGAATTATCAAAATTCCAAAGTTCCGCTGCTGATAGTCCCTTTCACGAACCGAGAGTTCGCGTGATCAAGGGTTTTGGCCTGCACTCTGAACTTGCGAGTCCTGAATTCCCGAAATGATCTGACGACTCAGGCGAACCACGATCAACGATCCACATTGATTCTTGATGTCAGGATGGTGGATTCGTCCAACTCTTAACCACCTCACAGCTCCTCTGGATCTGACGGTCCACGCGACTTAGCGAGTTCTCCACAGAGAATTCTGACCACCAGATGCACTCCTCAATGAATCCTGTTCAAACGACTCGGCATTATCCCTCCTGAACTTTTACTTCTATGTGACAATTTCAGCCTTCGTCTCCCTTTGAAGTGATTCGATCTTTGTCTTCCTTAGAAGTGTTTTAAAGTGTTATCCCTCCTGAGCTTTTACTTATAAAATTAAACTTCCAAAAGGATCCCTGCTCGCACTCCTTGCGAAAAACCTTCAAATAACCTGTGGTTATTTGGATCTATGACCCTATGCACTCCTTGCAACAATGGTCCTTCAATATCCCCCTTATTTGAAAAGTTCTAAGGCTTCAACCAGCCTGTGCACACCTTGCACAACTCTATGCTTCACCTGGACTTCAGTTGGTATGAGAACAATGGTATCTCTCCTGAGCTTTCTGAGATAGAACTCAGATCTTCGTCAACGCACACCTTGAGGACGTCCACTGCACTCCTTGCAGGAATTCTTAGGAAGAGAAACAATTAAAACTCATTCTTCTCCTCTTTCAGATTTCATACACTCAACATGCAATCATACACATGACATGGCATTGAAACAAATGCATACAGAGAGACAAAGCAACTATAAACATACCATTCAACAAATGTAAACAATAAGCATCACAACACCATGAAAATTGAGTCAAAGCTTCATATATTAACTCAAGTGCTCCTGTACATGGGTTCTTCTCTACAACTCTCTATTATAGCTCTCCAGCTTATGAATTTTGAATGATCATCAAAAGTTACAATAATACAAGGGTGAGGGTGTCTATATTCATTTTCCGTCCTATCTTCTAAAAGTGTCTAATCTAACATTCATATCTACCTACTTTACATTAACAGACTTAAATGCCTTAATACATTCAGCATGTGAGAGTAATTTCTCCAGATCTATTCATATCTCCAAGACATAAATGCAAGTATGCCTCTCCTAGATTATTAAATTAATGCTTTAGATTCCAAATTTAAACGTTGTTCATAAAAATGTGGTCCTTTTTCCCATTTGCGTGTTTCCATCTGCACGTCCAGCTGTCTCTTGTGTTTACATTGATCGCTTTGCTGGCTGCTTACGATGCTCCTGGATCATATTCCCTTGCTTGAAAATTTTCATGAACTCCTGTTCATGAGCTCCTGCACGATCTGCCCATGCTTTTGAATTGTTGCTTCATCCTCCTAATTGGCATCTTCAATTGGACGCCCCTTCCATTTGACCAAGTATTCAAAATATTCTTTTCTCCTGGTCTTTTTGCTAATCCTCTTGTCAATTATGCTTTCCATCTGTGGCTCTACAACTACATGCATTTGTTTTGTCCATTGAATTTCTTTTCATTCCTCCTCTGCTCCTGCTTCTTCAGCTCTGTAAGGGTACAAATCTGCAACATTGAATATCGGTGAGATTCTGACCCCATCGGGTAATTCAATCTCATATGCGTTTGCCCCAAATTTACTTATGACCTTGCACGGTCCAATCTTTTTCATCTTCAACTTATTATACGTTCCCCTCGAGAACCTCTCCTTCCTCAAATGTGCAAGAACCATATCACCAACTTCAAATTGAAGTTATCGGTTGTGTTGATCTTCTCTCCGCTTGTATTCTTGACTTGAAATCTGCAATCGCTCCTTAACTCGGCTGTGAAGCTCCTTCATTCCTTTTGCAAAGTCCTCCGCACTAGCACTCATGAATTCATTTTGTTCCAAATATTTCAATTCAGAAACTCCTCTTGGCTGCATTCCATATACAATCTAGAATGGACTATGCCCTGTGCTTCTATTGAGTGAATCATTGTAAGAAAATTCCGCTTGTGGAAGAATATGATCCCATTGACTGTGGTGTTCAGTCACTAGGCTTCTTAACAAATCTCCCAAGCTTTTGTTCATGACTTTTTTCTGCCCATTCGTCTGAGGATGATATGTTGAACTAAATGAAAAACTTGTTCCCAAATTCTTCTATAAGGCCCTCCAGAAATTCCCTATGATCTTGGTATCACAATCAGACACAATACTCTTTGGCAAGACATGAAGTCTAATGACTTCCTTGAAAAATAGATTCGCAATATGAGTTGCGTCACTGGTTTTCTGGCATGGTATGAAATGTGCCATTTTTGAAAATCTGTCGACTACCACAAAGATTGAATCATATCCTCTCTGTGTTCTTGGTAGTTCCAATATGAAATCCATGCTCACTATGTCCCACGACCTTTCAAGTATGGGTAATGGTTGGTATAACCACATGTTCTACCTTTTTCCTTTCGTGTGTTGGAAAATTCTGCACCTATCCATAAATTTCTTGACATTTGTCCTCATCCCTGGACAAAAATATGAGCCATTCATCTTTGAGAACGTCTTGTCATGACCTAAATGTTTGGCCAATCCTCCACTCTGTTTTTCCTTCAGTAAATTCTCCCTCATGGAGCATTTCAGAATACATAGTTGATTTCCCTTGAACAATAATCCATCCTGGATCATGTATTCAGTCCATTGGCTTCTGTCCCTGAGAATTGGATTCTCAGATGCCTCATATGCCTTTTTGAAATCTGGGTCATCCTTGTACATTTCTTTGAGGTTATCAAAACCCAAAGTCTTGACTTTGAATTCCTGCATAAGCAAACATTTCCTGCTCAAAGCATCAACAACTTTGTTAGCAGTTCCATAAATATGCTTAATCACAAAAGTAAAATTTTGTGTGTATTCAACCCATTTAGCATGTTTTTGGTTCAACTTCTCCCTTCGAGTCATGAATTTCAAAGCGTGATTATCATTGTACAAAACAAACTCCTTGGGAACCAAATAGTGCCTCCATTTCTTCAATGCTTGTATGACTGCATAGAATTCCTTGTCATACGTGGAGTACTTAATCTTCGCTTCATTCAGTTTTTCAATGAAATATGTGATCGGCCTGTCATATTGGCTGAAGATTGATCCA
The DNA here is from genome assembly GCA_000966675.3 of Picea glauca. NCBI lineage: Eukaryota > Viridiplantae > Streptophyta > Pinopsida > Pinales > Pinaceae > Picea > Picea glauca. The sequence continues at coordinate 149,001 of JZKD02S0545221.1, forward strand.
ATTGAAAATCCACTCATGTCACACTTGACCTGGAATGTCTTGCTAAAATATCGCAAAACCATAATTGGTTGCTCAGTGATCTTCTTTCTCAGCAAATTGAAACTCTTCTTTGCTTCCTCCATCTAGTGAAATTTTTTATGTCTTTTCTTCACCATATCCATCATTGGTGCACTAATTCCACTGAAGTTTTGGATGAATTTCCTGTAGAAGCTAGCCAAACCATGGAAGCTTTGAATTTCAAACACACTCTTCGGAAATGGCCAATTCTTAATCACCTTTATCTTTTCTAGATCCATTTTCAGTTCATTTGCAGAGATAACAAAACCCAAGTAAATGAGTTATGCCCTCATAAATGACAATTTCTTCATATTGATTAGCAATTTATCCTGCTGTAATCTCCTCATTACTGCAACTAAATGCTTTCAGTGTTCTACTTCTGTTTTGCTGAAAATTAATATATCTGTTAGGACCACACAATGTACCTTTTTGCCCATACTTTTTTCCACCATTACACTCTTGTTTCACTCACATTTAGACTCATATTATCACTTTACCCTATCTTTCTAAAGGTATACAACGTCTCTTCTCTTTACTGTATGTTTAATCTGTTTTGCATATAATTTTACATCACTCTCGTACTTAACCATTGATTAGAAATGTATAAGTGTTGAAACAGTTCAAATTGCAGATTAGCATTTGAGGCCTGTTGCTGAAACAATAACTCACAAAAGCTGTTACACAGTCCATGGTCGATGATGCTGAAACACAGAAGTTGTTACACAGTCCATGTTCGACGATGCTGAAACACAGAGGAAGCTGTTACACAGCCCATGGTCAATGATGCTAAAACACAGAGGAAGCTGTTACACAGTCCGTGGTCGATGATGTTGAAACACAGAGGAAGTTGTTACACAGTCCATAGTCAACGATGCTGAAACACAGAGGAAGCCGTTACATAGTCTGCGGTCAACAACAACTCACACAGATTGACTACAATAGCTGCAACGTGAACCAAGCATCAACCATCGTTGCTGCCTGAAAAGTGTTGAAACAATCAGAACGCAAATCTCGTGGCTGAAACAGCCCGCGATTTATGATGCCAAAACAACATACAACAACAGTAACAAGAAACAAATAAGTTGTTACTCTAGCCGCAACAACAACACCTCACTCAGCACTTGTAATAGCATTCCGCTATGGGAGACTAGGATATCCTATTCCAGTTTAGAAAGTCGATCTGACTAAGAATAGGACTTAGATATACACCTGTAATTTGTTGATCAATTGTATCGAAGGGATTCTCCTCTTTAAATAAGAGGAAATCACCATTCGAGGGAGCTTCGATTTTTGGGTATTAAGAAGGGTTTACAGAGAAGGACGTACTTCATTTCAGATTGTAATATGATACATTGATAGATGAATAAAAGACTGTTTTGAGCATTTCTCTCTAGCCTTTTCGTTTCAGGGGAATCTTGTGAGAATGGATGGCCCACCTTCTTCACAAGATTCACCCATTAGTTTTATAGTGTGTTAGTGTGATCTCTGTTTATGCCTTGATTAATTTCTATTTTGCTGAAACACTACTTTATTGAACTCTATCTTTCTGAAAACTCTGCTTTACTGAGCATTACATTGTTTTCCTGTGATTCATGCCTGGGTAATTATTAATCATTTTAGTTAAGCAATCCTGTGTGATGAATTTATGAAATCTTGTTAATCAGAGACTAGTGCTGAAGTTTCCTGCTTTGGAAATAGGGTCTTGTTCTCTGTTAGGAATAGTTAGCCTTCAATGCATTAATGAGTTCATGAAAGTGTGCTAATCAGAAACAAGGTGCTGAAGTTTCCTGCTTGGGAAATAGGGTCATGTTCCTTATTAGGAGATAGATAGCCTTCAATATGCATGTCAATTATTTCAGTTAAGCAATGAGTTCATGAAGTGTGATGAACGGAAATAGGTACTGAAGATTCCTGCTTTGGGAATAGGGTCCTATTCTCTGGTTACAGAATAGTTGGTCTTTCCTGTTGCAGTATCTTGTTGTTATTTTAATGTAATCCAGGATTCTTCAATTAATCATTTCTTTAAACTTTGAGCTCTGCAATAGGTAGGTTGCTTTCATGTAATTCAAGTTAGAACTTCAATTTGTTTAAGGCAAGTGTGATTAGTATAGTTTTTACTACAACTCTAGGTTGCTTTTGAAATTGAGCATATACAGTGCGTGGTTACCTTTGAAGTAAACAGACTTCCCTGGGTTGACAATTTATGTAGCACTTGATTGTTTAGATTAAATAAGCAATTATAGTGACCAACATTTTGGTGCCATTGCCAGGGAAGGTAATTATAGATTTCAAAAGAACTTATGATTTTTCAGATACAAAGATTGCATGAGAGGACGCGGAGACCCCAAAGACACTGACCCTACAGGTGGCAGGGGCAGAGGAAG
>JZKD02S0545221.1:181823-211455 GCA_000966675.3 Picea glauca
ATTTCTTCGCATTGTAAGGAAAGCAAGTTCGTGAGGGCCTCAAGAGCCTTCCTTTGGGGGAAGAAGGAACCATAGTTCTCTTCCTTCATCGTGCTCTGATTTCATCAATTGACCAACTCAAAACCATTGGTGATATCGGTGTCTTTTTTGTGTTTATTGTTTCTTTATCCATATGCTCACAGTTTTAGTTTGTTTTTATTTAATTCTTGCTTGTAGTTTGTTTTGTTTCCTCTAACCCTTTCCTCCACAGCTGTCATGCTCTGCAAGACCCAACAGGGCATGTAATCACCCTCGATTTTCTCACCTGGTGATGAATTGGGTGCGAACAATGGTCATCGGCTCCATCTGTACCAGCGCTCTATTTCCACAGAAGATTTCAAAGCCACATGCATGGCAGACTCTCATTACCTCTTTTTAGAGGGGGCTTCTACCCCTCATTGCAATTAATTCTTTTTAAGTTAATTTCTTTAGTATTAGATTAGATTTTATTTACTAATAATCCCTGTCGAGAAATACCATGTTACAATCAATTTTTGCAGATTACCGATCAAAGCACAGGCCACTAGGAAAGGATGATCCTACTTCACGAAGGGGCAAGCTTTTCCATTGCTGAAACACCACTGTTCAATGAATTTTGACTTTCCCTATTGCTGAAACACCACTGTCAGCAACCCCACACCATCACTGTCAGCAACCTTTCACCATTCTCCCCATTGCTGAAACACCATTGTTCAGCGACTTTCTGACTTCCTTCATTGCTGAAACACCACTGTTCAACGACTTTTGACTTTCCCCATTACTGAAACACCACTGTCAGCAACCCCACACCATCACTATCAACAACTTTTCACCATTCTCCCCATTACTGAAACACCACTGTTCAACAACTTTCTGACTTCCTTCATTACTGAAACACCACTGTTCAACGACTTTTGACTTTCCCCATTGCTAAAACACCACTGTCAGCAACCCCACACCGTTTTCTCCTATCACTGTTCAACAACCTTTCACCATTTTCCCATTGCCATGGTTCAACAATTCTTCATATTTCCCATTGACGAAACAACACCATCCAACAATTGTTTCGCCCTTTCTTTTCTGTTGCTGAAACACCATTGTCAACAACTTTCCATTGCCAAAACACTACAAACCGACAATTCTTCACAATTTCCATTGACGAAACAACACCGTCCAACAATTGTTTCGCCCTTTCTTTTCTGTTGTTGAAACACCATTGTCAGCAACTTTCCATTGCCAAAACACTACAGACCGGTAATTCTTCACAGTTTCCATTGACGAAACAACACCGTCCAACAATTGTTTCGCCCTTTCTTTTCTGTTGCTGAAACACCATTGTCAACAACTTTTCGCCCTTTCTTTTCTGTTGCTGAAACACCATTGTCAACAACTTTCCATTGCCAAAACACTACAGACCGGTAATTATTCACAATTTCCATTGACGAAACAACACTGTCCAGCAATTGTTTCGCCCTTTCTTTTCTGTTACTGAAACACCAACTTTTTAACATTATCTGTCAGCAAGCTTTTGTGCTCTCATACTACATTTTGTCCTTCTAATCAATAAATCCTTGATACAATTCATCTAACAAATCAAAAGTCTCCGCTATGACCACTGCAGAACTATCGTGGACAGGCATTATATTTTGTTTGCAACACGAATCAGAAGGTAAAGGCGAGGTATGTAAATTTTATGTAATATAGTTAAGCTATAGTTAATGAGAAGATTCCAAATCATTATGACTACTCGAGTGAAATCATTATTAGCCGCACTTGACGGGGGGGGAGGACATATCAAACTTTTATACCATCATTTCACACGAATTCACCACCGCCATTCCTATTTACCATTCATTCGTTCGTTTCACCACCATTTGCATGCCTCCACTCGAAAAACTTACTCTGCACAGAAGTTGTTACTCAACTCTTTGACCGTGTATTTTACTAAGTTGTTATCTATGGGAGGCTCTGTTATACGGTACGAACCCACCATGACATCCCTGTTAGAACTGTATCCAGAAGCCTATCAAATTTTTCTGCGGGTAGGATGGCTCAGTTATTTTCAGAGACTCCGGGGGTTTGATCAACAACAGGTTCTGCAATTTGCCCAAAATCTCCAGGGAGATCATTCCATTGTTCAAGGGGTTCGAATCTCAATTACATAAGAGGATATAGCGTAGGTTTCGGGTCTCCCTACCAATGGCACTCACTTGTTCAGCCGCAAACATATCATCTTGAATGCCCAGCAGGATTTCCTCTCACCAGAGGAACAAATTGAGTTTAAAGGCCGGGGTGTTTGACTTAGCTCATTGCCGCCCCCATGGCCGGAAGTTGCAAAATTCGTCAAACACTACCTTACCTACGAAGGCCGATACCAGGTAGTCTACCAACACGATTTTCTCCTGTTGGCTCATTTACGGCATAATAGATTGGTGAACATTCCTTATTATCTGCTCGGTTGTCTCAAAAATATGTCGCACTACTGTAAAAAGGCTAAAGATCCTGCCCTTTCACTCACCCATCACCATCTTGTTCAAATACTTATCCAACAGGGTTTTTCCCAACAAAACCTTCCACTAAACAACCCACCTGTAGATCCCCAAGAAGCCGCTGAAATTCCTGAAAATCTTCAGGAACAACAACCACAAAACCCTCCAGACTCTCTAGAAATACCTCATAGTCCGCCTATAGAACCAATCAGTCCAATTAACCCCCATACCATACCAAGCCCACCCCACACGTTACTAGACTCATCCACTCCTACCCTTCATATTCTTAGCGATGATTCTGAGCCAGACAATTCTCCCTGCCCCATCATTGAGGAAAAACCCCCACGGAAACGAAAGCAAATTCCTTTCCTTCCGCCCTTTTTACAATGAAAATGAACAAGGGCCTCAATAAGGAAAACCACTACTACCACTGCCATAGACCCCCAACCCATCTGACTAATACCCCGTACACCTCCAACCTCCCAAATGCCAGAATCTTTTCCTATTCCACCCATGGGAACTGAAACACAAGAACCAGATGCCCAGGGTGTTGCGACATCATCTGTTTCAAATCAAGTAGCTGAAACACAAGAACCAGCTACCCATTCAGTAGCTGAAACACAAGAACTAGCTACCCATTCAGTAGCTGAAACACAAGAACCAACTACCCATTCAGTAGCTGAAACACAAGAACCAACTACTCATTCAATGGCTGAAACATAAGAACCAGCCATAGCTGCTACACAAGAACCCGCTACAAGTGAAACACAAGAACCAGCTGCTGATATTGACACTGAGATACAGGAATCAGAGGTCCAGGGTGCCGAAACACTACTTTCCTTACATCAACAAGATGAAACACAAGAAGCATCTGCTGATCTTGTAGCTGCTCCACAAGAACCAGCTAGTGCGGCTGTGACTGCTACACAAGAACCAATCACTCCTCAACTAGAACCAACAATGGCCTCTGGTTTACAAGAAAATGACTTCCTAAAGTTTGAACTAGAAGCCTAAAAGCAAGAGCTAGCCATGGCAAAGGAAGCCTATGAAAAGGAACTTAATTTGTACACCCTAGCTCGAACAACGACCATGTCAGAAGGAACTACAACAGAGAATCCGTGTAGAGAATATATGTGCTGTCAATGTGGGGACATCTACTACCAAGCAAGCTACAAAGTAATTCAAATCCCAATACTAGGAGCTCCCCCTGCTCCTTTAACTTTCGCAGTCAAACAAGAAAAACCTGTTGTTACACAAGAACCAGCAGGACCCTCCAAAATAAAGACTGAACCCTGGCCTGTAACAAATGTCAAATCTGAAACCCCTGCTTTTGTTAATAAAGTTGTACAAACATTGCCCATTGAAGAATTTTCCCCACCCAGCCAGATCAATATCCACACCTTTGTGGAACAAACCACTCAGACCCTACCTCAGCCTACCACTTGCAATGCTGAAACACAAACTCAGACCCTACTTCAGCCTATTACTTGCAACATTGAAATACAAACTCAGCCATGGGATGAGAAAACAATAATACACAAATGGAAAAAAGAGTATGCTGCTACACAGGTCAAAAGCCTGCAAGAGCACATACAAATCTGGATAAATCATACCTACTCAAATTGGGAAGCTTTGGAGCAGACACGCCAGGAAGCTCGTGCCCTTAAGAAACAGAACAAAGATTTAAAAGGCAGATTGGCCCTGATATTTGATTTGGCACAAAAGCTACTGGCTGCAAGGAAACCATCCTACAATTACTCCTTGTTCCTCATGGAACGACTTACATGGTTTCAGATCAAATCAATCACAGAAGGCAGACCCCATGCAGTGCTACATCCAGCAGATTTTGTCAAAACCTTTGCAGAAGCCTCTGCTATGGATCAACACCTCCTCTATGAGGCATATTTTCATAATGAGGCCATCCCTGAGAATAGGCAACTCAACTTTAATCCTCTTGTCGGTGACATCCAGATACGGGCATTCACCTCCTTTCTCCACAATCAAATTGTATGGCAGGATGAATTCCTGGCTGCCAAGCACAACGAGGATAACAACTTTCTCTGGATAAGGCCAGAACCACAAAATGAAACCACCTTTGTTACAGAATACTATCCGTTTTTAAAGAAACCAGGGATGACTGAACACGTTCAGTAACTACAATCAATAGTGCTTCAGGATTTTCAACACTTCATCAGATCCACAGAGATTGCTGCCCTCCAGGCAAACAACTTGTTTTGGCAGCAATCTACTGAGAAAAGACAGGAACACAATCCTTTTAGCCCTACTAATCTCGACATAGCAATCTCCAGGGTACCTAACTACATCCAGTGTGTTCAACAATGTGTTGAAAGTTGGATAGGGTACCGGTTTTATTTTCCTATCCTCTGGTTGCCAGTAGAGAGATATCAAATCCATTATAAGTTGTATAAGAAGACGGAAACAATAGCTTGACAAAGGTTACAACGTGTCCAAGGGTTCAGAATGCCAATAGACAACACCACCCACAACTACTGCTTGAGTAACTTGCACGCTCAGAGTCGGTATTCAGACTCTGATTCAGAGTGAAGTTGCCTGAGGACATGCAACATTTTAAGTTGGGGGGGATGTTAGGACCACACAATGTACCTTTTTGCCCATACTTTTTGCCACCATTACACTCTTGTTTCACTCACATTTAGACTCATATTATCACTTTACCCTATCTTTCCAAAGGTATACAACATCTCTTCTCTTTACTATATGTTTAATCTATTTTGCATATAATTTTACATCACTCTCGTACTTAACCATTGATTAGAAATGTATAAGTGCTGAAACAGTTCAAACTGCAGATTAGCATTTGAGGCCTGTTGCTGAAACAACAAATCATAGAAGCTGTTACACAGTCCATGGTCGACGATTCTGAAACACAGAGGTTGTTACACAGTCCATGGTCGACGATGCTAAAACACAGAGGAAGCTGTTACACAGTCCATGGTCAATGATGCTGAAACACAGAGGAAGCTGTTACACAGTCAGTGGTCGACGATGCTGAAACACAGAGGAAGTTGTTACACAGTCCATGGTCAACGATGTTGAAACACAGAGGGAGCCATTACACAGTCTGCGGTCAACAATAACTCACACAGATTGACTACAACAGTTGCATTGTGAACCAAGCATCAACCATCGTTGCTACCTGAAAAGTGTTGAAACAGTCAGAATGCAAATCTCGTGGCTGAAATAGCCCGCGATTTGCGATGCCGAAACAACATACAACAACAGTAACAAGAAACAAATAAGTTGTTACTCCAGCCGCAACAACAACACCTCACTCAACACTTGTAATAACATTCCGCTGTGGGAGACTAGGATATCCTATTCCAGTTTAGAAAGTCGATCTGACTAAGAATAGGACTCAGATATACACCTGTAATTTGTTGATCAATTGTATCGAAGGGATTCTCCTCTTCAAATAAGAGGAAATCACCATTCGAGGGAGCTTCGATTTTTGGGTATTAAGAAGGGTTTACAGAGAAGGACGTACTTCATTTCAGTTTGTAATATGATACATTGATAGATGAATAAAAGACTATTCTGAGAATTTCTCTCTAGCCTTTTCGTTTCAGGGGAATCTTGTGAGAGGGGAGGGCCCACCTTCTTCACAAGATTCACCCGTTAGTTTTATAGTGTGTTAGTGTGATCTCTGTTTATGCCTTGATTAATTTCTGTTTTGCTGAAACACTACTTTATTGAACTCTGTCTTGCTGAAAACTATGCTTTACTGAACGTTACATTGTTTTCCTGTGATTCATGCCTAGGTAATTATTAATCATTTTGGTTAAGCAATCCTGTGTGATGAATTTATGAAATCTTGTTAATCAGATATTGGTGCTGAAGTTTCCTGCTTGGGAAATAGGGTCCTGTTCTCTGTTAGGAATAGTTAGCCTTCAATGCATTAATGAGTTCATGAAAGTGTGCTAATCAGAAACAAGGTGCTGAAGTTTCCTGCTTGGGAAATAGGGTCCTATTCTCTGTTAGAAGATAGATAGCCTTCAATATGCATGCCAATTATTTCAGTTAAGCAATGAGTTCATGAAGTGTGATGAACGGAAACAGGTGCAGAAGATTCCTTCTTTGGGAATAGGGTCCTGTTCTCTGGTTACAGAATAGTTGGTCTTTCCTGTTGTAGTATCTTGTTGTTATTTTAATGTAATCCAGGATTCTTCAATTAATCATTTCTTTAAACTTTGAGCTCTGCAATAGGTAGGTTGCTTTCCTGTAATTCAAGTTAGAACTTCAGTTTGTTCAAGGTAAGTGTGATTAGTATAGTTTTTACGACAACTCTAGGTTGCTTTTGAAATTGAGCATATACAGTGCGTGTTTACCTTTGAAATAAACAGACTTCCTTGGGTTGACAATTTATGTAGCACTTGATTATTTATATTAAATAAGCAATTATAGTGACCAACAATATCATCAAGATATACAATGACAAATTTTCCAATGAAATCCTTCAGGACTTCGTCCATCAACCTCATGAAAGTATTGGGTGCATTGGTTCAGACAAATGGCATGAAAAGAGATTCATATAGCCCCTCAATTGTCTTGAATGTTGTCCTCCATTCATCACCTTCTCTCATTCGAATCTGATGATACTCGTTTTCAAATCAATCTTTGAAAAAAAATTTGCTCCACTCAAGCAATCCATCAAGTCGTCCATCCTTGGTAATGGAAATTTGTATCTGATGGTAATATTATTGATTTCCCTTGAGTCTATACACATTCTTCAGCCTCCATATTTCTTTGGGCTGAGCACTGTCAAAACAATGCATGGACTCAAGTTTTCTCGAATCAATCCTTTGTCCATTAAGTTCTGGACCTGCCTCTTAACTTCTTCATTTTCCTGTGGTGTCAACTGATATGATTCTTTGTTTGGAAAACTGGCTCCAGGTATAAGATTAATACGATGGCTTATACTCCCAATGGGTGGCAATGAACAAAGTAGTTTGTCCACTACTATATAAGAAAACTCTCCCAACAACTCCTGGATTTCTTCTGGTAAATCATCTATCCTTGTACTAGTCAAAACAATTATGGGCTTCCTAACCACAATAAATTGTGTGTCTTCCTTCTTCTTAACCTCATCAAGAAGTTCCTTCCCACTCATGAGAAGTACAATGTTTCTCATCTTTGTTTTCACCTCTTTATCTTTAATTGGCAACAACATGTGAGTCCTACCATTTTTCTCTAGGGTGTACATGTTCTTTCTCCCATCATGAACTATGTTTCTATCATATTGCCACGATCTACCCAGAAATAGATGACAAACATCCATGGGAATGACATCACATAATATTTCATCTTTATATCCCCTTATTTTAAATTCAATTAAACAATGTTTAGTGACATTTACCTGATGTCATTTTTGTAGCCATGAAACTCTGTATGGGCTTCGATGTACAACAGTCTCCAGCTCCAGCGTTTCTACCATCTCTGTAGATACAAGATTCTCTGTGCTACTGTTGTCCACTATGACCTTGCATACTCTATCTTTAGTTTTGCAAGCAGTCCGAAATAGATTGTTTCTTTGGGCTAGGTTCTCTTCCTCCTTCTCCAGCTTCAAGAGAAATTTCCTCATCATTAAGGATCTTCTGCCCTTAGCGTCTTCTGCCTCAACATTCCATCCATGAGCTTCGGCAATGTGAGTTTCACCACCATCTTTCTTCCTATCTGGACACTCATAGAATTTATGTCCAGTTTTTCCACAAACAAAACATTTCACTTCACCTTCTCTGCCTCTTCCTCGTCCTCTGGCTCGAGGAAAAGTATTTCTATCAGCATACTTCCTTCCTTGTGAGCTTCCTCCCCTCTCAGGTTGAGGTTGAGGTTTCTTTCCCTCTTCTTTAGGTTTCTGAGTCCGATCTTGGGCAATTGTTTTGCCTATGGCTTGCCTTCTACCTCGACCTCTTTAACCTTTCTTTTGGCTCATCTTCTCTTCAACTTTTAGAGCTATCTGATAAGCATCTTCCACATTTCGAATGGTCATCATGCTCATCTCGTCTTGGATGTCATATCATAGACCATTCATGCACCTGACAACTTTTTCATCATCGCTCTCTCGATGACCTGCTATGATGTTTATCCTGTAGAACTCTTTAGTGTATTCCTTCACTGACATCAGCTTCTGTCTCAAATTCTGCATCCTCCGAAACAAAGTGATTTGATAATCTTTGGGTATAAATTTGGCTTTCATCTTTTCAACCATTCTATCCCAGCTTTTGATTTTCTGCTTTCCCTTGCAGTGTCTGTCAGCCTATAGTTCATCCCACCATAGTGTTGCATGCCCTTTAATTATAGTGATGGCATGTTTTAATTTCTTATCTTCCTCGACATCCTCATAGTCTAAGTATTTATCTAGAGCTCTAATCCAATCTAGAAGCTCTTCAACATATAAGTTTCCCTCATACATGGGAATCTCCATTTTTTCTCTAGCACTTATCCTTGCAACAACCCTGAATAGGCATTCATCTACAACATATTTGACTGCGATCTCTTCTCCTTCGTTTCCATCTTCATTTTCACTTTCAACCTCACTGATATCCCCAATGTCAATTGTGCACCTTTGTGCTGTCTCCATAGCATCAAGTCTGGCATGTAACTCACGCATTTCTCTTTCCACTGCTGGATCAGGCATTGGCCTATCTCTTCTTCTCGACGACATGGATGAATTTTTTTCTCTTTTCTCTATGCCTAAAATATACAGACACAATCAGGCTCTGATACCACACTAACAAAGATCGCCTTCCCTCAGGCCGAGATCTGCATAGGATCTTCACTAAAACCACACCAAGGGTTAATCAAACCCTTTGTCCAAGCCACAAAGGACTTCGGGTTTCAGGAACTGGAGAGTCCCGATGTATTTTCACAGCTCTTGACAATTGTTGAAATAGAGATCGTCAACAAGGGTTGACCACTCCAACGCGCATCACCTGTTTCCACGAAATTTGGCTTTTCGGGACTTGAGCAAACGACCCAACGATCGTTCCTCTCACCTTATGATTCCCTAAATTTCAAAATTCTGGAATGTCAAAATGGGCTCAATGTCCCATGAAATGTTAGAGCAATGGTCTTTCGGGAATTTCGCCAAAGCTTGATCCCTCCTTTAACTTTCACCATGCATACCTTCTGACCGAGGCTTGGGGCCCACCTTTCGGCATTTCGTTCTTCATGATTTCGGGAGTTGTTTTGACCATGCAAATCTACCTCTGGAGTCGCAAAACCCCAAAACCCGATCGATGCCCCACGGCTATCATCCCTCGACTTTTTAGGAATTCCTCCTTTCCCTCTTCGAGATTTCGCGAACCAGATGTTTGAGACTCTCGATTCCAAAGTTGTTGCCTCCTTTACTTCCCAAACTTTGGAAAGCCGAAATACCAAAAATTCCACTCCAGAGATACTTCATGTTTCGCGACTTCAGATTTTTCAATGTAAAGCACCCGAACCCTTGTCATCAAGGTTCCCGAAATGCTGAACCCTGAAGTACCAAGATGTTGATGTTTCACACTAAAGGCACGTCGCGCTTTGTGACTTCGAGATTTTCAATGCCAAGGGTCCCGATTCTCTGTCGTCGAGATTTCCGGTATGTCGAACCCTGAATTACCGAAATTCTAAAATTCTACTACTGATAGTCCCTTTCGCGAACCAGGAGTTCAAGTGATCAAGGGTTTTGGCTTGCACTCCGAACTTGCGAGTCCCAAATTCTTGAAATGATCTGATGGCTCAGGCAGACCACGATCAACAATCCACATTAATTCTTGATGTCAGGATGGTGGATTCATCCAACTCTTAACCACCTCGCAGATCCTCTGGATCCAACGGTCCACGCAACTTCGCGAGTTCTCCACGAAGAATTCTGACGACTAGATGCACTCCTCAATGAATCATATCCAAACGACTCAACATTCTCCCTCCTGAACTTTTACTTCTATGAGATGATTTCAGCCTCCGTCTCCCTTTGAAGTGTTTCGATCTTCGTCTTCCTTTGAAGAGTTCCAAAGTGTTATCCCTCCTGAGATTTTACTTATAAACTTAAACTTCCGAAAGGATCCCTACTCGCACTCCTTGCGGCAAACCTTCAAATAACCTGCGGTTATTTGGATCTATGACCCTGTGCACTCCTTACAATAGTGGTCCTTCAATCTCCCCCTTAGTTGACAAGTTCTAAGGCTTCAACCAACCCGTGCACACCTTGCATGGATCTGTGCTTCACCTAAACTTTAGTTGGTATGAGAACAATGGTATCTCTCCTAATCTTTCTGAGATAGAACTCAGATCTTCGTCAACGTAGACCTTACAGACGTCCATTACACTCCTTGCAGGAATTCTCAGGAAGAGAAACAATTGAAACACATTCTTCTCCTCTTTCAGATTTCATACACTCAACATGAAATCATACACATGACATGGCATTGAAACAAATGCATAGAGAGAGACAAAGCAACTATAAACATACCATTCAAAAAATGTAAACAATAAGCATCACAACACTATGAAAATTGAGTCAAAGCTTCATATATTAACTCAAGTGCTCCTATACATGGGTTCTTCTCTACAACTCTCTGTTACATCTCTCTAGCTTATGAATTCTGAATGATCATCAAAAGTTACAATAATACAAGGGTGAGGGTGTCTATATTCATTTTCCCTCCTATCTTCTAAAACTATCTAATCTAACATTCATATCTACCTACTTTACATTAACAGAGTTAAATGCCTTAATACATCCGACAGATGAGAGTAATCTCTCTAGATCTATTCATATCTCCAAGACATAAATGCAAGTATGCCTCTCCTATCTTATTACATCAATGCTTCAGATTCAAAATTTAAATGTTGTTCATATAAACGTGCTCCTTTTTCCCATTTGCATGTTTCCATCTACACGTCCAACTGTCTCTTGTGTTTACATTGATCACTTGGCTGGCTGCTTATGATGCTCCTGCATCAATAAAGAGGTATAATGGTTGGGAAATGAGATGATTATTGTTCTTTTATTGAAAAATAGTTATTTAAAAGTATCATTGTAACATTTAATTAAAATTGTGTTCATAACTTAACTCAGACCCAGTTGTTTCAAACATATAAATGGCTTCAGAATTGTCATCCATAACCCCAACATTCACTTCATGCATTTATTCATAACCTGGGCAAGGGCACAAGGAATGTACCATACATCATATCTTTTAATCGAGGGAAGAAAACAAAACCAACAAATAACTTCCACATCAATCCCAAACCCAATATACATTAAAAATCATTTTTAAATGCCTCTTTCCAATCGACAGTGTATGCCCAGGTATCAACCACAACACATGCTCATTCACCAGAATCACATTTTATTTGCATAATCATTTTTTTAAAATAATTTAACATGGTATCCTTGAACAATGAGGCTATCAGAGCCCAACAATATCAAATGAGATTCCAATGGTGATTCCAACAGTGAGTTTTCCAACCATACCACAACTAAAATTAGAGAAGTAATTCATTGAAACCTTTATGAATAAGGTAAAGTTGACATAAATATATTTTCATCGGGACCAACTGAAACTATCATTAGATAAATGTTTCCCTTAATGATATCCAACAAAAACTCTAATCAAAATCAATGGATGGAAGGGCCATTAGAGTCGATTTTTTTTATATAAGGAAGCTCATGTAGCTTCATCACTGAAACAGACAAAAATCGATACCATAGTGCTACTATGTATAACTAGACTAGTATAAAAAAACCCAAACAATATTCAATTGATGACAATTCCAGTAGGGTCGATCGAGCATGGTTACAGACCATAGAATTTTACCTTACAATATCACAGGATGAGGTGAACATCTAAGGTTAAAACCCAATGAAACATATTTATCACAACCACTACCCAAAACAGAGCAACTACGGTGAGAATTAGTGAGAAGGAAAAAAAACCCATGCAAACCAATGGTCACCCATAACAAAATTTTGGAGGACCGAACCATAAGCATTTACCAATATTGAAACAATTTTTGCAAAACCAGAATGCATATCCCAATCAAAAGGAGCAACCATAACCATAACATAGAACCCCACCAGAAAAAATCAACCAACCATTCCACAGAGTAGCAACTTACACCATTCAAAACTCAGAAAGCAAGCATCGACAAGAGAAATCAAAGAGCCAACCTTTAAGCTATTCTAGAGTGGATTTTAACATGAATGAACCAGAACTCATACTTGTAGGAAGCATGCCACAAAGTTTCCAATATTTTTCCCAAGAAGGTCGAGCACTTCGGAGCAACTAGAGATAGACCAAATGTGACCGAGGATGGTGGTGTTTCCCAAGGTAGTGTTGCAGCGACGTGCACCTACTACATGTTGTTTCCACATTAATGACCTACTACCACAATACGAGGGTGCATACTAACGCTATCATTGCCCAACATACGACAATTATCCAATGTAGCAAATATACCAAATGACCATTGTAATATGCCAAATAAACACCATACCACAACCATATTCCAAACTTCCTACCAACCTTTAGACCATGGCTATAACATAATGCGAGGAGATACACCATGTCACATTAATACATCCTCACATATAATTCAACTAAACCAATGATAAAAAAAATAACAAGGTAAGCCCATATGCTTGACAATCCATTTCCCTTTTCATCATTTATACCATGTAGAGATAAACATACCCATCACAAGAAACAATAAGGACGTTACTCAGAGCCATAACCACATGATTAAACATAAGCTCAACAACCAATCATAATGAGTAGTCCTCCATTCAATATGACTTGCTTATCTTTTTCAATTCATGTTTGTGAAATAAAGAAAACTTTGCGATGTTATCATGAGAAAAAAATCCCATCAAATGCTAATGGTAGGGGTCCCACCTATTTAGTTACTATTATATAGGTATGTATGTATATTTTTATAATACTTTATGCATTTCAACCCTTTGCATGCAAGAGTTTTGAAGTTGCACTTTTTCATTCGTCAACAAACTGGCGACTCCATAGGGAACTCTATTTTCAACATATTAGAACTCAGAATATCATGGTTTCGTAGACTAGGAATTTTTTTTTACTAAAGAGAATAGTTATGCAACAGGGGGGAAAAGATGGTTTAAGAGAAATAATGAGGAGGGATTTTGGGAATAACTCATGGAAAGTGTTACATATGAGGGGTTTTGGTCCTATATGCATAACATTCGATCAATATGTAACATATAATACTTATTAAAGCTTCAAGGAGAGAAATTTTCTGATATTCTCTTTTGAATCTCAATATGGAGGGAAGAAAGGGATAACAAAAATAGGGAAGAAGAAAAAATCAACTATCCTACAACAGTGCTGAAAAAAAAAGCGATTTCAGTGATGTATAAAAGGAGGACACCGTGACAACTATTTACATCTTTATTTTTTATTGATAAACAATACTTACATAAGGAAATTGTCATGGAAAAATTGATCCAAACTTTATCTTGACAAAATATCATGCAATCTAAACAAAACAGAAAAAGTGAAAGACAAAAATAAATAAACTAAAAACCTAATTTATTATTTATGTACAAAAGAACGGAAAAACATTCTTAGAGTTAGGTAGGATGACATTTTGCATAGAGAAATGCATCATCTATTTTGTATGTATGATTAATGAATTGAAAGATGATTCATAAAGACTGTCTATCACCCTACCAACCAACAAATGCATGTAGAAAGGGTAATGGGCCTATCAAGATCCAGAAAAAATGATTACCATCTTGCAGGACATGCCAACCAACAAGACAATATTTCAGCTTGATACTGGACACACACACATGATCTATAACATTAGAATGATGGTTAGAATTTTTGATGAAGAGGATGGAGTTAATGGGCTCTTTGAGCATTATAAGGTCATCATTTACGATCTCCTGATCAGGAAAAGAACTACCATGCACCGAGGGAGAAAATAAAGAATTCAAATGCATAGGAATCCGTTTAAATTTATCATCATCAAAAGAAACCATGCATGCAAGGGAGATATGTGTATCATCATTGAATTCCTCAACCTCTTTGAACTGAAACAATAGGTTTGTGAAGGAATTATGTAATGTAAAATATTGATTTTCCTTATGGGAATTTTCAGAAGGAGAGTCAACATATGAATCTATATGGCCCCTTGAATTCCATCTTTCATATTCTTCAGAATGGTCATGATAAATATGAGGGATAGGGCTATTCAAATCAAGAGAATCCTCCCTGACGGATTCATCCATGAAAAGTAATTCATTAGACATAAGTTGATCTTGAGTAGGATGTATTTCAAAAAGTTCATCATTAAAGGGGAAGGCATCAAATAAAGCATTTTCAAAAGTAGGACTAGTAGGCATATTGAGATAATAATCCTTACAATCCTCTATGAATATGGCACTACGAGATGCAATATTGTCTTCCTGCAAACTCATCATGAGGAGAGAGATATTTTTGTGATATTCATTTGTAGCCTTTAAGAATAATCCACAGGTCAATTATTCACGAGTACCATAGCAAAAGTTACATCAAGGAGGATCATGGATGCTTTCAGGTAGAAATTCAAAGTGATGAAAGATAGGCGGAGGAGGAAATTCGATAAGAAACTTTACAAAAATTGATTCTCCTGTGAAAATTTGACTAGATACTACATGTCTAAACCAGTCTCATGCTTTACCATAGAGGGAAAGTGGACAAATATTTGCAGAAATATGTATATCATAAACCCTAATAGATTGACAAAAGCCAATGAAATCATCAATATGGTTATGAGAATATTCCCATAAGTTACCCTCGAAAAGAGGAAAACTTACCATTAACAATGAGCTCATGCTAGATTTATACATGATCCTTCAAGATAGGATTCGATAAATTCATGGAAAAAGGAAAAAAAAAATTATAAACATAAAAGCATATAAATAGTAAATACAAAAATACAAAGTATTAAAATACAAGAAACTAGGGAAATATGGATAATGATTTTTTTTTTTAGTCCCCAGTATGGTCGCCAAATAAATGTTGAGGAAAAGGTATAGAACACCTTACTCAATAATTTTCAGAACTTGCCTGGCTAGGACAAGATAGTTGGGAATGACACCTAGGATTTATAGCCTCAAAAACATTCACTCAATCCGTGAGTATTAATTACAAGGATTAAGGCTGATTTTATAATTTGTATATGTTGCAATGTAAAATAAAATTTATACAAAGCTATTGAAATGTATACAGATTTTACAATATAGTAAACATGGAGACCAAAAGAGAAAAATTAACCAAGTCATGAAAACACATGTATGAGATAGAACAAGAATCTGATTTTATTTCATTCTAAGATATCGAAAGTGTATTTCTCTTTACAAACTCCTGCGAAGGTATGGACCAATGTCAAATTTAGATATCTCCGATGGGCACCATACAAAAAGAATCTGATAGTAAGATAAAAATGAAATCAATGATCCATATCATCTTTCCACAAAATGTTGTCATTTTGACTCTGCAAGATATTCTTTATCAGCCATGAAAATTAATTCACAAACAAACAAGAATACACAGACTATCAAGGATGAATCAATACCTCTAAAACAACCGGCTGAAAAGTATAATTTAGTCCTGAACCTTGTTGTCTACAATGAGACCCTCTTGTCACCAAGAGGATTAGATTTTCAAGTAAACTCAAAAATGAATAAAACTGAAACTATCTCATTTAACTAAAGAGCCAACCTTAGCCTTGTATTTCTCTCCTTCTATTCTCGTCCCTTGTCCCTTCAATGGATTGAGATTTTATCTTTCTTCAATTAGTTATGGTAGTTGAACTACCTTTATTTAGTTAAGCCAAATTATCTTTAACTAATTAGTTAGGACAAGTAAATAATAATAATAAGAGTTTAATAATAGCTAAATAGGTGGGACTCCCTTGTGATTCCCTTTAATTTCCTTTTAAATTCTTTTCAATAATAAAAACAATGATTTGGAAATATCTCCTTGTGCCTCCCCCATCATAACATATGCTCAAAATAAAAATATTAAGCTTCCCAAAATAGCATTATATCCAAAATGTCTCTCATATGCGTCCAAAAATATGATGTTGTACCAACTGTCCAAAACAATAATAATTTTTTTTTAAGAAGGTAAAAAAGAATATCCACAACATCCTGAAAAGTACAGTGATGCCCATAATAGTAAAAGAAACATAATCAATAATATCAAAACCCATACTTACTATGGGAATGATTGGATCTCTTCCCACTGTTGCTTCGTTCTGACTTCTCTATAGCAATTTCCAATTAGTCATGAC
This sequence comes from Picea glauca, assembly GCA_000966675.3. NCBI lineage: Eukaryota > Viridiplantae > Streptophyta > Pinopsida > Pinales > Pinaceae > Picea > Picea glauca. Next base: position 198,668 of record JZKD02S0545221.1, read on the forward strand.
CATTAATAATACATACATTAACTCTACCTGAAATAGATTTAAATGTTGGCTCTTATCCTTTTCTACTAAACACATGCAATCCATCCATAAAATAATCAACCAATTGGATATGAACAGGGGGTGGATAGAGTTTTTGGGAAGATGAGGGGGTTGTAATTAGCATAGAGTGGTATAATGGTCAGGAACTTCACGAGTATTGTTCAAGCAATATCCAAAACAACATTCAAAACACCAATCAATTATGTTTTGTCCTTTTTCCCTCTTTACTTTTTACAAAATTTACAACAACAGAACAAGGAAATTTAAATGTGCATGGGAAGGTGAGGGGGTTGTATTAAGCATAAAGTGGTATAATGTTTGGGAAATGAGACAGTTATTGTTTTTTTTATTGAAAAATATTTATTTAAAAGTATCACTATAACATTTAATTAAAATTGTGTTCATAACTTAACTCATAACCAGTTGTTTCAAACATATAAATGAATTCAGAATTGTCATCCATAACCCCAACATTCACTTCATACATTTATTCATAACCTATGAAAGGGTGCAAGGAATTCCCGATACATGATATCTTTTAATCAATGGAAGAAAATGAAACCATCAAATAACTTCCACATCAATCCCAAACCCAATATTCATTAAAAATCATTTTTAAATGCCTCTTTCCAATAAACCTATGAACAAATACCACAATACGAGGGTGCATACTAGTGCTAGCATAGCCCAACATATACCAATTATCCAATGTAGCAAATATACCAAATGACCATTTTAATATGTTGAATAAACACCATACCACAACCATATGCCAAACTTCATACCAACCTTTAGACCATGGCTATAACATGATTCGAGGAGATACACCATATCACATTAACACATGCTCACATATAATTCAACTAAACCAAATATCACATAAAAGAACAAGGTAAGCCCATATGCCTTACAATCCATTCCCCTTTTCACCATTTATACCATGTAGAGATAAACATACCCATCACAACCAACAATAAGGATGTCACTCAGAGACATAACCATGGTATTAAACATAAGCACAAAAACCAATCATAAGGAGTAGTCCGCCATTCAATATGACTTTCTTATCTTCTTCAATTCGTGTTTGCAAATCAAATAAAACCTTGCGATGTTATCATGAGAACAAAATCCCATCAAATGCTAATGGAAGGGTCCCACCTATTTAGTTACTATTATATAGGTATGTATATATATTTTTATAATACTTTAGGCATTGCAACCCTTTCCATGCAAGGGTTTTGAAGTTGTGCTTTTTCATGCATCAACACCATCCACATAGTGGGAAAGGGTTGTAGTTGAATTTGGAAGAAATAATACCACTGTAGAATATGCAGGTTCGACACTGGTAGTCATAACTGGATCTTGATTTGTCACATTGATTTTCTCTACAAAAGGTGTATTAGAGTCATAGAATAAAATATGAAAGTGGTTTTCATCCCAGAAATGAAAACTATCTAGATACCAATCATCACAATCATCCTTGTAATCATACCAAACATATCTTTCTTGATTATATCCTGTCGAGATGTAAATGTCAATGATCTCTCTGTTATATATCTCATGGATCTCCTTCCTTGCAAGAGAATAGTACCAAGAATCACAATCATTCTCAAAATCATACCAAGAAAATTCGTCTTGAGCATATTCTATCAGAATGGCGAGATAAATCTGAAGTTGTTTATTATATCACCAAGAGCTTTTAGGGACCTTGGAAATTTTGCAGAGGCTAGAGGGAAAAACATATCCATTAGAAAAACCTCATATAATGTACTAGAATAAATCTCCCAAAATCATCTATCCAATGGCACTAATCTAAGAGCAATCTGAGCACTCTGTCAAAAGTATGAGCTCTGCAGTCCCGTCGTTGTTACGAAACCCCCCCCAAAATGGTTGATTTTAAATTAGCGATATCTTTACTTACAAAGCTCCGATTTGGATGATTTTTTTTTTTAAATTGGGTGAAATTGTGATAGGAACTCATATCTATAATTTTTTGGGGAAAATTCATCCCCAAGTGTTATAGAAAGTAAATCGTGCGGCCATCTAGACACGAAAAATCATGAAAAATGAAGTTTTTAAAATGTCGATAACTCCACTTCTTGAACTCTGATTTAGATGATATTTTTTAACTTGGTTGTTTTTAAGATAGGAACTAATATATAAAAACAATTTCTACAAATTCTACATAAAAACTACAATATCTCTCCAGAATGTCGCTACCCTCTTCTTCTTCTTCGAAAAATATGCAAAATAGAAAAAAAAATGCCCACAATTACTTCCAAGGAAAGTGCTCTGAGACCAATTGTTAAGAACCAAATATATCAATACAAAAGCACCACAATATATCCAAGAGAAATATAGAATAAACCATCACTTTATTAATGAAAAACCTTGAGGTAGGGAAACATCATACAATGGATCCTATTATCGAAGGAATCCTCTCTTGTTCACTTGTCTCTTCGAGGGGGAAACCTCCTAATGAGATTCAACTCCAAATATAATAATTCTCAACTTGTCTCATTATATTTATTGAACCACTTTATATAGTTCTATCAACCACCAAAGAAGATTATATAGGAGGAACCTTCTAGAAGTAAAACCTTCTAGTAAGTCCTCTTACATTTATTATATCAAACTACTATAGTGGACATTATTTAATAATATAGTGGACCTATTCCACCTTACATTGAATTTCCTCCACTATTATTACTATGGGCCCTCTGTAACCCCCACTAACTCTCTAGCTACACTACACCCCCTTTCTTGGAAACTAGATGATAGTCCTCATAGCCCACAAATGTAGTTTTGGGTATTTCTAATGAACTGTTTGATATTTCTCCAAGATTCAAGCCTGAAATGTTAAGTCCTATATTAATAATTTAGGAAGCTTATTGGATTGATTATCACCATATATATATACATTTAAATTAGGTGATTGGGGTTATTTGGATCATGATTATTTTATGATCGTGAAAATTCAAGCGTTAAACTCTGGCCAACTCCACACCTTAAAAAGTTAAAATAAAAAATCAAAGTTTCAGGTTTTTGTCATATTAAATTTATTTTACAGATCAATTTTTCGATCTACTTAAATACTGAATATAAAATATTACTTATAAATCATCATTAGAGAGGAGAGAAAAGAGTTAAAGAGAAGGATCATGATAAAAATTTACATTGATATATAGTGTAAAAAATTATCAAGAATTTTAGACTGTATGAGATAATGAGATACTAGCCTCATTTTAGATGTAATTTTAATTTTACATTCAATACATTTGAATATAACCATAAAAAATATATCGGTTAACGTTTTTTGATTTTGTATAAGACGTAAAATGACAAGTGATCAACAAATCTAATCCAGTCCCACCCATGGAACAACTTTTGCAAACCGTGTCTGGTTCTAAAATTTTCTCCCTTTTAGACGGGTTTTTAGGCTACAACCAGGTTCTAGTTTCAGAAGAAGACCGATTGAAAAATGTCTTCTGAACCAAGTGAGAAATGTTTCTTATAAACACATGCCCTTTGGGTTGATCAATGTAGGAGAAACCTTCCAAAGGTCCATGGATGTATCTTTTCAGGTATTGATTAACAGATGTGTAGTAGTATACGTGGATGATGTGACTATGTACTCAAAGAACAAAAAATACCACATTCAACATCTAACCCATATTTTTGAAAGGTGTAGGAAATATGGAATATATTTAAACCCTAAGAAAACTATATTTGGTGTCGAGGAAGGGAAATTACTAGGTCATATTATATCTCAAGCAGGAATTCCCTTAGATCCAGAATGAATAAAGGCAATAGCTCAGCTTCCCTTACCCCACAACAAAAAGGTTATGCAATCCTTCTTTGGGAAAATTAATTTTGTGAGGAAGTTCACGCCTGATTTCACTGAAATTATCAAACCCTTACAAAAAACGATTCACAAGGTTGTTGATTTTAAGTGGGATGACAAGCGAAAAGATGCTTTCAACAATATCAAGACTGCAATATCTCAAGCTCCAGTGTTGCGAAGTCCCGACTTTAGTAAATATTTTTTCCTCTATACTTTCTCATCCAACCAATACTTAGCTGCATTTTTGACCCAGAAGGATGATGATAACAATGAGGCACTAGTATCATTCATGAGCACTAATATCCAACAGGCCAAATTGAACTACCCTGCTATAGACGAACAAACTTATGATGTGTACAAATCAATAAAACATTTCAAATATTACATCCTAAAAAATCACACCAAATTCATCGTTCCTCATCCTGCAGTTCGATCCCTATTCACTCAACATGATATGGGGGAGAGAAGAGGAAATTGGATGGCAGTTGTTCAAGAATTTGATCTAGATATAAAACCTGCCAAACTAGTGAAGAGACAAGGATTGTGTAAACTAGTCGTAGAAGCCCAAGACCTAATAAATGATGAGCTCCGGTGGGAAAATGAATTAGCATTATGGTGTAGTGAAACTTTGTACATTTCTCCAAGGAAAGAGTCTTGGCATGAAAAAATGTTTTACCTCCTACATCATGGGACTTGCCTAGAAAACCTAAACCCAAAGGAAAGGAGAGCTCTCATACTAAAATCTGCATAATATCGCCTCATAAATTTAATACTTTTTCATGTAAATTATGATGGGGTAATATTGAGATGTCTCAAACGTGAAGATGTAGAAAATATTATGAGGGCGATCCATGATGGTCCTGCAGGTGGACACTTTGTAGGGAATACCACTGCTCACAAAATATTAAGAGTCAGTTATTAGTGGCCTACTTTATTTAGGGACGCTCATACATATGCCAAAAACTGTAAAACTTGTCAAATGAGTGTAGGGAGAGAGAAGAGAGTAGTTTTACCACTCCAACCAATGACCATATCTAGAACATTCGAGAAATGGGGGCTGGACATCATAGGGGATATTACCCCAAGTTCTTCAAAACAAAATAAATACACACTGACTGCTAAAGATCATTTTATGAAATGGGCTGAGGCCATCCCTCTAATTCACATGAATGAAAAGGTTATAATCCAATTCATAGAACAATAGTTGATCATGAGGTTTTGGATGCCCTCCATTCTTGTGTTTGATAATGGGGCTTATTATTCTTCCACTCCATTAATATATTTTTCTCTAAACAAAGGAATCATAATCAGATACTCTGCAAACTACTATCCACAAGGATATGGCGTGGCAGAATCAACTAATAAGAACCTAGTGAGGATATTGAAGAAAACAGTTGTAGACAATCAGAGGAATTGGCATATCTCACTTCATAATGCCTTATGGGAAGATAGAGAAACACCCAAGAAAGTTATAGGGAACTCCCCATACTTTCTGGTATACACAAAAGAAGCCATTCTCCCAAATGGGTTATATATTCCATCCCTTTAGCTTGCTCAGGGGTCAAGAGGAAAACACTCATTAGTTATTCAACAGAGAATTAATACCCTCCTCATTCTAGAAGAGGAAATGGATAAATAAAAATAAAACTTTGTCGCTCACCAGAAGATAGTTAAAATATGGTTTGACAAGCATAAGTCCAAAGAGAAGAATTTTGAGGTAGGAGACTTAGTCCTAAAATGGGATAGAGAAAATGAACCTAAGGGAAAACATTCGAAGTTCCAAAATCTATGGCTCAAACCTTTTCAGGTATTCGCTAAAATTGTTATGGGCAAATATCAGTTGCAAAATATGAGGGGGGAACTCGATGCCCTCCCAGTAAATGGCCAAGCTCTAAAAAAATATTTCAGTTTAAAAGAAAAAGTGTGTGTCTTTTCATGTTATTTTCTGATTAGAATAAATGTGTAGGTGTAAGGTAGACTAATTGCAGAGTCTTTTTATTCCTTCATTTTCTTTCGTTTGGTATTTTCTTGTAAGAAATTTGTGTTTCGTAAAGAATTGGTTGACCCAAATCAATATGGTGTAGCAATATCTACTCCTAACTCATGCTTACGTGCAACATAAGAAACACTAGGTAATTTCATTTTTTCTTCAAAGAGTTATATATCTTGTCTTTGCAAACAAATGACCTTAGTGAGTGATGAAGTGTCTTCTTGGTGGTATGGTAAAGCCTAAAGGGAAATATGGAAAGTTGGAAAGGACCATGTGTACCTCTAGATAAATCTAGGAGGAATTTCACATTAACCATTTCAGCCTACAAATAATGAACATCCTCTTCTCCCACTCGCTTAGGGCATCTCTGCCAGAAATAATGTCAATTATATGAAATGAGTGCAAAGTAGGAGAGGGTATGAATATAACTCCGTCAGGGCTATGGATTCTCCCTCGAAGCAGAGCAAGGTCTGTGACATCGGGGTGACTCCGTCGGGGCTATGGACGTTCGCTGGAAGTGGAGCAACACAATAGAGAGTGAATAATGATAACAAAAACAACCTCGATCCAGTGAATGTCTTACCCGGATCTTGTCAAAAGGGGGCATGGGTCATGATCAAGAGGAACAGAGGTGGAATAAGAGTTAAACTCCATAGGCGGACCCAGATTCACGAACCAGGGGAATTGTACATGCATGGATGCAAAATACTTTGATAAAAGAAAATCTAGTTAGTTTCTCAACCAACTTCTGCATCAACTAAGCCCAAGGGAAGGAACAAAGATTCTTATTTTGCCCAAAGAATCACCATTTTTTGAGCACTCAACACACCCTAAAATATTTTATGAAATTCTGTCACTTTTTGGTACCACTTGTTTTCTTTTGTTTTGTTGTATGAATTTAGCCCACTGTGGATTGATCGCTAATTTTGTTTTCATGGATTTTCATCGATCAAAGTGGATTTGTTTGAACCTTTCAATGTGAAAAAATTTGCGTCTGAAAGAACTTGGCATTCTAACTAAGAATCTGTAGCTAAAATTGTGACTAACATGCCTATGTTTGGCGTCGAAAAATCCAAGAAGAAAAATGACCACACAATAAAAATAATCGTCGATTGTCAATGTATCATCGACATCGGTAAAAGAAGGAGTAAATTTGCGCTAGTTGTTCTCCAAAAGTTTCAGGAGTTAGTCAACTTTCCATCAGCGTTAGAAAGATACAAGAGCACTAAAATGTTGACATGAGCTATGATAAACCCCCGAGAGATGATGACGGATGTGTTTGTTTGGGGTCAGTGAAATATCAAAGGGTTAAATCATTGAAAATTTCCACATAGACACATCATTGATCACCAACCCTTGATGCACTTTCGACATTGGTAATTTTCGAGGGGGTTAATCCAGGAGCACTCAGTTAAGATTATCGTCGATTGTCGATCCTTTATACTTTTTCAGAATCGACAGGGTAGGATCTATTGTTAAAATGATTAGCTAAGGAAAAGTTTGATATTCTGAATAACACGATTAAATGTAGATGCCAGTTTCAAGTGCCATGTGTCTTTTCCACATAGGCATTTCATGCGGCCTAGTCTTGTCTTGAGTCATCTTAGGTTTCCCTATGTCCTAGTCACACTTATGAGTCAGTTTTCCTATGTCATATCTATATGGAAAGATGGATCGACGTCGGGGTATTTTCGAGGAAGTATCATCGAACAATGTTCAAAGAGAAGCCTTGACTCTTGATCCACCGGTTATATTAGTAAAACGATGGGATGTTTTCAGCACGAGATACGATCAGATTCTTCCATTTAATAGGCTAGTTAATATTTCACTCCACATACGTCATTACCCCGTGTGCTGATTGAACAATGAGAATTTGAAATCACCGGTAGACCACATTGTATCCTGCACCCGTGCCACCAACCTATGAACGAATTTAATTTTAAAAATAATGAAGATCTGGCGGCAGATTTTGTAGGACCACACTCATATACCGAATTGAATAACTGATACGACAAGGTGAGTATGATTTCTATTTAAATCAGTAAGACAACTTCGAACACATCCATTATGCACACAAGTTTCCATTTCCAGAGTAGTCGAAGAAGAAAAGAGAGTGTCTCAAGAGTTGTGTTTTATTATCGGACTATCAAAACTAGATTAAGCTAGTAGAAGAGGTATGTGTTAAATTTTATCAGTTCGACGGTCGTAATTTGATTTGTATCAGCATTTGATCTTTTACACAATGTCTAAATATGTTATAGTTGCAAGAAAAAATGCCTCCAACAAGGCCAACGACCAAACTCAAACTGAGAGAACCAAAGTTAAAGGAGGCAAATATTGGTGAAGGTTCTTGTTCCGACACTGCGAGGCAGTTAGAATACACTCCTAGGGTAGAACTAGTCATTAAAAATTCGACCAAGAATCCATTCATTCAACCCTTGAATTTTGGTGATACATAAGCAACAACTAGATCCAAAATAATGCTCCCACAGTGGGGAGATCTATTCAACAGTATCAACCAGGAGGATTACCCAGAGTTTATTCCACACAATGACCCGTATGTAAGGGTGCTTGACAAACAAGTTTTCCTGAACATTCATAGGTCATTCTTGCACATGGTAGCTTGTCAAACTCCAATTTTCCCATGCATTGAGACCATGAGTTTGTTAATTGATCACATAGACACGCAAAAATTCCTAATAAATGACGAGAATGGCGGGTGTGTCAGAGTTTTATTCTCGACCAAATTCTAGAAGTACTAAAAGCTGAGGGACCCAGAGGAGTGGATGAACACAGAATTCATGGTGAATTTCTATGAATTGAATGACACTAACCAATTAATGGCCTCATGGTGGAAGGAGGAAAAGAAATTTACAAACCAAAGCAATGGTTGATATGCCACAGTGAACCTGAGGGAGCCATATATCTACATGATGATTCTCATCTGTCGATTATATGGGGAAACAGAATGCGCCAAGTTTTTGGAGGCATGGATGCCCCTGACATTACACAGTGGGTATTTTAGGGATTAGTTTCAACTAAGAAACAATCATCTCCAAGCAATTGAGCACCAACATATTGCAGGCTCAAACACCGAAAGAAGGAGAAGCTCCCACTTTTCACATGGCCTCATACCTGCTAGATGTAATTTGTATGAGAAGTGTTCTCGCTGGTATGAATTTAAGGTGGCACATTGTAGAACTACTTATTGATGTCTAATTCAAAATCCTATGGAAGAACAAGTACACAAATTCTTACACCCTTAATTGCGATGAATTCATCGCCTGGATTTATTTCATTATATTTAAAAGGGAATTTCCAAGGCTTTCTATAGCATCCAAGAAAATGATCTCGAAAGTAAGCCACTGGTATCTATATGAAAACACAACCTATATCAAGGTTTTCAGGGCCACTGAAGAACCACATTTTCTCCCTTCTCACGTCCCAGACTATCTCATCATAGGAGAAATCTGTTATCACACTATCCTGCAGGTATATAATGCCACTTTGGTCAAGTACAAGAAACGAGCATTTATACCCTACGGCTTCCATGTGGGGTTTTATATAGTGAAGAACATTGCGCAAGCCAAACAAGAGGGTTTGAGTCAGCTTGAATTCATGTTGTTGATAGACCAGTTTCACAAGAACAACCCTAAAGGCCTGGTCATCCAACACGCTTCACAAGTCTCTACATGTTGGCCATATGCACATGACAAGTTCGAGGATGAGATTTTTACAGAATATGGTCAAGATTGGGAGGTCGTCTTACAAAGAAAATCCAACCCGAACATGACCAGGTTCAAAGTTATGAGCATGGATGAGTAGGTCAAAACAATAGAGTAGTCGTCTCAAGAAGCTCTCAGGGTTAGGGAAGAAACCAGAGCAGTAGAAAGAACAAAGGCATAAAGGAGAAGGTTGTTGTTACTAGAAGGAGCCCAGAGAGTCATCGACCAACTAGATAATGACCCTCAAATCATATAAATGATGAGGATCCCCTCGGATGACCCAATTGCAATCAGAGAGGAGCCAAATGGATCAGAGTCAATACAACTGGAGGAAATCACCAGTCTGGAAAAAACCAGAGTTCCATCACCACATATTAGAGCATCAGTGACCATTCTAACCCAGTTTGAAATCTTAATAACACTAGGAGAAACATGTGTGACAAATCCCTTGTTTGATCTTATAACCATCTATGACGATGAGGAGAGTTCGAAGGTCTAACTAGTAGCTCTGATACCAATTATAGAGGAGAAGGAACCTGAGAAAACATTTTCTCTAAGTCCCGATGCATCAATTCAAAACCCTCTGTAGAGTGACCATGAGGTCGAAAGTGTCTGAGACACTAAGTTTCTCAACATGTTAGAGACCCGGAAAGACATCTTCAGAGAGGAGCTAGGATTAGGTGGACAGAAAGAGGAAGTGTAATAGCAAGAGATAGACACCTCAACAACCGATCACCAAGTAAGTACTGAACCTATCATCGAATCTTCAATTTTTGTGGATACCTTACCAATTGATGAAAACCAAACAGAGGTCGAGCCATTGGAACATACGAAAAAAGTACAGGAACCGGTCCTGGAACATATACACACAACAGAGAGCCTGGTCGACACTCTAACCTGAGGGGAACAACAAATCCATAAGCATGTTGATAAGGTTGTTGATATATAGGCAATCACATATGATAGTAATAGGAAAGATCTCATGAAAAGGACCACCAAGAAGAGAAGACTCATGTTGGATAGCTCGATTCTCATCACCACGGATGATAAGTTGCTCAGTATAGAACATGCAAAGACATCTGAGCTCATCGGCGCAGGGATGGATATCATTGATGCCACGTTGGATCAAGAGAGGTGAGATGAAAAGGAACTGGTTGCTACACTAAAGGAGCTATATCGTCTATGCCATTTGGAAAAATACTATCAAGACTTGACGCAGGCCACAACGTTTCTAAAGAGTGAGTTCCAATATTCTTATGCAAAGTTCACAAGAAAAATACATATTTTCACTACATGTATATTTGATTTCCAGGAATATACCCTTATGGCACTGGAAACTTGCAAGGATGCAAAGAGATGGTATGAAAAAGCATACCAAGCGGTAGAAAGAATTGACTACATCAACACAGTATAGAAGGGTTGATATGTAGAGGAGAATAATATTCGAGTGTTAAGGGATAACAACATCTCTCAGATCAAGAAATCAACTGAATATTGGGTAAGTATGGCCTATGAACCTTAGCGGGATATACAAAATAAGTGGGCCAACTGAGAAAAAGGCTTGGAAAAGATCAATCAAGAGATGAAAGGCATTGGCCTCCTAGAATTTGGCTCACCTGAAGACTTTGTCGACCTACATGACATAGTCAAGCGACATGCAGAACAAGACTGAGCATGGACAGTGGATATCGCACAGGTGGCCAACATGGCACCAGGTAAAATATAATGATTTATGGAACATCCAATCAAGTCTTGTGTAGTTATGCAGCGATTGAGTGCCAATATCATCAAATACAAAGAACAAACAGTAGAAGTAAAAGAAATACTTTTATCCCCGATGGATCAACACAGGTTCCCATATGCTAACACATGCGAGGATCTCTTCGTAATGCGGTCAAAATATGAGAGTATTCATCCACTCCAGTAGAACCACAAGATGGTTTCCAGAGAATCAAGATATCAAGTGCCACATGGCACTATTTTGTTTTACTTAACTTAAACTTGTAGCAGTTATTTTTAGTTAGTGATTCTTTATAAATAAAGTGATTGACCTCTTTCGAGGGGGTCGATGGTTTTGGTAAAAAGACACTCTTTTGGGAATTGTAAAGAACTATTTCTGAACAACCTTAATTGAGAAGTTATGTTCAGGACCAAAGACAAAATTATGTTTTTTCATCAAAGGCGTTATGTGATTGGATTGAGGAGGTATTAATTCCAAATTTTATTTCAGTAATTGATGTTGTAACGAGTAAGAGTTTATGAATCTATTAATAAGTTATCTGTTTCAATATTTTTGTAGTTTCTTTGTTCTTAATGATGGAAAGAAAATCGTTATGTTAATGTGTGATTGATTATAGATCTGAGGAAACTATTTTTCTTGCATTCATTTTATTACATGTGTACTTTTCTTACGATAATTGTATCTCAGTCAATGATGAAATACCAACAACTTAATGTATTAGTACTAGGCTTGTAATAGGTGTGGATATGTTTGTCTGCATGCTTGAGAAAAAGGGTTATCCCAAGCTCAACCTTCTTCAGTAGATAAGAATCCCTTCTATTATTTGGTTTATACCAGCACATCTTATCTTATCAGCCTCATCTAATAAAAGAAAAGACAAAAAATAGAACGTTTAAACTAAAGGAGGAAATTTCATGTAATGCCCACAGAATTCAACCACCGTCGGACTGCGGAACTTCATCCGTCGGGATTCGGGATTTCGCCGGTCGGGAGTTCACGAGCCCTGTTGCACCCTGCACAGGACCTTCCAAATCCTGAACCCCGATAGTCAACGGGTCAACCTTTAATTGCGTCGGGGATTTCCCTATCGGGAAATCGGCGGTTGTATTGTCGCAAACCTCATGCAACACAAAACCTTGAGTACATGCCACCTGTCTTCCACTATGTCTTGGGGACCCACCTTGCCACGTCCTCTTCGGGATTTCGCGGATCGCGAATCCAAAATGCAAAGTTCCTTTGGTGTCGAAAACCTCGAAATGCCGAACTCCGATATGTGGGATCTGACGCCGCGTGTCCCTCCGTAGATCGACGGTTCCCGTTACTTCGGGGAATCGTGACTCGCGATTTCAAATGGTAAGGAACGCTTACCTCCACAAACGCCGAAGCCCGATTTTGCGATGAGTCCTTGACTTGCTGGGGGTCAAAGGATTAACTCCCTCGCACCTTCCC
>JZKD02S0545221.1:211935-225520 GCA_000966675.3 Picea glauca
GGTTTATCTTTTATTTTCAATAAGTAAAAATAAAAATATTTATTCCATATATATATATATATATATATGATGAAATTAGATTTAAAAAAATATTTATTTTTTCTTATGTTGTTTGTTATTTATAGATCTATTTATTACGATATTTAAAATAGTTATTAATGAAAAATGTTGTAGCTAAAATATCTCTTTAAAGTTTTTTCAAATTTGGATAATCCTCACCATTTGCATTTTCTTTTTTTAATTCTCATGAAAGAAAACTTTACTTAAATGAAAGTTTTCCATGTCTATCCATTAATCATTTACCCTTGTTCATAATCATATTATTCATAGTCATCAAATTCTCATGTTCATGTTCATGTTCATGTTCATGGTCATGGTCATCAAAAACCATATATCCCAAATTTTATTGTGTTTTGATAATGAATCTAAGCCCTATAATCAACAATTTTATTACATTTATGCTTGACCATATTTAAGATAATATTATTGATTTTTCAATTGATAAAATTTAAAGTATTTTTTTTTAACGTAAAGTAACATAATAAAATAATAATAAAATATTAAAATGATAGTAATAAAAATAAAAATAATAATAATTAAAATTGTTATATGTTCAGGTTCAAATCATTAGAGTGACATGTCTCTTCCCATATAGATTTATATGTTGCTCTTGTTGTTGAGAACTCATTGTATCGAAAAAGAAAATAACTTCTTATATTTCTTCGTGGATTTAACTCAAATTTATAAAATGTGAAAACTAATCAAATCTCTAAAAATACAAACCTTTTTTTAAGAATGATACCTTCATACAAAAGAAACTCAAAACCTCAAATATGCAGGTTCTCCATAGGTTGAATGGCAATTTTAAAAAGGATTTTTCAATTGATGAGAGAGTACACCTCCTTAACATTTTTTGAATGGAAATATTGTTTATAAAAACATATTGTTTATAATAAAGAAATATTTTGGCAACGTTATAACCATTCAACACAATAAAATGTTGTTAATAATAATTAATATAACCATTCAACACAATAAAATGTATTTAGAAAAGGATTATAATAGCTCACAACATTGTGAGTCTTTCTTTTTACATTCAATTAAAAAGAATAAAAATGAGATTTTTTTATTATTATATAATTTTTTAATTGATTTTAGTTAAAGTAATTAGATATTTATAATGTAATATGATATTGATGTTCTCATCTAATTATGTGAAAAAATTAAAAGAAATTAAATTAGCTTAAATTTCTCTTAAATAAAAATCTACCAAACAACATTAGAAGGAATGAAATTTATTGAAATATAAATTTGAAATGTAAATTTTTTAATTATTGAATTTAATTTCATATCAGTTATTAAGAATTGATTCCTTTATATATATGTGTTAATATGTTAATATATCTTAGGTAATAAATGTTAGTATATTTTAGGTAAGAAATTGATAGAAACTTTTCACTTAATTTTCTATCAATGTTTTATTAAAATTTAAAGCGTTTAAAGCTCTTGTAGAAAACTAGACATATAAGAAGATTAAAGTGTTGAGAACTGACAACTATGGTGAATTGTGTGGAAAAAAATTTGATCCATTTTGCAAGCAGTGTGGCATAGCATGCCAAAATACCACACCATATACCCCATAACAAAATGGAGTTGTTGAGAGAATGAACAAAAAATTGATGGATAAGGCAAGGAGCATGCTAAGTGGTGCTGGGATCACACAAGAATTTTGGGTGGAGGCAATCGAGACTGTAGGATATCTGGAGAATATGTATCCTTCATCGGCGCTAGTCGAAACGACTCCACATGAGCTATGGTCAGGTAAGAATCCTTTCGTTGCACATCTCAAAGTATTTGGTTGTGATGCATTTGTGCATGATCCCAAGGAAAAGAGGAGCAAGATTGGCGTAGCCGCACTCCTCAGATCACGCCTGCTTCCTCAGGATCTTCTTCCTCTCACAGCCCGAAGAACTCAAAGGTTCCTCTAATTCCCTGTCGGGAATTTTCCTTACCCACAACAACTCTTCAAATGATCCCCCTTAGAAATCGGGAAATCAGACTTCGCGATTTCGCGAATCCTATGGTCGTGTGTTTCATGCTTCACGATTCCCAGAAACCCGATGCGAGTCAATGTTGACTTCCTCCACTACTATCGGAGTTCTCCTTATCGATAAATCTCTACTTACGACGTCAACTAATGGAATTTCCAACCTCTGAACCCCGATGTGCCGATACTCCGATGCACACGTGTGGGTTGACTTTTCCACCTCTCGTCACCTCTATCGGTATTTCAAAATTTGCGGGATCGCGAATCCTAATGCCAAAGGATTTGGGACTTACATTTTCCCGATCCCCGATATGGTATGCCACCTGTCCTCCACTAACCCTGACTGTGGCCCACACGACCCTTCCATCGGGATATCACGGATCGCGATTCCAAGTTGTGAGAGTTTATTACCTTCGAAAACTCCGATATGCCGAACCCCGACTCCTCGGGATCTCTTGACACGCCTCCTCACTGATGGATGGTTCAGATCTTTTCAGGATATTGTGAATCGCGATATCGCAAGTTTCGTTGCAACCACTTGGGACTTCAACTTGCGAATCCCCGATACACGATACCACTTGTAAATCTGACGGCTCCTATGGCCTGGATCAATCGGTTACGCCCCTCCTGAGTTTCAAACCCCAGACGTTATCGCCATAACCTCCTTGCGGGGTAGGTGAGGTATTTAACTAGTCAGCCCCTAGTCAATATTACCTGTAAGATTCAACAACCCTCGGAACTTCGCGAAATCTCCTCAGAGGATTTTGTCCGTCCGTTCTTCCTTTGCTAATTCTGCGAAATGCATAAGTGATTCCTCCACGAAGACGTGTTTGCCTGCTCACCAACCTACGACGCTTCTCTCAAACTTTCCACGACAGCTTCCCTTCACTTACCCTTTAGTGAATTCAAAGACCTATTCCTCCTGAGATTTTCCCCACTCCACTCTTCAGAAAGAACCTTGCACACACTCCTTGCGGAAAATCTTCAACAACGCTTAAGTGTTGAAGGCACTCGACTCTGTGCACACCTGCAACAATAGTCTTTCAAATCTTTGCTCAGGTTCGCAACTCTGAGGCTTTCCCTTGGCCTGCACACTCCTTGCATGGCACTTTGCCTAACTTCACCTTCGAGGAAATGAGAACAATAGCTATCTCTAATTGAACCCTTCCGTCAACACACTCCTTGTGAACGATTCAACTGCACTCCTTGTAGGAATTCTCTGGCTCAATTAGAGAAATAATTGAAACTCATTCTCTCACCCTTTCAGACTTCAATTCAACCATGAAATCACATACAAAGAATATAAAAGCAATGCATGACAGGAAACAAAAATTTATGAGCATAACATCAGTACATAGAGAAACAACAAAAACCATGAGTTTGAATCAAATCTTTATCCTATTAATTTAAATGTCTGTACATGGGTGTTCTTCATAAAATTCTCTGTATGCTCTTCTCTTCTTGCTCCTATTCTTGATAATGTTACAATGATACAATGAGGGTGTCTATATCCGTTTTCCCTCTCGGACTCTAAACTATCAAATCTACAATTAAATCCTATCTACCAGCATTAACTATCTTAAATGTCGTCTATCTACTAAAGGACAAGATCTATCCGATCAAGGTCCATTACAATATACAAGTGCGCCATCTCTTAAATGACTCATTTAAGATTTGCGCAACAATCCCAAAGCATTTTTTAAAAAATTCGTGCTGGCTTGTCCAACTGTCTTCCGCTTCCGCGTTGGCTTGCTTGATGAGTTGGCGATGCTCCTGCATCATACTCCTCGGCTTGAAAACATTCATGGGCTCCTGTCCATGAGCTCCTGCATGGTCTGTCCATGATTTTGTATCTCTTCTTCAGTCTCCCAGTTGCCATCTTCAACTGGATGGCCCTTCCATTTGATCAGATACTCGAAGTATTCTTTTCTCCTGGTCTTCTTACCCACTCTCTTGTCCAGTATGCACTCCATCTGTGGCTTCTCTGCAACTAGCAATTGTTTCATCCACTGGATCACTGGTTGTTCAGTTCCAATCTCTGCTTCTCTAGCCCTGTATGGGTATAAATCTGCGACATTGAATATCGGGGATATTCCGATGCCATCCGGCAACTCGATCTCATAAGCATTCTCTCCGAATTTTCTCAAGACCTTGCATGGCCCGATTTTCTTCATTTTCAACTTATTGTATGTTCCCCTTGGGAACCTTGCCTTCCTCATATGTGCCAGAACTAGATCACCAACTTTGAACTGAAGTTGTCTCTTCCGTTGATCGGCTCTACGCTTATATTCTTGATTGGATTTCATCAGTCGCTCCTTCACCTGCCCGTGAAGTTCTTTCATCGCCTCTGCGAAATCTTCAACACTTGTGCTCTTAGTCATTATCTGTTCCGAATCCCTTAACTCCGAAAATCCTCTTGGTTGCCTGCCATATACAATCTCAAATGGACTTTTCCCTGTGCTCTTGTTCACTGAGTCGTTGTATGCAAACTCTACCTGTGGAAACACATTGTCCCAACTGTTGTGGTGCTCTGTCACCAAGCTTCTCAGCAAGTCTCCTAGACTCATGTTCACCACTTCCGTTTGTCCATCTATCTATGTATGATAAGAATAACTAAATGCCAAGTTAGTCCCCAGCTTTTTCCATAAGGTCCTCCAAAAATTCCCTATGAATTTAGTGTCTCTGTCCGAAACTATGCTTTTCGGCAATCCATGAAGTCGAATGACCTCTTTGAAGAACAAATTTGTGATGTGAGTTGCATCATTGGTCTTCTGGCATGGAATGAAATGTGCCATTTTAGAAAACCTGTCTATGACCACAAAGATTGAATCAACACCTCTTTGTGTCTTCGGCAACCCCAATACAAAATCCATGCTTATCGCCTCCCATGGCCTCTCTGGTATGGGAAATAACTGATAAAGTCCTGCATTCTTCTTTCTCCCCTTCGAATGCTGGCAAACTCTACATCTGTCAACAAATATTCTGAAATCCACTCGCATCCCTGTCTAAAAAAATGACTCATTCAATTTCGCGAATGTTTTGTCATGGCCAAAGTGTCCTTCTAATCCACCAATGTGCTTTTCCTTTAACAGATTCTCCCTCATGGAGCTATTCAGAATACACAGTTGATTGCCTTTGAACAACAAT
Source organism: Picea glauca (assembly GCA_000966675.3). Lineage (NCBI taxonomy): Eukaryota > Viridiplantae > Streptophyta > Pinopsida > Pinales > Pinaceae > Picea > Picea glauca. The sequence continues at coordinate 217,130 of JZKD02S0545221.1, forward strand.
CCTTCCTGGAGCATGTAATCTATCCAAGGGCTTCTATCCCTGAGAACTGGATTCTCAGCTCCTTCATATGCTTCTCCAAAATATGCATCACCTACGTACATGTCCCTGAGATTTTCAAAACCCAATGTTTTGACTCGGAATTCCTGCAGCAACAAACACTTCTTGCTCAAAGCATCAACCAATTTGTTAGAAGTACCCAAAATATGCTTAATCACAAATGTGAAACTTTGCATATACTCTACCCATTTTGCATGTTTCTGATTCAACTTTTGTTGTTGAGTCACATACTGTAACGCATGATTATCACTATACAATACAAATTCTTTTGGGATCAAGTAATGCCTCCACTTCAGTGCCTGTATGATAGCATAAAATTCCTTATCATATGTGGAGTATTTCACCTTTGCCTCATCCAGCTTCTCACTGAAATATGCAATTGGTCTGTCCTCCTGACTCAAGACCGCTCCTATGGCAAACCCACTTGCATCACATTTCACCTAAAATGTCTTCAGGAAATCCGGCAACACCAACACTGGTTGTTCCGTAATCTTCCGCTTCAACATATTGAATCTCTTTTCAGCCTCTGCTGTCCAGTGAAAAGATTTATGCCGCTTCTTCACTGTATCCATCATCGCTGCACTAATTCCACTCAAATTCCTGATGAACTTCCAGTAGAAACTAGCCAAACCATGAAAACTTCTCACCTCGAAAATATTTCTCGGTGATGGCCAATTCTTGATCACTTCCACTTTATCCGGATCCATCCTCAATTCATTCGCCGAAATAACAAAACCCAAGTAAATGAGCTCTGTCTTCACAAATGAATATTTCCTCATATTTATTAACAACTTCTCTTGCTGTAGCTTCTTCATCACAATGGATAAATGATTCAGATGTTCATCCTCTGATTTACTATAAATTAGTATATCATGCAGATATACGATGACAAATTTCCTGATGAAATCCCTCAGGACTTCATTCATCAATCTCATAAAGGTACTCGGCGCATTCGTCAAGCCAAACGGCATGACAAGCCATTCATACAGTACTTCGTTGGTTTTGAAGGCTGTTTTCCACTCATCGCCTTCTCTCATGCGAATCTAATGATATCAGCTCTTCAAATCAATCTTTGAAAAATATTTTGCCCCACTCAGGCAATCCATTAAATCATCCATTATTGGCAATGGAAATCTGTATCTGATGGTTATCTTGTTGATGGCTCTTGAGTCGGTACACATTCTCCAACCTCCATCGTTCTTTGGACTGAGTACTGTTGGAACAACACATGGGCTCAAACTCTCCCTGACCAATCCTTTGTCCAATAGCTCCTGGACCTGCTTTTTAACTTCCTCATTCTCCTATGGCGTCAATCTGTACGCGACTTTGTTTGGAAAACTAGCTCCTGGTATGAGATCAATATGATGACTCACACTCCTCATCGGTGGCAACAAACGAGGTAATTCGTCCACTAAGATGTCAGCAAACTCTTCCAGCAGTTCCTGAATTTCGTCTGGTAAATCATCCACTCTTGTGCTAGTTAGAACAATTTTCGGTTTTCTAACCACAAAGAATTGTGGATCTTATTTCTTCTTCACCTCCGTAAGAAGCTCCTTCCCGCTCATGAGAAGTATTGTGTTGCTTACTTCTGGCTTCACCTCCTTATCTTTTATCAGAAGCAACATATGGGTTCTCCCATTTTTCTCCAGGGTATATGTGTTCATTCTCCCATCATGAATCACATTTTTGTCATATTTCCATGGTCTTCCCAGCAATAGATGACATACATCCATCGAAATAACATCACATAAGATCTTATCATTATATCCACCTATTTTGAACTCAACCAAGCATTGTTTAGTAACAGTTACCTGGTGTCCCTTATGTAGCCATGAAACTCTGTATGGGCTTGGATGATCAGTCGTCTCCAGCTCCATCTTCTCTACCATCTCTGTGGAAACGAGATTATCTGTGTTACCACTGTCAACAATAACCTTGCACACCCTATCCTTGGTATTGCAAGCCATTATGAAAAGTTAGGTCCTTTGGACTGAACTTTCCACCTCTTTCTCAGGTGTCAAAAGGAATTTTCGCATCATAAGCGATCTTCCTCCTTCGACGTCTTTGGCCTCAACATCACGCCTCTGTGCTTCGGTGATGTGAGCTTCTCCAATGTCCTTCTTTTTCTCTAGACACTCATAAGACTTGTGCCCATTCTTTCCGCATGTGAAGCATGTGATGACTCCACCTCTTCCTCTTCCTCTACCTCTAGTACGAGGAAAAGTATTGTTGTCAGCATATCCTCCACTCTGCTTTGTATGTTGTCCTCTCTATTCAACATATGGTCCTTGCTGTGAGGTTCCACCTCTTTCAACTTTACCCTGAGGTTTCTTCCATTCCTCCTTGGGCTTCTGGTATTTATCCTGGGCAACTGCTTTGCCTCTGGGCTGACTTCTGCCTCGCCCTCGCTAACCTTGCTTACGACTCAGCTTCTCTTCGGCTTTCAGAGCCATCTGATAAGCATCCTCCACCATCCTGATGGTAACCATGCTTAATTCATCCTGAATGTCGTATCTCAGACCATTCAGATATCTGGAAACCTTCTCATAATCGCTCTCCTGATGACCTTCTCTGATGTTCAGTCGGTATAATTCCTTAGTGTATTCTTTAACTATCATCAGCTTCTGTCTCAGGTTCTGCATTCTCCTGAATAGAGTAATTTTATAGTCCCTTGGGAAGAATTTCGCCTTCATCTTCGCAATAATTCGATCCCAACTCTTGATCTTCTGCTTTCCTTTGCAGCGTCTGTCAGCTTGTATCTCGTCTCACCATAATGCTGCATGTCCTTTCAAGCGCGTAACAACATGCTTGACTTTCTTATCCTCTTCGATATCTTCATAATCGAAGTAGGTGTCAAGAGCTCGGATCCAATCCAATATCTCTTCTGTATCCATATTTCCCTCATAAACTGGGATGTCCATCTTTGCCTTTGTACCCATTCGCGCAATAGCTTTAATTAACCGCTCATTGGCTGCATCTTTGGTTGTAACTTCCTCCTTGCATTCATCCTCGACTTCATTGTCGGAATCACTGAGATCCCCTGCACTAGCTGTGCATCTTTGCGCTGTCTCCATATCCTCAAGTCTTGCTCGGAGATCACGCATTTGCCTTTCCATTTCTGGGTTTCCTGCCGGCCTGCCTCTTCTCTGCACCTCCCTATCCTCTGGATCGAGTGATTTCCTTTCTCTCCTTGGTGGCATGGCGAATTTGCCTCTTCTCTGCTACAGAAAGCAAAGAGATATTGTTGCTATGATAAAACTCTGGCGCAACCACACTCCTCAGAGAACGCTCGCTTCCTCAGGATCTTCTTCCTCTCACGGCCCGAAGAACTCAAAGGTTCCTCTAATCCCCTATCGGGAATTTTCCTTACCCACAACAACTCTTCAAATGATCCCCCTTAGAAATTAGAAAATCAGACTTCGCCATTTCGTGAATCCTATGGTCGTGTGTTTCGTGCTTCATGATTCCCCGAAACCCGATGCGAGTCAATGTTGACTTCCTCCACTACTATCGGAGTTCTCCTTATCGAGAAATTGCTACTCACGACATCAACTAATGGAATTTCCAACCTCTTAACCCTGATGTGCCGATACTTCGATGCACACATGTGGGTTGACTTTTCCACCTCTATCGGGATTTCGGAATTCGCAGGATCATAAATCCTGATGCCAAAGGATTCGGGACTTACCTTTTGCCGATCCCCGATCTGGTATGCCACCTGTCCTCCACTAACCCTGACTGTGGCCCACATGACCCTTCCATCAGGATATCGCGGATCGCGATTCCAAGTTGCGAGAATTTCTTACCTTCGAAAACTCTGATATGCTGAACCCCGACTCCTCGATATCTCTTGACACACGTCCTCACTGATGGACGGTTCTGAGCTTGTCGAGATATCGTGAATCGCGATATCGCAAGTTTCGTTGCAACCACTTGGGACTTCAACTTGCGAATCCTCGATACACGATACCACGTGTAAATCTGACGGCTCCTGTGGCCTAGATCAATCGGTTACGCCCCTCCTGAGTTTCAAACCCTAGACGTTCTCACCGTAACCTCCTTGCAGCTATGTAAGATTCAACGACCCTCAGAACTTTGCGAAATCTCCTCAGAGGATTTTGTCCGTCCATTCTTCCTTTGCTAATTCTGCGAAATGCAGAAGTGCTTCCTCCATGAAGACTTGTTTGCCCGCTCGCCAACCTGCGACACTTCTCTCAAAATTTCCACAGCAGCTTCCCTGCACTTACCCTTTAGTGAATTCAAAGACCTATTCTTCCTGAGCTTTTCCCCACTCCACTTTTCAGAAAGAACCTTGCACTCACTCCTTGCGGAAAATCTTCAACAATGCTTAAGTGTTGAAGGCACTCGACTCTGCGCACACCTGCAACAACAGTCTTTCAAAGCTTTGCTCAGGTTCGAAACCTTGAGGCTTTCCCTTGTCCTGCGCACTCCTTGCACGACACTGTGCCTAACTGCACCTTTGAGGAAATGAGAACAATAGCTATCTCTAATTGAACCCTTCCATCAACGCACTCCTTGCGGACGATTGAACTGCACTCCTTGCGGACGATGCAACTGCACTCCTTGCAGGAATTCTCTAGCTCAATTAGAGAAACAAATGAAACTCATTCTCTCACCCTTTCAGACTTCAATTCAACCATGAAATCACATACACAACATATAAAATCAATGCATGACAGGAAACAAACATTTATGAGCATAGCATCAATACACAGAGAAACAACACAAACCATGAGTTTGAATCAAAGCTTTATCCTATTAATTCAAATGTTTGTACATGGGTGTTCTTCATACAATTATTTGTATGCTCTTCTCTTCTTGCTCCTGTTCTTGATAATGTTACAATAATACAATGAGGGTGTCTATATCCGTTTTCCCTCTCAGACTCTAAACTATCAAATCTACAATTAAATCCTATCTACCAGCATTAATTATCTTAAATGTCGTCTATCTACTAAAGGACGAGAGTTATCTGCTCAAGGTCCATTACAATATACAAGTGTGCCATCTCTTAAATGACTCATTTAAGATTTTCGCAACAATCCCAAAGCATTTTTTCAAAAATTCGTGTTGGCTTGTCCAACTGTCTTCCGCTTCCGCGCTGTCTCACTTGATGAGTTGGCGATGCTCCTACATCAAAGATGGACAAGAAGGCAGTCAAATGTATTTTCATTGGATATAAAGAAGGAATGAAAGGATATAAGCTTTAGGATCTTGCATCAAGGAGAACAATGTACAATTGAGATGTGGTCTTCATAGAAGTCGGAGGTAAGTCTAATCCTGAAGAAGTTTTCCTTACCAAGAATAATCCCGAGACAATGCGGTTTGAAATAAGGAACGAAGAAGATGATTCAGATGAGTCGACTAAATTTGAGGAGGAGGTGGAACAATATAATCCCTTGGTAAGGAGGTTAGAAAGAGAAAGAAAACCAGTTGAAAGGTATAGTCTGCCTAACTTCTATTCCTCATTCATGTTAACTACCATCGACAATGATCCCAAGTCGGTCGGTGAGGTAGTTGAATCGGAAGAGGGTAAACGATTTAAGGACTCCATGTTCGAAGAGATGGAATCCTTGCACAAGAATGAGACATGGGATTTATTCAGGTTACCTAGTGAAAGAAATCACATTGGTATAAAATTGGTATTCAAGAAGAAGATGAATGCCACAGGACAAGTCGAGAAGTTCAAAGATCGACTGATAGCGAAAGGTTATTCCCAAGTCGAGGGATTCGACTTCGGTGTGATTTTTTCCCCTATTACAAAACCAACTTCCATTAGAGTACTAATGTCTCTGGCTGCAACATTCGATATGGAAATAGAACAAATGGATGTGAAGACAACGTTCCTACATGGGGATGTGTAAGAAGACATCTACATAAAACAACCTGAAGGATTTTTAGTAAAAGGAAAGAAAGAGTTGGTGTGCAAACTGAAAATATCCCTTTATGGTCTAAAGAAATCACCAAGGATGTGGTACCAGAAGTTCGACACATACATCCTTTGTTTGGGATTTGTGAGAAGCAAAGATGATCACTGCATTTATTCATAGGAAGAAGGTGGGAATTTCATATATGCAACTTTGTATGTCTATGAGATGTTGCTAATTGGAAAAAACATGGACACAATAAAGGAGGTGAAGAAGCAACTATCCTCCAATTTCGACATGAATGGATATTATGAGAGATAGAGACACTAGAAATCTCTAGTTGAATCAGACAATGTATACTGAAATAGTTTTGAAACGGTTCAATGTGTAGGATTGCAAACTAGTGAAGGTGCCAATTCCTGTGGGAGCAAGGCTAACTGTTGAACAGTGTCCAAAGACAAAAGAATAAATAGAGCACATGGAACATGTTCCCTATGCAAGTGTTGTTGGTATTCTAATGTATGTGATGGTCTATACTCGACCAGACATTGCCCATGTAGTAGGAGTGTTGAGCAGGTACATGTCGACACCTGGAAAGGAGCACTGGACAACTTTCAAGAGAGTATTCATGTATTTATGTGGCATGAAGGACTATGCTATATGCAACCAAGGAAGACCTAGAGGTGACAATGGTAAACTAAATGTACATAGATTTATTGATGCCATATAGGATGGAGATTGAGATCGATGGAGGTTGACCAATGGATATGTCTTCAAGATGTTTAGTGGAGAAAAAAGTTGGATGAGTAAGTGACAAGAGGTTGTAGCCTTGTCAACAATAGAATCTGAATACATGGCGACAACTCATGGAAGAAAAGAAGAAGTATGGTTGCAAACGTTGTGTTCAGGAATCGGGTTTGAGCAGAGAGCTATGAAAGTAAATTGCGATAGTCAAAGAAAAATATTTTTGGAAAAGAACTCTGCTTATCATTCAAAGACTAAGCACATTGATGTACAATACCATTTCATAAGAGACATGGTGGAAAGCAATGAGGTGCTACTGGAGAAGGTAGACAAGTTGGAAAACATAGCAGACTCATTGACCAAGTCTGTGAGTGATGTGAAGTTCTCTTGGTGCAGAGAGGTAATGAGCATTGTTTCCATGGGTCTGTGAATGAAAGTTTATGAATATCACGTTTTAGAAAAGAAGAAAACAATTGGGAGAATTTTGTTTTGTTATATTCTTTCGAGTGAAATTCTAGTCGAGGTGAATCAACTGACGGTCAAAGTCGAGGTTGTAACAACCCTAGTAGAATATATGTTTAGGGATTATTAAGTAAAAATTTATTAGGTAATTAATTTTTCTAACATGTTATTAAGTAAACAAAGATTGGTATAATGATATTAATCAAATATTTATTAATTAATTAATTGTTATAATTTGATTAATTAATTAATTAATTAATTACCTATTACATTCAATGACATGGGTATTAAATTTAAAAGGGTTAATAAATTTAATTGTTTAAATTAAAGGATTATGTATACGGAGGGGATAAGGAGCATTAATAATCGGATAAGGAGCATTAATAATAGGATAAAGCATTAATAATCAGATAAGATAATAAATGTGTAGGTAAGAAAATAAATGAGGAGAAAGGGCGGTGAAGGAGGGATATGAGCGGAGGAGGTTTATGAAAGAAAGGGGATTATGATTCTACTTTTTTTGGGGGGGATCATTTTGGAGTGTTCTCTTGGATTTGCACAGGGGAGTGGAGTTCTGTAGTCGGGAAGGATTAGTACAGGGGGCACCGGTTTGCTGGAGGTTTTAGGCATGGGGGCCAGGATATCCATATGGTATCCTGGAGCTAGGAAGCTGTCCTAGTTGGCAGGGTGGAAACATGGTTTGAGCAGAGTTGGTCCATGGCTTCAAGCTAGGCAAGGCAGCAGAAGGAAGGTCAACAAGACAAGCAGAGGGTTAGCATCAAAGCAAGGTATTTTAATTTACGTATTTTTTTTATGCAATTTAAGGAATATGAAGGGTTACAAGGTGGTTTGTAAGCTATTATGTTCAGTTCAATAAATTTTGGTTATATGTTGATTATGAAGTAAAATAAAATGTTAGGTTAGCATTCTTTAAATTAAATTTTTCTTTGGGTTTTATAAGGCTTTGTGGAGCCAAATCCCTACACATGGTATCAGAGCCCTGGTTCAAAATATCGAACCAAGGGCCTACCTACCTACCTACCTACCTACCTACCTATCTACCTAACCTATAAGCCAAGTATACATTGATTTTAAGTATCTATATTCATTAATAGGACGTATTAATGTTAGAATTTTAACCACTTCTGAGTATTACCTTTATAAGAAATTGTTAAACTATAAACCAGACACTCTAACCACTTTTCCATTTTTGTAAAATTCATTATAATTGTGCACAATA
>JZKD02S0545221.1:236094-249508 GCA_000966675.3 Picea glauca
GAGTTTGCCTACAATAACAGTTTTCATAGCTCCATCGGAATGCCACCCTATGAAGCTTTGTATGGGAGGCCATGCAGAACACCATTGAGTTGGGATAGACTAGAAGACCGAGTAATAGTTGGGTCAAAATTTATTTAGGAGATGTAAGAACAGGTGATTTAGATTAGGCAGAGACTAAAGGAAGCACAGGATAGGCAGAAAATCTATGCAGATGCACACAAGACTGACCGAAGTTATGAAGTGGGAGACCAGGTTTTCATTCGTTTCAGGCCTAATATGAGTACCATATGGTTCGAGAAGGGGACAAAGTTGTCACCTCGATTTATAGGACCGTTCAGAATCCAAGAAAAAATTGGACCCGTTGCCTATCGTCTCGTACTGCCACCCCACTTGCATAAAACTCATAATGTATTTCATGTATCTGTTTTACGTCATTATGTTGTTTATGAATCACATAAACTAAATTGGAAGGAATTGTAGGTATTGGACGTGGGAACCCTCACGGTAGAACCGTTACGCATATTGGACCATAGAGTTCGACAGCTCAGGAACCATCTGGTGGACCAAGTTAAGGTCCAGTGCGACAAGTATAGTCCAAGATTTTCTACTTGGGAAGATGTCGAGACACTACGACGAGACTATCCCTCACTTTTTTGACCACCTCGAGAACATGTTTCTCAAAGTTTGGGTGTATGTAACACCACCTTTTGACATAGATAGCCAGGATTACCTAAGGCCTATATACTTTATTTTATAGTCACAATGAAACTATTAAGTGATACATCTAAACTTTAAATGTATGAACTTTTATGAATGATTAAATGTTATTGATGATGATGTATGTAATGCGATCCATTATGTGAATGTAAATTTTACGAATGTTTAAATGTTATTGATGATGATGTATATGATGCGACATATTGTGAGAATGTGAATTTAATGAATGTTTAAATGCTATTAGGATGATGTTGGATATGATGCAATCTATTTTGGGTAAATGATAATCTTATGAATGGGTGTTGAAATTGAATCATGGGATATTATGAGATCTATTTCTAACTGGAAAAATTTGATGTTAAATTATCGGTACAGGGATACCAAATTGAAATGATAATAGTATGCAATTACATGATGATAATGCATAGAAATGTATGAGTTTGTGTTATAGACTAATCTGGAGGTTATGGGCTATGAAATAGCCAAGGGATAATGATGATGAAAGTGGATATCAGGACCACTAACCAAGAAACATTATGGTATGAATATTGTATGTGAAATTATATTGGTTTGGGTGCATTGTTATGATATGTGGACCAGTGCATGATTTCAGGTGATGACACTGCCCAAAACCGAATAAACGATGACAAAACCCCCAACAACATGGTGCCACTGTATATTCCATTGTAGTGTGTGGACCCTAGTTATGATTAGGAGGGGTGGAGGAATTTCCCACCGTGTATTCTCCAAAACCTGAAGTCATGGGAGGATGGTGTTAGTTCATGCTCCCCAAGACATGTGATGACGACACTTCCGCTTACAGGTTCTATTTGGAGTTAGGTCAATATAGTTGAAGCTCCAAGATAGTCTATCAGAGGGAGGATAGGAATGGAGATGGAAGTAGGTTAGGGAGGAAGGATGAGTAGTAATAGTTGAGAAGGTATGTAAATCTATCTTGTGGTGGAATTTAATGTTTTCCCTTCAAAAAAAAAAGAAAGAGAAATGTGTATATATGAATATTCATTATTACGTAACTAAACCATAGTTGTCTAAATAAAATTGTTGAACTGGATAATAGTAATTAAAGAATTTCTCAAACAATTGATTGGTTTGTTGTCTTTTATAAAATACTAGTCTTGCTGACTGTATTGGATGCATACATAAATTACTAAAGGATGATAGTTTTGATTATTAGTACATGCACGAGACTTGTATGTACTAGCTACACATGCATTTCTTGTACATATACGCTAGTATGTATGAGATTTCTTGACTTACTTGCTGATAATGTCGGTTAATTTTTATGAATGTGTGAACCAGGTTTCTTTTCCTTTGTACCATAAGACACCTTAACTTCGGGACGAAGTTTCCTAAAGGGTGGGTGTATGTAACAGCCCTAGTAGAATATATGTTTAGGGATTATTAAGTAAAAATTTATTAGGTAATTAATTTTTCTAACATGTTATTAACTAAACAAAGATTGGTATAATGATATTAATCAAATATTTATTAATTAATTAATTGTTATAATTTGATTAATTAATTAATTAATTAATTACCTATTACATTCAATGACATGTGTATTGAATTTAAAAGGGTTAATAATTTTAATTGTTTAAATTAAAGGATTACTTATACAGAGGGGATAAGGAGCATTAATAATCAGATAAGGAGCATTAATAATATGATAAAGCATTAATAATCGGATAAGATAATAAATGTGTAGGTAAGGAAATAAATGAGGAGAAAGGGCGGTGAAGGAGGGATATGAGCGGAGGAGGTTTACGAAAGAAAGGGGATTATGATTCTACTTTTTTGGGGGGGGATCATTTTTGGAGGGTTCTCTTGGATTTGCACAGGGGAGTGGGGTTCTATAGTCGGGAAGGATTAGTACAGGGGGCACCGGTTTGCTGGAGGTTTTGGGCACGGGGGCCAGGATATCCATATGGTATCCTGGAGCTAGGAAGTTGTCCTAGTTGACAGGGTGGAAACACGGTTTGGGCAGAGTTGGTCTATGGATTCAAGCCGAGCAAGGAAGCAACAAGAAGGTCAACAAGACAAGCAGAGGGTTAGCATCAGTCCAAGGTATTTTAATTTACGTATTTGTTTTATGCAATTTAAGGAATATGAAGGGTTACAAGGTGGTTTGTAAGCTATTATGTTCAATTCAATAAATTTTGGTTATATGTTGATTATGAAGTTAAGTAAAATGTTAGGTTATCATTCCTTAAATTAAATTTTTCTTTGGGTTTTATAAGGCATTGTGGAGCCAAATCCCTACAGAGGTGGATTGATAGCAAGTTGCAGGTCGAGGTGAGTCAACCGGTTAAAGTTGAAGTCAAAGTTCGAGGCAGTTTGACATGGTAAAGGAATCGAAAACAAGTCGAAGAGGTCAACCAACAAGAAGTTGACAAGAGAGAATATGGCGGCTGACTAAAGAACAAATGAAGGTCGACTGGTAGTCAACTAGTAATATGACTTGGAGTTGATTGTAATAGAATCCCAAGATTCGTGGTATTTGTAGCCAATGGTATGCATGGATTTGTAACCATTTTTTGGCGCTAAGTATTTAGGATTTTTCCTATTGTAAAGACTATAAAGAGGCATGTTGTAAGGCCGTAAAGGCTAATTAATGAATGAATGATAATCAATGAATCGTAGGATAGCCAATATTTAGAGAAATATTTAGATGTAGGTTGTTGGTAATGTATATGTAAGTCAAATTGTCTACATGGTTGTTCTTTCACAGGAAAGAGGGTATGATGTTGATTGTGTCTTAAGTGTGGACCAAGGTTAGACATGCAACCTTTTATTCATATTGAATAATACAACAAGAGAGAAGAACGCTCAAGGAATGTTGGTTTTCCCAGTTCAGGTTTTCAAGGAAAAATATATGTGTACTGTGTGAGAACTTTGTCATTTACGTTCTTGATTAAATTCTTCTTATATTATGATATGTTTAGTATGGAAGTGTTTCTCATTTTCTAACATCACTTACAATAATTTTCAAGACTCCATGTAGTTTTGGAACCGATTCCATGAATGTTGATGCTACTATACTTGCTTTAAAAGGATGATAAAGAGAGAAAAAATGTGCATACTTTGTTAGTCGATACACTAATACCATGATGATAGTATTTCCTTCAGATTTGGGTAAACTTGTAATAAAATACATGGAAACTTCTTCCCAATGTTGGCTTGGTATAGCTAATGGTTGTAGGAGACCTGGAGTCTTGATTGTCTCTCCCTTATTTTGTTGGCAGACCAAAAATTCAGACACAAATTTTTGAACATCATTTTTAAGACCTTGCCAGAAACAATCCTTCTTGATCCTATGGTATGTTTTCAAGAATCCTAAATTCCCCCCTATAAGAGAAGTGTGCAATTCCGGAAGGATATTTTGTTTGAGTTGGGAAATCTTACATAAGTATAGGCGATCATGATATCATAGTAAATCATTCTTCCATACAAAATTATCTATTGAACTGGGGTCTTCATGTAGTTGTTGAATGATATTGCATACCTCTTGATATTGATTCCATTATATCCTTGCTTCTTCCACCCAATCAAATTGTGGGATAGAAATAGAACATAGTGAACCTTCTATTTCTTCTTCTTTCCTAGAAAGGGCATTTTCCACAACATTATGTTTTCCTTTTTTGTAAATAATTTCAAATTCATAACCCAACATATTTGTAACCCATTTTTATTTCTCTTTTGAATATAATTGTTTCTCCAAGAAGTACTTCAAACTATCATGATATGTTTTTACCTTGAAGTGTCTTCCTATTAGGTAGGGGTGCCATTTCTAAAATGCATGTAGTATGGCCAACATTTCTTTTTGATAAATGGGTTTGACTAAGTTTTTTCCTTTAAGTTGGCTTCTTTCAAAGGAAAGGGGCCTTCCTTAATGCATTAAAACTACACCAACTCCATGGACTAAGACATCACACTCCAGAACAAATGTTTTTGTAAAGTCAGGTGTGGCTAAGATGAGAGTTGTACACATAGCCTTCTTAAGTTTTTCAAAATAATTGGTTGCTTCTTCGGTCCAAGAAAATGATTCCTTATTTAATAATGTTGTTAGAGGTGTTTCTATTTGACCATATTTCTTGAAAAACTTGTAGTAATATCATGTAAATCCTAAGAATCCTCTAAGTTTTTTCAAGGTTTTGGGAATTGTCCATTCCCTCATAGTTTTAATTTTGTTAGGGTCAAATTTTACACCTTCATGAGATACAATATGACCCAAATATTCCACTTCTTGAACCCCAAAGGAAAACTTGGAAGGATTTGCATAAAGTTGTTGATCTTCCAATAGTTGTAATAATTTGTCAACATGTGTACATGCTCTTCCCAAGATTTGTTGTATATTAGTATGTCATCAAAAAATACTCACACAAATTTTCTACGGAAGGGATTGAAAATAGAATTCATCAAGCTTTGACATGTTGAAGGTGCATTAGTCAGTACAAATGGCATAACCAAAAACTCATAATGTCATTCATGTGTTCTAAAATATGTTTTAGGAATGTCTTCTTGCCTCATTACGATTTGATGATATTGCGAACGAAGATCCAACTTAGTAAAGAATTTTTCTCCATGTAATTGATCTAATAATTCATCAATGACATGGATAGGAGACTTATGTTTGATGGTAATTTTGTTGAGTTGTCTATAATTTGGACACATATGCCATGAACCATCATTTTTTGTAACCAACACCACTGTTGAAGAGAAAGAACTTTTTCTATGTTGAATGATTTCAGCCTCTAACATTTCCTGGATCATGGGATCAATCTCACTCTTGTGTGCATATGGATACTTGTAAGGCCTAATTTTAGGTGGTACCTTTTCGGGTTGCAAGTGAATAGAATGGTCATGATCTCAAGTAGGTGGAATACCCTTAGGCATTTCACCAAATAACTTGGAATGATTGTTGATAATTATTTGGAGATATCATGGAGCAGGGGTTATAGATGTTTGAAAATCAAGCGAGCACATTTGTGCAACTAAACCCTAGTATCCCTTTTTGAGTAATTTTTCCATGCTATTAGAGATTATCACTTTAGAGGGTTTCCCTTGGATACCTCTAAGCTCAATTTCCTTTCCATTTGAGGAAAATCTCATGAAAATATTTTGAAAACCAAAGACCACTATTCCTAGTGATTGCAACCATTGTACCCCTAATACAACATCAACACCCCCCATTTGGATGGAAATAATGGGGCTATATATAAAATTCTCCCCCATGTTGAGCTTAATACTATCGAATTTCCCTAAAAAATTTATGGTACTCCATTTGCAATCATTACTTGAAACTATGGTGCAAGATATACAAAGAAATTGAGATCTTTTGCTATTTTGTAATGATGAAATTATGGGTGCTACCCAAATCGATCAATACTATTACCTTTTTAATTTTGATGTATCCTTGTATCTTGAGGGTTTGTGGGGTAACAATGTCGGACAATCCATGACAATATATTGTTGGAGTAGTCTCTTCTAGATTTGGGTCTTGTGATAGTTCCAATTCCTGATCTTCTTCCTCTTCACAATCTATGTAGAATAATTTCTTCTCACTGCATTTATGCCCCTTACTGTAGTTGTTGTCACAATTGAAACATAGTTATTTTTATCTTCTTTCATCCATTTGTTGAGGTGTCAACCTTGTTGGTTTAGGTACACTATCTTCTTCCTCTTCACAGTCTATGTAGAATAATTTATTCTCACTGCATTTATTCCCTTTATTGTACTTTCTATCATAACTGAAACATAGTATTTTTTCTCTTCTTTCATCCATTTGTTGAGGTGTCAACTTTGTTCGTTGAGGTATGGTTGTCTTATGACCCTCAAAACGATCTCTTCTTCCCATGCTAGACTTGTGTGTATCCTTATTTTTGGCATGAATATGACGAGCATTTTGCATAACTTCCATAATATTTGTAGGTTGTCTTAAGAAAAGCTCATGTTTAATGTCTTCTTTTAATCCACCCATGTAATATTCCAACAATTGTTCATCACTTATGTTATCCACCCTTGTGGCCAATATCTGGAATTCTGAATTATAATCTTCAATATCAACTAAGTGCTTGATTCTTGTCAATTGATTGAAGTAGTCTTGTTCCCAAACTTTCCCATATTGTGCTTCTAATTCTCTTGTAAATAAACCCCAAGAGTAGTGATATAAAGGGGGATGCCTTTTCACTATCCATTGATACCATTGATATGGTTTTATCTCAAAGTTAAAGGTTTCTATGTGAATCCTTTCCTTATCATACATAATATTATGTAGTTCAAAATATTTCTTTATTTGGTTTACCCAAGTAAATACCTTTGTACCATCAAACTTATTTAATTAAATTTTGGGAAAGTTGAATTTAGGACCCCCACCATAATTAAATTCACTATTAGAGTTAGACTCACTAGTTGAAAATGTCTTATTATTGGCAATTTGTTCAACATGAGTACTATGTTTGATTATTGAGAGGGGGGGTGAATCAGTAATGAGCAATTTATACCACTTATTAATCCTTTTAACCATAGTGTATTCCTTTAAATTATTCAACAATGTTCATCAGTTCATCATTAATATGTTATTTCATCATATACCATTAACATCCATCAGTGCATAGTAAATAATAATAGACGCATCCACACAATCCACAGTACACCAATATTTTATGTGGAAACCCAATGCGGGAGAAAACCACCATTTGTTTTTCTTATATGTCTTTAAGAATTACATTCAAGGAAGAACCAGCTTCCAATTCTATATATCCAATTGGAAGGAGACTCCAACCCCCTATTTTCTTAGGCTACAACCTCAGGGAAGCTCCAACACCCCAATTCTCTGGCTACAACTAGAAGGAGGCTACAACCCCCTATGTACTCTGGCTACAACCACCTAGTTCTCTGGCTCTGAACTGAAGTAAGCTCCACCTCCCTCATTCTCCGACATCAACTGGAAGGAGGATACAACCCTCTTTCCTTGCCCCGTCCTTCCTCCTTGAAATATAAGTGTCAAATAAATGATGAAACCATTGTCACATTGTCACTGTGAGATATACCACTATAAACCTGTAACCAACCTGTACCAATAACCTGTTATCAACCTGTACCAATAATCATCTTGTACCAACACAAACCAATCGGTATGTGACCTATATATGTTGAAGATCATGTATGTACATGGCCTGTTTGTACTGCAGCTTGTGTATGTACACGACATGTCTATATTGTAGCCTACGTACACCTTCAAGAAGCTAGATTTTTTACCTTTCTAAAACTCAAACCCTTTGTTTTCTCTATCACATCAACCTGCAACATGTCCCAACCTGTACCAATCAACTTGTACTATCAACCATGTACATAAATCACCCACACAACCTGTACCATCACAAGTGCTTCAACTATGCACATCACAATACCTTATAACCATCACCAAGAACAATATGTGATTTTAATAATATATCAATATATCTATTCCACATAATCCATAAACTATGTTCCAACAATACTATTAGCAAGTGCCTCTAGCAATGTACCAAACATGTATCAACAAGTCAAACTATGACTCATCAATATGTACCAACATCACCATACCATACACCTCATGTATGTGCCAAATCAACAACTATATGTACCAACATGTATCTCAACCATGTACCAAATACATATACCAATATAACCAACAAAAGTCCTCTATCAATATATCACACAATTCATGATCCAAATACCATAAACCCTTACATCAAACCATGTGTCAAAACCTCATTGTTATGTAGCCTCAAGTGTGTACCAATAATATATCAAGACCACTAACAAAACCCTCTCACAATGTAACATAAGATATACCAAGAAAACTCACACATATACTATCCATGTACTACAACAGATCCTCCTCAAAACCATTCACTATAGCAAGTATAATGCAACAATAATACCTCTAGACATGTGCCAATAATATGCCTCAATATATCAATGATACACCTCTATCTAGTATCACATTATCCATGATATACCTCATCAAAAAAGTTTCATAACCTTACTGATAAGTACTTTACATAACCAACACTATATTTTTGTAGATATAGCTCATACAATACATGTCGTACAACCAACAACCTTTCTAGAGAAAATCCTCAATATCCTATAACCATATCACATGTAAGAAACAATATCCAAATACACATAAGAATATGACATACCTTTTTAATCTATAGATAGATATGTTGTACCTAATCACTATAGACCTTCTCGTGAGCTTGCTTTCAGACTCTAGAGACCTAGCATCTCCATCTTCTCAAACTTTCATAGATTTTCCCAACTGTACGTAACCTCTTCTTCTTTAGTATGCGTATGCACATTCCCTAATACAATGCAACCCGCGTATGTATGTGACTTCCTCCACTACATCCCGCATACACCTCAAAAAATAAGTTTTTTTCAGTAATTCTGCAAGTCCAAAACTTTCATCGTCAACCCTCCTTTACTGCCTCATACTTGCATAACTTGATGTATCAATGTGTACCTACAATAGACCTTTCAAAAAATCTATGTTCAATGATATTCAATAGGTAGGGTTAGGTGCTAATGGGAGTTCCTTGCTCTTTTATTTATACTCTCCAAGTAGCTTCGTCAAGGGGTTATATTCTAACTAACTTTACCCAACTTCCTTCTTTTAGGGATAACCCACTTCTAACCACTTGTCCACTTACAACCACTTTATCCACAAATAGTAATCTCTCCACTTCTAGTTGCAACTAACTTTATTATTTAATTAATTTTGTTTTCAACCACTTTGACTTATCCATAAATAGTAAACTCACCACTTCTTGTTACAACTATTTTTTTTTATAATTAGTCAATTTATAACTTCTTTTCCCTTAACTAACTTATTGTTGTAACCACTTTATTATTTAATTTATTTATTGGTCAACCACTTTGACTATTCAATCTTGTCATCACAACTACTTTACCATAATTACCAAACTCACAACTTCTTGTTGCAACTAATTTATTTTTAATTATTTTCTTAATGCAACAACTATACCCATGATTAACTCCTAGTTACCATCAATTTGACTAGTTTTCTTCTTCTAGGAGCTTCTAGAATAATTGATTTCTTTGACCTTCTAGGGGATTCTAGATAACTCATGAGGGTTCTCCAACTATACATGGCCATAACTCTCTAACCGTGAGGAGTTATGTGACGTTCCACATATCACTCGAAATGGCATGACATGTACTATCCATCTAGAATAGTATTACCTGCATATTCACTGATCTTCATGCATTTATAACTCAAACAAACTCAGGTCCCTTACCCATACTTTTGTTCTACTGAAATTCACTAACATACTTCTCCAAGGGTTGACATCAATCTCTAAGGGTTAACATCAATCTACAATATCACTCTACAAGGGTTGACATCAATGAAAACCAACAATCCAAACTAATTGTCCATCAATCTAAGCCAACTGGATGACAATCTCCCCCTTTGGCATTGATGGAAACACTTAGTCATGATAACATTCATGCTTATACTCCTCATCAATGTTTCTATATCTCCCCCTTAGACATCAATGGAAAAGGGTATATCCCTTTGGGGTTTGTAATGTACCTCAAATTTGCCATGAAAAAAAGATTTTTGTGATCATAAATTCCTCAAATTTCGTTTATATAATTACTTGGTAGAAGGAGAAGATCCTAACAACTCTATTATAAATCTCTATGATGTAACTCCTAAGTCCTACTTACTACAAAAAGTTATATCTACATCATCTTCACTTACTTCGAATAGAACAAATTATAAGGGTAAACCACCAAGGTTCTAGAAATTCCCTTTTGCCTTCGTTCTATTTACCTGTATGCATATGTAGGTCTATGTATATAATGTTCAGAATTAGAATTCATGTTACAAATCACTCTTTAACATAAAGATTCATGTTACAACTCATTTTTTAACATAAGATCTCCAAGTTTGTGTGCAAGTCCACTTAAGTAATTTATCCTTGGGAAACATTATTTAATTTCCATCTACATAGCCATGGGGTTCGGGTTTAAATATAGGTAACTAGTATAACTACCGAATCTCGGTCAATCAATGATTCTTAGAACCTATACGTCGATTGTAGTGAATGTTCTAGTCCAAACACCAAAGGAATTTTGACAAACGAGGATTGTGTTAACTCCCGTTACCCCGACTTATCTAAAGATGTTTCAACGAAGATTTAACTTGGTCGAGTTGCTAACTAAATATAACGTCATGGATTTGAACGGGATTTAATTTCGTCGAACCATGGAGGGGCTCTATTCGCGACATTCTTTAAGGGAAGGGATGGTCCACTGTCAGGAGTAATTAAGGTTCTGTAACCACCATTAATGTCAGTCCTGCGAGTGTATGTTACATTATACTCACCTATTTTTTCACCCAACGTGTCACACCGGATCTTCCCTTATCACATGGCTAACCATCCTTCGTACCCTTCACATTTAATCCTAGAAATCAAAGTGTCGCTTAGGTTTTAGTGGGTTTACAGTTTTTCATTGTTGAGTTCTGCAAAGAGGCTCTGCGTATATTTTCTGAGCGGTGAAGATTGTTGTTATGGAGGTCATTCCACCGATGCATCTGATGGCATGGAACGGTTCCCTGGTAAATCATTCCTTAAACATATTACCATAGATGAGTAACTAATGTGGAGTATTTCAGAAAATTCATTATAGTGTTGTTGTAGTCGTTCTGCATCTGCTGTTATGTTTTCTTTCTTTCTACTGCAACCTTCCCTTATCATTACTTCTCTATAATACTTTTGTATTCATCCCCATTCCTAGAGAAGTGATTTCCTTTGAAGTTATCAACATACCTCCTCTGGTTTTAGAGAGAATGTATTCATTTTGTTTTTGTCTATGCTTTGGGATATAGGGTTTCGTAACCTCTCTATTTCGGTGTTCCTTACAGACCCTCTAATAGTCTGTGCCAGGGCTCAGAGACAAATGTTCGTGAGATTGGGTGGAAAGTCCTATTTTGGGAAGGATAATCCCACTGTATCATATTGTAATTAGTTTTTCCTTTCCTTGTACATGGGTGAACCCTACTTCTACAGTTCTAACAAGTCTTAGCTTGTTCCTTCGTGTGTGTTATTTTCTCTATTTGAGATATTTTGATTGGTATCAAAATAAAATAAGACCTCTGCTAATTTTGAGCAGTCCAATGATGATATTCTGCGGTTCATCCAAATCCTTGCTTATATCCGTTACTGTATTTATCGTGATATATTCAATTAGATTCAATAGTTGGGACATCTATGTATTGCTTGTTGACTTATAACTTCTGTATGCCATTTTGGTCCTGGACGACTCTGTGTAGTTCCGGTTTAGTATGAAAATTTTATACCATGTTTTCACACAGTATGACTTGTACCATTTATGCATTATAAGAAACTTAATACTGTCGATTATTATGTTTCATTAAAATCGTTAACTGTTGTGTAAAGATTTCCTCTTTGTTAGTTTTATTTCGTATTCAAGGGTTTGTATATTTGACTAATAATGGGCCCTATTGATGCGAGGGTACCCATAAAGGGGTTAATGCACCATCCACCTTTGGCCTGGCATATATCCAGTCAAAGGGCGACGAGGCGAAAGAGGAAGAGAACGAACTTGCGAATTAGAAGTTGAGTACCAATCTAGCATACCCTGTTATTAACAATCACCATTTTGTTGGCGTTCAATTTACTCGTCTTTCAAATATGCTAATATATTTAAATGGAAATTCTTTCAGGACTTTCATCTGCACAAATATCTTGGAGGTTTCGTTCTTGTCTTTGACGCAAAAGGTATTTGAGTTCCCTTTGTAGACCCTTCCGGAGTTCAAACTGTGAAGGGCATGCACTCTTTCTAGATTTATAGATGTTCGGTATAGTTTTTTTCGATTTCCTATAAAGGTTGGAAATAGGGGGTTTTCCAGTTGTACTCTTGGCTTTTTGATCCGACTGCTATGTGTAAAGATTACTTTACAGGACTTTATTTTTCTAATTTAAGTAATGATTGTTGGGTGCTTTTATTCAAATCCTTTCACTAATCTAGTCCCATCCTAACTTGTAATTTATTTGTCGTGGCTATCGTCTTAAAATGTATATTCATCTTCAAATGTTTGCATAGTCCAAATTTTCAGTTATGTATTGTACAAAAGGAACTTATAAAATTTTGAGCTTTATACTTTGTAAATCGACTCTGTTGTACAGACATTTCGTGTTATAAATAATTAATGCCATAAAATCTTCCATAACGTTTGGCCTTATTTCAAGGGTTTTGATGAATACTGTGATTTTGTAGATTTCTCACTATAAGATTTGGAAGTGTATAATTTCTCCCTTACTTTCAATTTTTGGGTTTGGCAAGAATATGATTGACAGTCCAGTTTACAAAAACATGTTTCCGTATGAATT
This sequence comes from Picea glauca, assembly GCA_000966675.3. Classification (NCBI taxonomy): domain Eukaryota; kingdom Viridiplantae; phylum Streptophyta; class Pinopsida; order Pinales; family Pinaceae; genus Picea; species Picea glauca. The sequence continues at coordinate 249,264 of JZKD02S0545221.1, forward strand.
TATTGCTATCAGTCTGATACAATTTCTGGGATGAGTTATACTTCTTTATTAACAACGTTTGTGAATTTACCAGATATGTGTAATTCAGATTTCGGGTTCTAGAATAGTCTTTGGATTCATCGGCCCTCACGCCTCTAGCATTTAGTTACAGATCTCCGTAAGTGTTGACAGGTTTTAGATTTGTTTGAAATTAGTTCCAGAACTTAAAGTATATCCAACTAAACCTAATCGCTTTTCGAACTACC
>JZKD02S0545221.1:260007-297209 GCA_000966675.3 Picea glauca
ATGAGAACTGAACAGGAAAATCTAGATGTAAAAGAAGCAGCCTTCAAAGCATCCAAAATATCAAAGAAAAAGAAAAAGGAACAAGAATAATATAGCAGAAGCAACGATGTCTCGGTATGTATGTATGTATTTATTTATGTATGTATGTATGTATGTATATGTATATGTATATGTATATGTATATGTATATATATGTGTGTGTGTGTGTGTGTGTGTGTGTGTGTATGTATGTATATATATGTATCCAGATTTATCTCCAATGATGATTACTAATAGGAAATCAAATATACAGCATGTATTGAACTAGTAGTAAGATCCCTAACATAATTAATGGGTTAGGATCAATTGTCATCAATGTTGACCCATATGTCACTGTACTATTATGAAGTCTTCATTGTTGCAGTTGATCATCAAATGTCAAATGTGTCCATTGGTATTCTCTATATGTAATCCAAACTCTGCATATCTAGAACAAACTATGCTCAATAAATTTGTCTGAATACAATCATAGACTTCTTCTTGTGTAATTTTGTGAACTGATTGGTATGTCATAATTAACTTTTGCTAACTCACTACTCTGAGTCTGTCTACTCGAACTGTGTAAGTTGCTCGAAATATGGTTCTCTGATCTATCTCAGCTACTGCATAGACTCCCCCTGTCTAATATTCAGATTACCTGAGAGACTCCAATCCGGATGGCTCAGAGAAATATCCTCTTGGATGCAAAGTCATCATGATCATTGGTAGACTCAACATATTTATGAACTATGACTTATTTCTTCCTGTCGGTGGATTCACCTTGCACTACAATTCCTGAAAGTTTAATATCTTGAACCTGTTCCTTATATACCTGCTCTTATTTTCTTTCATTTCTTCTCCAAACCTTTATGTATCTGAGATCTTCCTTTTTCTTTGAAGATTTGTCTTGATCTCGTATTAATGCCAATCTTGCGATCTCTGGGACCTGGTCTTTGTTCACCTATTCTTCCTGTTTTATTTTCCACACTTTATTATATTTGATATCAATGTTCTCTTTCATGGAAGTATCGATCATGCTTCTACAATCATGAGCTATGTGTCCATATTTATGACATTTGTAACATTCAATGCTACATGGGGTGACATAAGCATTTCTTTCTTTAACATTTCTTCCATAATCCCTTCAATATGCAACCTTATGTCCAAAGTTAGTACAATAAAAAGAATGACCATAAAAGAAATTTACATACCTGGGAGTGAATGGTGTATTCCTGTTGAATTCATGCCTTGTTTGATCATGATTGAAGCTTATTCGTGGCTTGAATGTGTAGGATCTTCTTCAATATGTATTTTTATCAGTTTTCTTACATTTTGGTTGACCATGATTTATTCCTTTGAGTAATTCTTCATAACTTTTGATCCTTTCTTCATTCTTATTTTCTGGCAACCTAGAATGCTTCTCTTCATTCTCTATTGTTGATGTGGATGTTTCTATCTCTCCAACGTTCCTGTTGAGATTGATGACTTTAACTCTTAGTGTGACAACTTCTTCAAGATTCTCAACCTCTTCTTCTTTCTTCAAAATCTGAGACTTCATGACTTCTTTTGTTCTCTTTTCTTCTTTAGTTGGATTTTCAATGTAATTATTACTTCTTCGATTTTTCTCTCTTCTTGACCAAACTCTTCCTCAAGCTAGTTTAATTCATTGGTTCTTTCCTTGAGATGATCTATTAGTATCTTTTCTCTCTTTTCTGCTTATTCCTTTTGTGATTCTATGTTGGATTTTAAACACTACATTTGATATTATAGAGTTTCTTCAATTATTATGGCCTCTTGTAGCCGAGTTCTTAAATTCTTGATGACCCGTTGAGCTTCTTCAGAACCTTGAACACTTTCCTTTTTCTTCATCAATTGTTTCTTGAGTGATTTGTTTTATTTATTTCTTTATTTAGTTCATATACAACAATGATCATTTATGCTTCATAATTGTCTTCTGTTTCAATTGGATTTTTTTGTCTCATTACCTTCAAGTAATTCAATTTCAAGATGTCGATGTTTTTCACAATCAAAGGAAAACAACATAATTCTATTGATTATGCATTCTTCTTCTTCTTCTTCTGCTTGAAATGATGAAGATATTTCTTTATGTTATGTACCTACATCTTCTTCAACATTCTTTGACTCTATGATGGGTCAAGAATAAATATCATGTATCTTATCCCAAGGTTCTTTAGTTGATGAACATTTACCCACCTTGTCTTTAACTGAATCATATAGTTCTTCCAAAATGAATTCCATTGCAATTTTTTTATTCTTATTCAATTCCTTCTTGGATGTAGTCTTTTCTTTCTTTGTAGCATTATATCCTGTCACAACTGAATACCAAATATCATATCCATGTGCCTCTAAAAAGGTTCTTGTTCTTATGCTCCATATATCATACTTTAGACCAATCTAACCATGAAACATTGGTACTCCATTCTCAGTAAATTCCATGATATCCTTCCAGTGGTTAAACTATCTTTTGAAGGAATCAGCTCTGATAACAATTGTTGGATTACTGAGAGGGGGGGGGGGGTCAAATCAGTAATGAGAAATTTATACCACTTATTAATCATTGTAACCACAATGTATATCCCTTTCACTTATTCAACAATGTTAATCAATTCATCATTAATATGTTATTTCATCATATAAAATTAATATCCATTAGAGAATAATAAACAATAATAGACACATCCACACAATGCACAATACACCAGTATTTTATGTGGAAACCCAATGTGGGAGAAAATCACATAATTATTTTCTTATATGTCTTTAAGAATTACATTCAAGGAAGCACAAACTTCCAATTCTCTAGCTCCAACTGGAAGGAGGTTCCAACCCCCTAGTTTCTTAGGCTACAACCCAAGGTAAGCTCCAAATCCCCAATTCTCTGGATACAACAAGAAGGAGGCTAAAACCCCCTATGTTCTCCAACTACAACCGAAAGGTGGCTACAACCACCTATTTCTTAGGATCTAACCTGAAGTAAGATCCAACTCCCTCATTCTCCGACACCAACTGGAAGGAGGATACAACCCCCTTTCCTTTCCCCATCATGCCTCCCTAAAATATAGGTGTCAAATAAATGATGAAACCCTGCAACATTTTCACTGTGAGATATACCACTGTAAACCTGTAACCAACCTATATTCGTAATCATCCTGTACAAAAAAAAACCAACAGGTATGTGACCTGTATATGGTGCAACTCACATAAGTACATGACATGTCTATACTGCAACTTGCATATGTACGTGGTCTGCCAATATTGAAACCTGTGTACACATTAAAAAATCTATGGTTTTTCTTTTCTGGAACTTAGACCCTTTGTTGTCTATGTCACATCAACTTGCAACCTGTCCCAACATATACCAATAAACCTGTACTATCAACCATGTACACCAATCACTCACACAACCTGTACCATCACAAGTGCATCAACTATGCACATCCCAATACCTCATAACCATCACCAAGACCAAGATGTTCTTTTAATAATATATCAAGATATATATGACACATCATCCATAAACTATGTGTCAACAATACTATTAGCAAGTGCCTCTAGCAATGTACCAAACATGTATCAACAAGTCAAACTATGACTCATCAAGATGTACCAACATCACCGGACCATACACCTCATGTATGTGCCAACTCAACAAATATATGTCCCAACATGTATCTAAACCATGTACCAAAGACATATGCCAATGTAACCAACAAAATTTCTCTATCAATATATCACACAATTCATGATTCAAATACCATAAACCATTACATAAAACCATGTGCCAAAACCTCATTTTTATGTAGCCTCCAGTTGTACCAATCATATATCAATACCACTAATAAAATCCTCTTACAATGTACCATAAGGTATACCAATAAAACTCACACATGTACTATCCATGTACTACAACAACTCTGCCTCAAAACCATTCACAATAGCAAGTATAATGCAACAATAATACCTCTAGAAATGTGCCAAGAATATGCCTCAATAGATCAATGATACACATCTACCTAGTATCACATTATCCATGATAAACCTCATCAACAAAGTTTCATAACCTTACTGATAAGTACTTTACATAACCAACATTGTATTTATGTATATCTAGCTCATACAATACATGTCGTACAACCAACAACCTCTCTAGGGAAAATTCTCAATCTCCTATAACCATATCACATGTAAGAAACAATATCCAATTACACATAAGAATATGACATACCTTTTGAACCTGTAGATAGATATTTTGTACCTGATCACTGTAGACCTTCCCTGGAGCTTTCTTTTAGACTCTAGAGACCTGACATCTTCATCTTCTAAGGCTTTCATGACTTTTCCCAACTGTACATGACCTCTTCTTCTTTAGTCAGAATATGTACACACCCTAATCCACTACAACCCGCGTATGTATGTTACTTCCTCCACTGCAGCCCACGTACACCTCAAAAACTAAGGTTTTTTCAGTAATTCTGCAACTACAAAAATTCCATCCTCAACCCTCCTTTACTACCTCAGACTTGCGTAACTTGATGTATCAATGTGTACCTGCAATAGACCTTTCAAAAAATAGATATTCAATGATATTCAATAGGTATGGTTAGGTGCCTATGAGAGTTCCTTGCTCTTTTATTTATACTCTCCAAGTAGCTTCCTCAAGGGGTTATCTTCTAACTAACTTTACCCAACTTCCTTCTTTTAGGGATAAGCCACTTCTAACCACCTGTCCACTTACAACCACTTTATCCACAAATAGTAATCTCTCAATTTCTAGTTGCAACTAACTTTATTATTTAATTAATTTCATTTGCAACCACTTTGACTTATCCGTAAATAGTAAACTCACCACTTCTTGTTACAACTAATTTTTTTTATAATTATTCAATTCATAACTTCTTTTCCCTTAACTAAGTTCATGTTTCAACCACTTTATTATTTAATTTATTTCTTGGTCAACCACTTTGACTATTCAATATTCTTATCACAATTACTTTACCATAATTACCAATTTCACAATTTCTTAATGCAACTAATTTATTTTTAATTATTTTCTTAATGCAACAACTATACCCATAATTAACTCCTAGTTACCATCAATTTGACTAGTAGACTTCTTCTAGGATCTTCTAGAATAATTGACTTCTTTGACCTTCTAGGGGCTTCTACATAAGTCATAAGGGTTATCCAACTATACATGGCCATAACTCTCTAACCATGAGGAGTTATGTGACGTTTCACATATTATCGGAAATGGCATGACATATACTATCCATCTAGAATAGTGTTACCTACATATTCATTGATCTTAATACCTTTATACCTCAAACAAAACAGGGTTCCTTACCCATAGATTTATGCTATCAAACTTCACTACCAGACTTCTCCAAGGGTTGACATCAATTGTTATAGCAATATTTTCCTGACCCTATGCAATCTTGCACAAAGGGCCTTTTTCCATTTCCCTATGTAGACTTTTCATCCCTTTTTGCAAATTCCATAGCTAAAAGATACATTTTTTCCACATATACACACCTTGCCTACTATACAACATTCGTATATGCAATATGCACCACCACAGCCCGCGTACATCGAGATTTTTTTCCAAAAAAGAAAAATGGTGTTGTGTTTCCATGTCACGATAGGAGATATATAATCCTTGGCCTTCCATATATTGGAAAGATTCCAACTCGGCCCTTCCGTTCCATTTGAAGGCTATAAATGGGCCAATTCCGAGCTATGGAAAAGAGGATAAAGAATTCAACTTTGAGAGAAAAGTTACTTTGGACAAATTATCTACTTCATATTGAGTCTGCATCCCTTTGTCCTTTAAGTCTGAACACAGTGTTCAACCCCCAAGCTCTTCCCTTATTGATTGAGAACTTCATTGTTTATCTTTTATGAGCTTTCCTTTGGTGGAGGATTGAAGTGGTGGAGGCCTAGATGGAAGGAAATTAGTTTCTCGGTTCTTAATTGTGCCGACACAAAAGTCTGTAACATTTTCACTTCTGTTGATCGTATATTAAAAGAAATACTCTCTTCATGTCCAATTGATATCTTGTGAATATTTGAATTATTATCCCATGGGTGTATTTGTTATGTATATTAATGGATTATGCTATTGAATGTGCTAACATCATATATTATCACCATATGCTTGCTTTTCTTGGTTGTCGAGGACTAGTTGTAGGTATATTTCTTTGGGTCAAGTGCTCAATGGTGGACTTCATCGAACATTTGGACGAGGTAGGCCTTTTATCTTGTATTGCTAGCATAATTGAGAATATTGTTGATTTTTCAAGTCATTTTCGTCTATTGTGGTTTACCCCTATCCATAGAGATATTTTCCTCGTAACAAAATTGGCGACCATACTGGAGATTGAATCTTCTTTCTTGGGGTTTGGAGTGTTTTTCTTCTTAGATTGCTCTCGTTCCTATTATGTTTCTTTTCATATCATTGCTTAACATCCTCTATTCACTCTGGGTCTGAGGTTTTCATCTTTCTCCCTTGCCTAGCTTTGTTTTTGAAACATATACGCGGGTTTTTTCTTGATAGTTGTATATATATGTGTGTTTTCCTTCTGCAAGTTGTGTACATATGTGTTGTTTCCCTGAACAGTCGCATACATCAGCCTTATTTGCATGTTTGTTGGGTTTGGTGGTTGTTGGGTAGGTTTTGTTGATTGTTGAGTCTTCTTGGGTCTCTGTAGTGTCTGTGGGATGACAAGAAACCTGTCTTTGGTTGAATTTTTGGGCGGATTCTTTCTCATCATATTTTCATTTTGATTGTCCTTGTACATTGGGCTGGGTGTTTTTCTCCTCGGTATCCTACTTGAATTGTTTGTTTCTATACACAATAGAGTTTTTATATATCAAGTTTTTGTTCAGTCCATGCATTTTCATTTTTCTTATATTGAAAATAAAAAAATATTAGGCATTTTGCATTGCTTGGCATTTTGATCTTTTGAGTCTTTTTCATTAGCTTAGTGCATGTAAAGAAAGATTGCATTTTTACTTCAGAATTGCAAAGTTGAAATTGAAAATTGCATTTGTTTTAAGAAGCATATCATTCATTGAAAATTGAAGTTAGGACTTTGCATTGTATTCATATTTACTTTACTTGTTTGAGTCTTTTTCATTAGCTTAGTGCATGTAAAGAAAGATTGCATTTTTACTTCAGAATTGCAGAGTTGAAATTGAAAATTGCATTTGTTTTAAGAAGCATATCATTCATTGAAAATTGAAGTTAGGACTTTGCATTGTATTCATATTTACTTTACTTGTTGAGTCATAACATCATGAGTTTCACTACCATACCTTTTTGAGTAAGCACAACCACTAAAATTAACGCTATAATTTAAATCTGATTAGTCACGGTTTTATTTTCTAGGGTGCACAAACTAGCTTAGGATTTAGTGCCTTGGAATAGGATTTTTGTGAGTAAGCTTCTCCAAGGCTATTAAATCAACATATGTGTCTGACAAAGGGAGTGGAGAAATCCATTGTATAATTGGTAATATCAGGAGGCTCCTCTTACACCGGAGTTAATCACGAGGTTGTGTGAGGTTGGTTGAAGGGACATCCCCTCAATACCTTCTTAGCATCAGAGATATTTCTGGGGATCTATTTGTATATGGGGATCTTTCTAGTGCCCTTACCTCCATGAGAGGTGGTACTTTCAGGGTTTCGGGATTTTCTACCCTGCCAATATGGTGGACCTAACTTATGATTTCTCACCTATGCATCGGTTATACATTGGTTTCTTAGTTGCTTGACTTAGGTGCCACATAGGTTACTTGCAGGGGTTATTCTCCAGGTACCCTGGGTCAGATAAGGGTCAGACAAGACATAACCTTTATGGAGGATTACCTCTCTGAGGTGATCTGACCGATTGGTTGTTAATCCCACGAGGGCCCTTATAACTGATTATGTTACCTTTGATCTTTAGTAGGGAGTCTCAGGCCCCTCTTAGGAGAGACATACCTTCTTTAGGGAGGGAGGCCCCTTTCAGCCACTTTACCCCATTTGTGTGCATATTGGCCGTTTGATTTTTGGTGTGATATTTGATTACTAGTTGGCCCTAGGATTTATTTTTTGTATCTTGAGTTGTAAGTCATTGTGGAGTCAGACCAGCGTCCCGGCCAGTCCCGTCACTTGTTACAATTACCATCGGATTTCGATTATTTTCCTTCTAAAAGGTGTAGAGTTATTAGACATGGTACAAACACCTCCACTATTCAGACTTGTGATTCTACAAGGATGATTACTGAACTGAGTCTTCAGAACACTGGGAGGCCTTCGACTCCCACACCTACTATAGTTGATGGCACCTCGTCGACTCGGGCAAATACAATTACCGGAGGCACCGATCATTACTACATCTCGTCCTATAGTGAATGCTCAATCTCTTGCCTCAAATCCATTTGGGTCTCTTGGTCACTCATCAGGCTATAATGTTTAGTCCATCTTTATGGCCTCTAGTCCTTTTTCCTATGGTATGTCGAATTTTACTTCATAGTTTTCAAACTCCATCCTAGTTGTTGGCCCTAATGCTAGCAGTGGACTTGGGGGCACTACACCTCCTTATACTCCATTTTCATTTTATGGTTATCGAATCCCTCAAATGACTCCTAATATGGGAGGCATTCCCTCTTTTAACCCCGGGTCTAATCCTCTTTCTTCTGGGTGGAGAAACCAACCTGGCAGACAAGCTTCTACTCAAGTTCAGTCCTATACCCTTACCTCCTCAGTGTCGATTCCGACCAACATGTTTGACATGACGAATATGACTCTATCCTCCGGATTCACACCTAGAGGAGGTCAGTTTCATGCCTTGGGAAACCCCCAACCCATATCCAATCTGACTAGGGGCAAATTTTTTAATCCCCATCAGAACATTCCTACTGGAATGATGCCCAACCAACCTCTTATGAATCATCCTGGAGGAGGGTCTTATAATCCCGAATAGGGCCATGATGCTTACCAAAACCCTAGATTGGTTGCAGTTCCTCAAGCACAATATTTCCAGGGAGCTTGGGGCTAGATGCCGCAACCCCGTCTCCCTTTTTTGGCCATGCTTAATCTGCCATACTTGTCTAATTTTATGAATGACCCTATGTGTCATGATCCTACATGACCCCCCGTCCCCACCAAGATTCCTTCAGACATTTCAGAATTCGAAGGTAAGAATGGTGAGGATCTTGGTGATCATGTTACTACCTTTCACCTATGGAAATCCTTGAATTCCCTTAATGACGATTCTATTCAGTTAAGATTATTTCAACACACTCTCATTGGGGTCGTTGCGAAATGGTATATCGAGCTACCTAGGGGGGCATGTGGGACCTTTAGTGAGATGGTGTTGGTCTTCCTTAACCACTTCCAATTGTCGGTTCATTATGATGTTGGCCTAGAACTTCTGTCGACTTTACGCCAGGACACAACCACTCATATCTTGGATCATATCCAAGAGTGGCGTAGATGGAAGAGGTTGATTAAGACCTCCATACCCCCATCCTTTCTTTTAGAATGGTTCCTTAAGTCTTTGCATCCTCCTATCTCGAAGGATGTTGCTACATCCGGGGTTACCACTGAGGAAGAAGCGATCTTCAAATCCCAACAATTATATTTTATATACGTTCAGTCTGGGATGTTATACCACATTCTTCCGGATTCACTGAGGTCAACCTATGACCCTACAAAAAATATCAGACCTCATGTTGATGGAATTGTAGGCTCCACCAATGTAAAATACACAGACTTGGTGACAAGCCATTTAAAAGAGTTGTCTCTAAACCAGTCTGAAGGAGGGCCAACTTCATCTGTGTCTTCCAATCCCACTCAATTGGTGGATGTACATTCCATGCAATCATCGACCGACCCAAATGGTAACCAACAACCAGGCAGGAATAAGAAGAAAGGATGTAATAATAATCATAAGGGTAGGAAAAATAATAATAAACCCAAGGATAATGTTAATAATGAGAAGACGAATAATAATGCTGGAGAGGGCAAGAAAGAAAGATGTAAGGTGAAATTTCCCTGTAATATTTGTACAGAAGATCACCTTACTCATTTATGCCCCAAACTTGTGGAAGCTGAGAGGTTCTTATCTCTACCACCTGCCATTCTAACGAATCTTTTCCCACATAACCAACACATGGCCTCGAGCTCCTCAAATGCCAAAAATGCGGTCGGTGGGAGTAAAAACCTGTCGTCACAAGACGGTGACCGTTTGTGTATCAACATGGTTGATGATGAAGTTCATGTAGCCACTCAATATTGTGATTATAGTTCTTCATAGGCTATACCTAGTCTAGAATCTCCTCCTCCTCCTCCAGAGATGACTTTACAGATCAAAAAACCAGATCCACTGCCTCGTACTCTGAAAGGAGTACTCAAGTGCTCTACACATAATCCAAATGCTAGATCCACCCATAACTACTCTATTGTTGAGGACCTGGGTCAAACCCCTTGTGTGATTTCGGCTCTGGAGGTATTCCATATGTGTCCTTCACAGAGGAATGCCTTGCTATCTGCGTTATTAGCTCTAGAACCTAGTGGCTCGAAAGTTATCAAGTTTGACGTCACATATGTGAAGCCTCTCTTACCTTACCATGTGGCATTCAAAATCCACTTGGGGTACTCAAAGTATACCATCAAATGTGTATTTGTTGATGAAGTTGTTTATACATGTGTGATTCCCCTGACCTGTTGGAAATGTCTCAGCTCTCCGAATCTCTCTCAATTGTCGACCATGTTGACTTCTTTTGACATTTGTTCCTTCGACCCTCACAGTATTCTTCCTACATTTCTGGTCCAGTTAGGTGGGAATACGGTAGAGGTTGATGTTGAGGTAGTTTATGCACCTATTGATTATAACTTGTTACTAGGATGTAATTGAACCTATGTTATGACTGTCGATGTATCATATTTCTTCTGAACTCTTTGTTTTCCACTCAAAAGGAAGATCATGATGATCGACCAATTATCCTTTGAATGTGCTAGTCCCAATGCATCTATTGGATTGTTGATCCCCGTGGTTGACAATTCTCATCCGAAAACTGAGAATGTCAGTGTCGGAATGTATTCTTCCCTTATGGGTACTTTTGACTTCATGGCACCGATTCACCATGGTTATGCCATGTCCAGTAGGACCGTGTCATCAAAGAGGTCCGTTCCTTTCCGCACTTCCTATTTTAGCAATCCTTGGACCCTACGTTCTTCGACTTCGTCTTGTGAAGTTCAGTCACATGCTGGAATGGCCATGCCACTCTCGACAATGAAGATTGTGTATCAAATTGTTCTTGACTCTTCTGTTGATCCCGATCCTGTTACCTCACCGACGGACGAGGAGGATCCTTTTCTTAATCTTGTGTGGGCCACTTCACTTCTTGTTAACTTGACTACCTCGATGATAATTTTCCCTTAGACGAAGCCATCATCAAAGCCATGAATGGTTCTAAGAAACCTTGGGATGATATGCATCATCACTCTTATTTTCTCCCGGAGCTTGAAATAATTGAACAAGATAACTTTCGATCTAATTTGAGTGAGATAGTCGTTCATGTCATAGTTACACTTCATACGAATGGTATTTATGATAAAGGAAATATGGCGAGTATATATCCTACCGTCATGATCAATATCTCTCATACCCGTGGAAAGATTGAAAACATACATATCGGTGCGGATTGTTCGCCAGAAGAAATCCTGATCTACACCAAAATCTTCAAGGAATTCCAAGATGTTTTTTCTTGGTCATATGAAGAGATGCCAGGAATAGACCCTCATATTGTCGAGTATGGTATTAGAACTTATTTGGATGCTAAACCTGTTCGACAATGTCTTAGAGCTATCAATCCCTGGAAGGCAACTGCTAGTAAGGAAGAGGTAGAGAAACTACTTAATGTTGCCTTTATCTACCTAGTTCCCTTGACCCTATGGGTATACAATCCTGTTCCTCTGAATAAGAAGCAAGGAACCATTCATGTATGCATGGAATTTCATGACATGAACAAGGCCTTTCCTAAAGACAACTTCCCAGCACCTTTCGTTCAGCAGATTCTCGACGAGTGTGCGGGAAGTGAAGTGTTTTCTTTCATGGACGGATTTTCAAGGTATAACCAAATTCAAATTAAACCTGAGGATCAACACAGGACAATATTTATTTGTCCTTGGGGTACTTTTTCATACCAGAAAATGCCTTTGGGCCTTAAAAATGTTGGAGCAACCTTCCAATGTGCTATGACCTTTGCATTCCATGATTTTAAGCATATAGTCGAAGCTTACCTTGGAAATCTTGTTGCTCACTCTCATAAGAGAGAGAATCACTCTACACACCATCGGCTCATTTTTGAAAGATGTTATTACTATAAAATTCAGTTGAACCGTCATAAGTGCATCTTTTGCGTTAGGTCTGGTCATCTTTTGGGATTTCTAGTTTCTGAGACTGGGATCATGGTAGATCCATTAAAGGTTGAGGAAATACTTTGATTGCCTCCCCCATGCACTATTCGACAACTTCAATGTTTATAGGGGAAAGCTAACTTTTTACGTCATTTTATAGTAAACTATGACAATATCACTAAGGGCTTCATGTGTCTTTTGAAGAAGGACACCCCTTTTATTTGGGATGAGCGAGCCCAAGAGTCCTTCGATGCTTTAAAGAAATCCTTGGTATCGGTGCCTGTACTGAAGTCTCCTCACTACAGTAGGGATTAATTGCTTTATATCATCGCGTCCAAGGAGACGATTGGTATGGTTTTGGTTCAGGAGGATGATGAGCTCCATGAGCACGTCATCGACTATCTTAGTTGAAACTTAGTCGGTCCTGAGCTTCATTATTCTCACGTTGAAAAGATAGATTTGGTTGCTGTCCAACATTTATACCATTATATATTTATTTGCAAGACTACTGTGGTGGCTGATGTCAATCCATTTCAATACGTCCTTACTAGGCATATCCTAGGGGGGAAATATAATAAATGGATTGTCATTTTACAAGAATTTGATCTCGATTTCGCTTCTGCAAAATCCAAGAAATCACTAGTATTTGCAGAGTTAATATCCGACTTTCCATGATCATATGAGAATGTTATCCATGTTGATTTGTTTGTGGATGAACACATTTTACTCATCTCGTTGTCCGATCCCTGGTATGGAGACATCGTTCTCTATATTTAAACCTTGAAGTTCCCTCATCATCTCTCGCGAGATGACCGACGACATGTACGATACCAAACTAAGAATTAAACTATCATCGACGACACTTTGTATCACCGAGGAATATAAAATATCTTGCGTCATTGTTTAACTCACGAGGAAGCTGAGTCAGTCCTAAACAATTGCTACAGTGGGGCTTGTGGTGGTCATCTATCCAGGCTTGCGATAGACCAAAAAATTTTGTGAGCCAGTTATTTATGGTCATCTATCTTTAAATATTGTGTTGAAGCAGTTAAGAAGTGTCACCCTTACCAGGTGTTCACTAGGAAAATGTGCTCTCATCCAACCCCTCTTTACCCAGTCATTATCGTCGGTCCCTTCACCAAGTGGGGGGTGGACTTCGTGGATTGCAACCCAAATTTGCCTGGGGGGCATCAACACATTATCGTGGCCATCGACTACCTTACTAAGTGGGTCAAGGCCATGCCTATATTTAAATACGATGGGAAAACTGCCTCCTTTGTATTCAATCAAATTATCGCCCGGTTCGGTATCCCTAGTGAGATTGTCACTGATCATGACAGTCACTTTCAGAACGAAATGATGGAATAACTTGAATATAAACTCGGGTTTAAACATGGTCATTCTTCCCCTTATTACCCCCAGGAAAATGGACAGGTAGAGGCCATCAACAAGTCTCTCAAGACCATTTTGCAGAAAACTATCAGCTAGAGTAAGTTTGATTGACACATTATGCTATATCCCACACTCTGGGCATACCAAACCTTGATCAAGACTGCCACCGGATTTTCCTCTTTCCAGTTAGCACATGGTGTGGTGTCGATTTTACCTATTGAATGAGAAATCCCTTCTCTTAACTTGGTAGTCGTGCTCCTACCTGACACTTCCGATCTCGAGCAATGCCTTGTACACCTAGAGAGTCTTAACGAGTAGCGTCGAGACGCCTCTACGACTATCGAGGCAAACAAAAGATGTGTCAAGGTTCAATATGATAAGTCTGTCTATCCTCCGTTGTATGATGAGGGTGACTTGGTCCTCTTATATGATCAAGCGAAAGAACCTCTAGTGGCAGACAAGTTTAAAACCATGTGGCACGGTCCCTATATCGTGTGACGTGTCTTAGAAAAAGGATCCTATGAGTTAGAATATTATGAAGGGAATATGTTGGACGAGCCCAGGAATGGGTTCTAATTGAAAATATATTACGCTTTATCCCCAAACTTGGGTGGAACTCTTTGTATACTAATGTAATTTAGTGTATATATCTTTTCCACTTCTTTTTCGTCTTCAACTTGCTTATCGAGTTTTCCCTTGGTTGGAAGATGTCAATGGAGTCTTCAATATACTTAAGATTCACAGACAGAGCAAGTTGTCATACACAGAACTTGGCTTCCATCGCTTGGGTGGTTTACTCACCCGAGGGTCTACTGGTGTCTTTAGGTGGCGTATGCCTAGGTCCATCCATAAATAATGTGGCTGAATATAGCACCATTATAGAACTTTTGTGCGATTCTATCTCACATGGTATTATCTCTTTAGAGGTTCAGCCAGATTCCCAGTTAGTAGTATGTCATTTGAATGACAGTTACCACGTGCATGATCCTACTTTACTCCGACGATTCCTACGGGTACGCATTTTAGAATGACAGTTTGATTTTATTACTTATTATCACATACCTAGGAGTTCTAATTATGTATCCTATGCTTATGATAATTTCATTTTAGATTGCCATTTTTCACATAACTAAAGAAAAGAAAACCATCTCATCAATGTACACATTGAAATATAAGTAAATATGAAGATCCTTGTTTTATATATATTTCAAAAAATATGATGTTTATAGTACAAAATTGGGGCTAACACCCTCAATACACATATATAACCAATAATACAAGATCCCCGACATCTACGCTTATGGCACCAGATGTGTGTCATGATAACAAACTATGACATTTTTGGGACACTGAAAGAGTCGCACCCAAGCTTTGGTCACACTAACCACTTGTCGTTGCATGGATTCTAGTAGATCCTCTACCTGAACCATCAGAATCCTATGAGTCAAACGAGATAGGTTGCCCTGCATGTTTTGAAGGACTCTCTCTGCTTCTCCTCCCACCGCCTCATCCCCCTGGTGCCTCCGACGATGTCGGGGAAGCCCGTTCCACCGTCGCGGACCTACGTCTGCATCACACAAGTGTATAATTAGTACTTAATCATCATCCAAAAATATTTTTGTTTCTCTATACAAAAATAAAAATAAAAAAATTGACATACCTTTGTCCCCATAGGTGGTCCCTGGTGGAAGTGGCATGTCAGGGTCCCCTCTGAAGTCGATCCTTGCATAGGGTTAGTCATCCAGAGAAATGACCTATCACCTCCACCAGTATAAGAAATCCTCGTTGTAGGGTGTGAGAACCCTACCTTTCCTTTGTCATTTCATTACCTCGGTCCACCATGCCATGGCTGGATCGCGAGGTCCTCTTGGAATAATCTTGACTCTAGGTCCCAAACCTCGAACCTGCTCGAACAAAAATATGCATAAGATAGAGGCAAACCCAAAGTTACTCTTGCTACCCTGTTTGCACTCTGTCAACTGGCTCTTCATTTTAGCCAGTAGTGAGGTACACCAATCATATACTATGGTTCACAAGCACTCTACAACATAGAACATGAGCGACATCGATTCCTGGTGCAACGAAGCTGATCCTGTGATCCTGGTCAACACGAGGACAACAATCTTGAGGCTAAGATTGTTTATCGCTCGGATGGGGAGTTGACTCCTGACCTTCAAGGCCCCTCCTACACAGTGAGCGTCTATGTACTCCTCTATCTTCATACCACTCCTAGCTCCCCAGGATTTGAGGTTCACCACCTCACCCCAAAATGATAAACCAGTCAAAAAGTATATATCCTCGACTTCAATCCTCCATGGTTGCCCATCGAGGTTGAAGCTCTCACTTCCAGGATCCCAATAATCCACAAGCATCTCAAGCAACCTCACTTGGGCCCTCATCCCTTTGAGTGCCCAAAATTTATACAAGACACATCTTTTCAAGGCCATTTGGGTCGTTGTATCTCTGTCCACAGCAACATCTACCTCCTCGTGCTCCCTTTCCCTCCATTCTAGCACCATCCTACCAGATAAAAGTCAATTTTTGAGTTAGGAACCATAAAAAACATTGATTACAGACTTGTACGTGAGCTGTTGCATTTACAGTCATGTATAGGGATGAGCACATGCACCCTGTAGTTTACAAAGTCACGAATAACCTCACGTATACGCGACCCGATGAATGGTAGCCCACGTACACCGAATTACTCAATTTGCGCCCTAATTTACTCTAATTTTGAAACCTAATTTAAAAATCTAATCCACTAGAAAGGAAGAGGAGGGGAAGAGGAATTACCTGATCCAAATGGTTTCTGATTTCATCACCCGATGCTCCCGCAATCACCAGTTGAAGATTGGAGGTAATTTAGTCCAATTTTCACTATTTGGGTAAAACGTTAAAATGACAGTAATTTTTTATTTTGTTACTATTTATAGCAGTTTTTATCCACTTTCTATAGTTTTGAGTCATTTTTTCACCTAATGGACTAATACAACAGTGGATTGAGTTGGTTTTTGTAGTTTTCACCAGGGATTCTTGCGGATTTCAGCGTTATGTTGGCCATTCGTAACCACGGGTAGGTATTTTCACTACCCAACATATATGATAGGTATCCATTCCACCATGAAATTTTGCATTGTCCTATAACTGTCACTTATATTCCTTAGGTACAAACTCATTTGTTGCGAAACATAACCTTCCATATGCTATAAGACATGTCGTTATCAAGTGGTAGAGACTTACCAAACATGGGTGCCCTAGTTAGATCCTCTGCTTCATTTGGTTCCCATGCAGAGAGTTTCTCCATAGGACCCGGAGTCCATTATATTTAATACATGACTTTATGTTGAGCCTCATTTCTCACTCATAAACATGTTGCCTTATACCTAAAGGAATCCCAACTGAGTTTAATTTAAGCTCTTTTCCAACTCGTCTTCAAAAAGTGAAAAGATTGTCGAGTGAACTTGTCTCTTTCATACTCATAAATTGGATTTGAAAGGACATCCATTTGGTACGATTTTATCCCTTTTTCAAACCAAGTAGACTAAAGGTCATTAAAAGGACATTTTTTGGCGTTAAGTTGTGATTGCATCTCATGCCTCTACTTACAGTATTGAGCCTATAGTTGGTTCTTGCATTGATTTATAAACCGTTTGCCTCAACAGTTTTTCATCCTCAACCAAGCAGATCCTCATTTATATTCTTCACAAATTGACACCCTATACCCAGGAGGGAACATTCCCCTTAGTGTCCATCTCCCACATGCATCTCCTTGCATTGAGCATAGGTATGTTCCACTGCTGGAACTAGTTTTTCTTACTTGCGACACTCGTTTCCTCCTCTGTATCATAACAATCATTTGTCTATGAAAAAACAAAAAAAAAAGGCGGGAAGGGAGTATTATCTTATATTGGAAGCATTTGTGTTGCCTTTGAACAGAGCACAAAGTTATTGATTCCATTTGTCATTATAATTTTGGGGTTTAGCATAGCCTTAGGAAGATAAGCTCATTACAGAGAGTTTTCACTTCTTGGTTACTACTTCCGGTTATTATACCAACTAGTTACTCTTCCAGTCCCTATAGAGAATTTCGTTGATTCCCCCTGCATCTAATGGTTTCATCATTGAGTCTATGTTTCCAAAGTATTCCATATGTCTCATGCTCTGGTTCAAAGGAAGTCTATCAACCTGTGTCATCCATTCCTTAGAACTCTTGACTTTTCATGTCGGCCATACCCTTAGTTTGTCTCAGAGTCACATGATACTGTAGTCCTATCATGCAACCTGGTCCTAATTTCATCATTGATAGGTAACCTTGACCCTAACAGTCAACATTTCATCATTGGTCGTTGACTGGGTGGTTTCCCTTGTGTTCGACGACAATACATCTATTCACACATTGGGATTTGTGTAGTGTCTTGGATGCCATTAGCCTTATTGGTGGTTTCCTCACCTTTGTCAATAGTTTTCCTCATTGGATTATATTCAGAGGGTATTTTTTGTGTACCGCTTGCATTTCGCACACGCGAAAGACGCACAGGGTCATTGGTTTGTGAACATATTCTTCGTCTGATTCCCTCCAAATCATGAAGCTCCTGCTTTGTACCTTATGCTGAATGATGAGAGATGCCTTAATTCTCTCCTTTCAACGAGTCTCCTTCCATCGATTTTAGCTCATCTATTCTGGAAACGAGACCTAGAGTCCTATGAATACCTTGAGGCTTGCAGTCATTAGTGGCAGGTTCGCTTGCCAACTACAGTTGGGAATACGTCAATGTCTCCTGATCGATGGATTCTTCAAGTGTTCGACCTTGAATCCTTTATTCACACATGTAAGAATTTACTCATTGCCTTGATACCTACTTTCATTATCGATAGGTTGTCTCGCGTTTGTTAACGATATACCTCAATGACCGGTAATCAAACGATGACTCATTCTATTCAACCTCAACTCCTTTATTCACATGATGTAGAATTGCACCTTTAGCGGATTGTGTAGAAGACTTGAATACATCAGTATGAGGCTGCAACTTTCTTGAGCTGTTGCTTCCTTTTCATTAGACCAGTACATATATGACTTCAATGATCATGGGAGATCAAATTGTACTTCATTGTATATAGTTATCTTCATATTGATTTTTAGACTAGTTCTACTGGGCCTTGTTCATGAATATGACAACCTTTGGCATGTAACCACATTTGTATTTTCCTATTCATGGCCACAAACAATTTTTTGGTATATTTTCACATGGATCTGTAGTGTAATTCAAAGTGGAAACCATGTATGCAAAGTCACTGCAGAATGTAATGAGCAAATAGTTCTTCTGGCTGGTTCCCCATCACTCCACTTCTAGGTTCTTATAATGTATTTCAGCCATCGTAGATACTCCTCTGACCTCACACATTAGGGGGCATATGTTATAGAAAGATTTTCCTCACCCTATGCAATCTTGCACAGAGGGCCTTTTTCCATTTCCCTATGCATACTTTTCATCCATTTTTGCAAATTCTAGAGCTAAAAAATACATTTTTTCCACATATACACACCTTGCCTAATATACAACATGCATATACGCAGGTTGCACCACTACAACCCATGTACATTGGTATTTGTGCCCAAAAATAAAAAATGGTGTCAGGCTTCCATGTCACGATAGGAGATCTCTGATCCTTGGCCTTCCATATACTAGAAACATTCCGACTCGGCCCTTCAGTTCCATTTGAAGGATATAAATGGGCCAATTCTGAGCTATGGAAATGAGGAGAAAGAATTCAACTTTGAGAGAAAAGTTACTCTAGATAAATTATTTACTTCATATTGAGTCTACATCCCTTTGTCCTTTAATTCTGAACACAGTATTCAGCCTCCAAGCTCTTCCCTTATTGATTGAGAACTTTATTGTTTCTCTTTTATGAGCTTGCCTTTGGTGGAGGATTGAAGTGGTGGAGGCCCAGCTGGAATGAACTTAGTTTCTCGGTTCTGAACCGTGCTGACACAGAAGTCTATAACATTTTCACTTCTGTTGATCATATATTAATAGAAATACTCTCTTCCCATCCAATTGATATCTTGTGAATATTTGAATTATTGTTCCATGGGCATATTTGTTATGTATATTAATGTATTATGCTATTGAGTGTGATAACATCATATATTATCACCATATGCTTTCTTTGCCTAGTTTTTGAGGACTAGTTGTAGGTATATTGTTTTGGGTCAAGTGGTCAACGGTGGACTTCATCGAACGTCTGGACGAGGTAGGACTTTTATCTTGTATTGCTATAATATTTGTTTATATAGCATACTTGAGAATAGAGTTGATTTCTGCAATCATTTCCTTCTGTTGTGGTTTACCCCTAGCCATAGAGAGATTTTCCTCGTAACATCAATCAATAAGGGTTGACATCAATCTACAATATCACTCTCCAAGGGTTGACATCAATGAAAACCAACAATCCAAACCAACTATCCATCAAACTAAGCCAACTTCCTGGAATACTACCTTTAGTTTCATGAGTCCCTTCCATTTTGATATCTCCTTTAGGAAATCTCTCATCTAGAGCTTGAAAGATCATGGAAGACATAGAATTTTTCATTTTCTTCATGGAATTTTGTATTTCTTTTTTAATGTCATTCTTATTTTATTCCATCTTGTTTTCCATATCATCCATATTGTTTTCCATACCATCCATCTTCCTTTGCATTACTTTAATTTGTCTTTGTGAGTTTACCCAATTATTACATTTTTTACTCACATCCTTAATTTGTTCCACCAATTTGGACAATCTTCTTTGTATGTGGTCATTTTCTTCTTGAGTCATAGATGAGACTTCTAGAGGTTTAATATGTGTTGTCACCTTTTTTGGACCCATCTGGATTAATAATAATAATACTCCTCTATTCTATATTTATCACAAATTTTGAATCACCAGAAACAGATCTTCCAAAAAAACGTTATGCCAATTGTAAGTTACGTACCTTTTAAAACCTTAATTTGGAGTTTGTCCTCCTTGCTAGCCTTCCTTATGGTGTATCTCTTAAATTTTGGCCCTTCTGAGTCTTAAATTTAGTTCTATTTTCCTATGATATGTCCTCTCTTCAATGCCTTAGGTCTGATCAAAATTGTATGTGCCAAGTGGAAGTTATGGTAACTTCCCCACACCTTGCTTATTTTTTTCCTTTTCAGGCGAGAAAACATGTACAACATGCCACGTGCGCAAAACTTGACATATGATTCTAAAATTGTACCCGAAATAATAAAGGATGTTAAATTTCTAATGCAACTAGTCTCACTCAATTTGGATCCTCTTCGAAGAAGATATGACTATTTTACCCAGAAGACTTGTTTGAGACTAGTTAATAGGATTAGTCACATACCCTATCTTCCACATGATGTATCTCCAAAAGTATGGCAACCTAGAAGATGAAATTGTTACCACATATAACTTGATATTTTCTCAGAATAACCTCTTATTTTCATATCCTGAATCATTACAGAAAACAAATTATAGTGAAAAAACTAAGATGACGTTGTTGGAGAAGAAAAACCCTAGGATCAATGAGCTCTGATACCAAATGCTATGATCCAATTCCTTGAAAATGATAAGAAATCAATAAATTATAGTCCATTTCGAGGGGGAAACCTCCTTTACAATATATCCACTTCAAAACACAATTTGAGTTGAGATAACATGATCCTAATACTATATCTCCTTGATATATATAAGAGACAAAGGGTTACAATTATGATGAAAGGGTGCAATTGCTAGCGGGGAAAATCCCCCTATTACTATATCAGGGTCAAAATATAGGCAGATCTATGATCTCCCTTAAAATACAATCTAATTCCTAAACTACCCCAAACAATCTAAAATGCAAGAATAGAAAGAGATAGGAAAGTAGGTCAGAAGTTGTACCTTTTGTCCAAACATTCGATGTAGACCTCCTTCACCTTTGTAGCTTCCCAGGCTACTGGTCTCCTCCCAAAGCTGACCTGCAACAACAATTAGGAAAAAAATGATACAAATAAAATATCTTTACTCATCCATATTAGGGTTAGATATAAACCGTTATGCATAAATAGAATGAAAAACATAAAGATATCATTTGGGATAGGAAAAAAAAGGGATGCAAAAACTTGGGCAAGGAGGGGAAGGGATTTTGGTAGAGTTTATCTATTCTAATTCTTGATGATGGAATGGGACCCCAAGACCTCCTTTTATATGACAAAAGTATAGTTATTCGGTTTGGGGACGGGATACAATGGGTGAAATGGTTGGGAAACCTTCAATAGCCCATAAACTCTACCAAATTCCTTGCAACTTTTTATTTTTTGCAACTTTTGGATGTAAACGCAGGTTGTTTAGTATGCATTTAGTGTATGTACACAAGATGTCTAGTATGAAAATATCATATGTACATGGGAAGTAGTGCAATAGGACGCGTACATGCTCCAAAAAATGGTTTTTTAAGAGAGAGTATCAACAATAATTTGGCAAATTGTGCAAGTAGAAAGGCCAATGCCATGTATGCATATGAAGGGAATTTTAGGGCTATAATAGATTCCCCCTAACGTGTGAGGTTAGAAGAGAAGATAATGGCCTAAATACATTACAATATATTTACGAGTAGGAACGAACTGAGTGGAGCGAGCCCGAGACCAGAGTTCGAGAGGTTCCATCTGCAAAACAATAATAATTTCTCTAAGGTGGGCATACCCATGCTCGAGATGAACTAATCATGGTTGCCAATAAAGTACACTGCAAATCCATGTCATATATAAATGTCTATATAAAGTGTAGCCTCGAGTAATACACAACGAATCTACATCTCAAAGTCATTTGAAGATATACAAGTACAATATAGGATGCATCTTCAAGAAGCATTGATGCTTATGGATGGAGATGAGAACTTCATAGCTCGAGCAACATCTTCAAGAAATTTAAAAATCAGGTAGCAACACAATGGGAGTGTAAGACTCACTACCATGAGGTCTTCGACAAGACGTCGGGAAAATACTGGAGGATCTTGATCCTCATGCATAGAACTTCATTGACTTCGAATTCAAACTTGACTGGACTCTCGGGATGGTCGAATCATGAAAGTCAAGAGACAAATTGCAGAATGGTAGACTCAGGTTGGATAAAACTTCCCTTGAACAAAAGCACGATAGATGATAAAACTCAAGGAACATAACATTGACATAAGTTCGTGATACTGGAGGCACCAAAAAATCTCCATATGTCTGGAAGAGTAACCAAATGAAGGAGGACACAACTCTATGTAGCGAGAACAACTTCTTAAGGTCATACTAGATCCAAATGATTGGAGAACAAACATATGCATGTGCTTTTTCCAAGGGCGACTATCTTGCTGCTGAAAAAAGAATTGATATATTTTGTCCCCTCTTTTTGGAATATTTGATTTTTTTGTCTTTTTCAAATGTTTAATGAGCTTGAAAAAGAATAAAATAATGCTACGTTAAAGAGGAGGAATGAGTTTCGTGAGAAAGAAAAATGGTTCCACGCACATGGAACATATTGATGCTCAAGGCAAAGAGACATGTACAAGATAAGGACACCCGGGGAAAATTCCTCAATGGGTCAAGGTGTCAGATCACATGAAAGGAAAAAAGTGTTGCAAGGCTTGCGTATAAGGAATTATTTAAAGGTTCAATTGAGAGAAACATGGAACTGACATTAGGCCAAAGACATAAGTATAAGACCCACAATGCGATTAAGTACGACAAAACAAGACTCCTTCCATGTGAATTTTTACGAGCCCAGAGAAGGTAAGCTCGGTGGTTTTTTCACATTTAGAGAGTCTAAAAAAACGTTAAAGAAGACTCTAGGGAGTTCCTTTTTCACAATTAGTCTAGTCGATTCAAAAAAGGGTTAAACTTATACCAAAAATATGTCTCTTCAATACCATTTTAACGAGTGTGATTGAGACAAGATCACTCGATGATCTTTTCAATTTTAAGGAGTCTGAAAAGAGATTAACTATGGACTCACAACCTTTTTCTAGGTTTATTCTCCTTAGCATGAAAAAGTATAAAATATAATTGAGGATAACTCTCCTGGCGAGACAATTCTCCCGAGGTGTACCTTTTTTCTGAATAATCTATTGGCTGGAAAAAGGGTTAAACTCATGCCAAGTAGATCTTCTTCTGGGCCAATTTAACGAGTGTGAAGGAGAAATGTCACTCAGAGATATTTTCATATTTAGGGAGTCTGAAAAGATATTAGCTATGGACTCCGAGGGGTTTTATTTTTCATAAGTAATCTCCAAGGCCCGAAAAAGAGATAAACCAAAACCAAGGAGAATGTCCCTTTTTCGAAAATTTAGTCTGTGAGGCCAAAAAAAGGGTTAAAATTACACCTGAGAATACAATCCTAGAAAATCGAAGTTCCTAGGGAATACCTTTATTCGTAAAATTAGTCGTCGAGACCGAAAAAGGGGTAAACTATCGTCGGATAGATGTTCCTTCAAATTTGAGTTTGGCGAGCGTGAAGGAAAACAAGATCGCTCGACAATCTTTTAATTTTTAGAGAGTTTGAAAAGGGCTTAAAGAAGATTCTAGGGAGGCTTCTTTTCTCAAGTAATCCAGATGAGATCGAAAAGAATAAATAATCTCTCGTTGGATGTTTCTTTCAAATTTTAAGCGAGCTTGAAAGAAAACAAACCATGCTCTTTAGGGAGTCCTGTGGGTAAAGCCGAGAATGATGACTAGAAAGAAGAATGAGGCTTCAACACAAAGTCATGGCGGGACTAAAAAACACTTCCATGACTATGAAGTACTTCAGTATGGGCACCAAATGGAAAACAAGGCTCTAACTAGGATGACAATGGAAGGAAGTTTGTACCACATAAAGTCCGACACACTTATCAACAAGTAAGGTTAGTGTCACAATTCAGTGGGGTCAATCCTAAGGCCAACTGAACCAGAAAACATATAATGCAAAAAATGGAAGTAGGGAAAAAACCTAACCTATATGCCATTTTTGAGTTCAATACCTGTGAGAACAAATCGATAAGATGAAAAAATGTCAAGGAAAAAATGTCTCCAAGATCCTACATATAAGGCCAATAACACTTATCCAGAAGTTAACAAATTCAATATAGATAGAAACTTCGGAAAAGTAAGAGGTTCTACTGAATACAAAACTTGAAAACAACAAACCTAGACTATACAATATGTACAAGGTAGTGCACATCCTTACAGTGCATGCATGATAGTAGTTCAGGTAGAGCTCGTTGCTAGGCTCTAACCAAGATTCTCTTTGATAGTCAACCTAGAAAGTCTCCCAAAAGGGAAGAAAACACAAACCATGGTGTAAGTTTTCCCACAATATAGAAACCATAGTCATGGATTCAAGGATAGCCTCATCTGAAGGCAATTCAAAATGTGAGAAATCATGTGAATGAGGAGGGTCGACACTGACCATATTCCATATGAAGATGAAGGTTCTGGCCAGGACTAGCAGATTCTATCAACGAATAATCACAAGCATGAGGGATTTTTTGGATTTTCAATGAGCTATGGCTCATGGATTTACTTTAAATTTTTTGTTTAGTTTTACTTGAACCATAACTACTACAGTAAACCAAGATCACAAGAAGAATAACCATGCACAAGAATAGAATATGTATCCTAGGAAACCCTTCTCAACAAGAGAAGAAAACCCAACCAATCTTTGTTATATTCCTCAAGAGAAAGACCTCCCACACCATCACCAAACCTAGCACACAAGAGGGTGATGCAATTCTCATAATTTCATACCACAACTTATGAAATCATGAGATGACACAATGAGAAGTGTGTCTTCTCAATGGGGATTCACCTTTATTTATATAAGACTTGTCACATCAAATTATGTGTCTTTTGGCACAATAGGGCCAACCTCAATAACTCAAAATATAATTAATAATTATCATATTAATTATTATCTTTTATATTAATTATCTTTTACATTATTTATCTTTTATATTAAGGTGGGGTCGACCTATACCCTTTACATTACAATTAGGGTTACAGGTAGGTTTGACTCTTGAACAATATAGCAAGGGATCTCATACACCCACTAGTGCTCAACTACTAAGGGCACATCCATAAGGATTTCCATATCTCTAGCTCACTGCATTACATAGAAGAACCACTTGTTTACTAGTGCTCAACCACTAAGATCACACTCACCTGTGCTCATCCACAGACATGTCCACTCAATAGATCTTCTTTCCCACTACATTACACAAGAGAGTCATCTGGAGTTTCTCATCAACTCTCTGCTCATAGGAGGCTAATACATCATCTTCATTTTTGTCTCATGACGATGCAACCATCACTTTGGGATATCACATGTTCACCTTGTTCTCAACCACAAGAACATCCAACTCTACAGATCTCCTTTCTCATTGCATTACACAAGATAATCATCTAGAGTTATTCTCAACTCTCTGTAAGGAGGAGGCCATCTCTACGTTCCAACTCTGTCTCATATATGAACCACACACCCATCTTAGGGCCTCTCTCTCAGGTTTGTGTCCTGGAGAATTTCTCACACAACTATAATAATCAACACTCCCTCTCATCTATGGAGGCATTATCCATCAGGCCAAGTCTCACACGGGAGTACTTCAAACTTTTTATTGGTTGTAGTCATAAACACTCCCTCTCAACTAGGGAGGTATTCTTCACCAAGCCAATTTGGTGAAGATGTATGGAATCTTCTCATGTGTAGGAAGGTACAATACGTGTGTTATTTTCCTCTGCATTATGTCTCTCAAAAAATGATATTTTATCTCAACGTGTTTCGGTCTGTCATGAAACATAGGGTTCTCAAAGATATTCAAACACAACTCTGGTTATCATCATAGAATTTATTTCATGATCAAGTAAATCTTTCAGAAGCTTGTGGAGCCACACTGCTTCACACACTCAATGTTATATACTCTACTTCTGTGGTACTCATGGCCAAAGAGCCTTATTTCTTGCTGCACTAGAAAATCATGAAAAACTTCAGGGTAAAAAAACAACCAGATGTGCTCTTCCGGTCCATTGTTCTCTCTGCTAAATTTGTATTGGCATATCCCTACAAACTCAATTTCTCACTAGAGTCATATCTCAGGCCATGTCCAAATGTTCCTCATATATATCTCAATACATGCTTTACTGCTATCCAATGAGTCTGTCTTGAATGACTAATGGATTGACTAATCATATTTATTGCATATCATATATCAGGTCTAGTGTTAACGAGATACATCAATGATCCAATCAACTGTGGATCAATCTCGTCTAAATCATCATCATTTATTTTTCGTCAAATCCATCAACATCGGTGTAGACATGGATTTGCATTATGTAATACTGAACTTCTTTAATATCCCCACTACATGTTTTCCTTGACTTAGGAAAAGACTCATTGGTCCTTGGTCATACTTCTTGTCCCAAGAAGTAGTGCATCATACCCAGGTCCTTTATCTCGAAATCATCGTTTGAGGATTGCTTGTATTCAACAACACGACTTCCTAAATAAGTAATCAAAGTCAGGCTTTCATTACCAATAATGTAATAGTATAGGTTTGGATCAACAATAATCTTGCTAAAACCCCAAACTCATCAAGAATCCATATATCTAATGTAGTTTCCAACTCATGGATGGTAGGATAGATGGTAGTGCATCGAGCTATTGGATCAATATGTCTTCATCATAGTTTACTCCCTCTTCTTGTGAGAATCTTCTGACTACAAATCTCATTTTATATTTCTCGATACTTCCATCAGCTGCAAGTCCTTATGCTTCTTGCAAAGTTTGTCAAGCTCATACATGCCTTTTATGTCCTACTTCAGGGTTCCTAGGAATATCAATTGGAACAACTGTATCAATGGTTATCTCCCTCTAGACTACTAAAGAGGAAGAAGATAATGCCTCTCTTCCTTAATTGGTTTGACTCTTTCTTAGTCAAGTGACACCCTCTGAAGTCTAAAGGATAAGCATCTTCCTTTGTTGTTACCTTACCTGGAACAAGCAAAAAAACAAATGAAAGGAAACAAAACAAGAATATCTCCTAGTGGATATTCATGAGTACATCTCTAGAATCAAAAAAAATTAAGGATTGTTCTCACAGCTACGACACGTACTTGCAATGTAGCAACCTTAGAAATGTAGGTTACAATCATGATAAATAAAACAATCAACATGGAGTCTTTACTTCTAGTGTGTTGTTCTTTTGAATGCACTGAGACTTCTCTGGGTCCATGGTTTGCACTAGGGGTTCCTTTCTCCTTCAAATATCCTTATGACAATGATGCAAACTATGTATATATACAAGTGCATAACTGAGAGTGTACACCAATGGAGGTTCTTCTTGTTTGTCATTTTCATGATGATCAATGATGTTCCCCTCTTATTTGTATTGTAGCCACCACTGAACACTCATAGTCAGAGTCAACTTCAGTGACATGAAGATCCCAATTCTGAATCCATTCCAGTTTCCTTGAAATCTCATGATCACCTCCATTTAAATTTGTTTTAATAAATGATGGATGAGGAGCTATCAATATGTGAGATGCTACAAAAGGGAAGTTCTTATAACATATGCTTCTTGGTGATTAGATATCTCTCGAGAATTCAACATATTTAGAAGAGAAGGAGCTAATGTCGATGCTTCTGGATGAAATGCCATACACTCCATACACTCCATTCTTTTGCCAGGTTTATTCTGTCCGTGGAAATGTGAGGGACTGATTCTGCCTGTGGGAATGCGAGGGACTGGTATTTTGATGGGCATCTCATGGTTCCATGGCTGGCTGTCCCATTTTATTTCTCGACTCCACTTCTTCCTCGATCAAGAATACAACCTTCTCTTCATTCGCATGCTGAGACTAGACCAGTTGGTGCGAGGGCATCTTCCTTCTCACGGAATACAATGTGGATGACAATAGTGGAGGTTTTGACTGCTCAGTGGAGTGTGCTTGCTTGAAACAAAGCAACCCATAAATCATATTCAGGTTATCCCCATCATCATTTAGATCGACACCCTCACGGCTGTTAACATCAACAACTAGCAGAAGATCCAAACACATATCTAGTAGCAGAGCCTAAATCTAGTGAGTGAGATCCAGTTCGTGAACTAGATAAAGACTCAGATGTTCTAGATAGATATTTTGGTCCTCGTGATGCCTAAGATCGTGAGAGAGATTCTAACATTCATGATAGAGATTCATATTGAGAAGCATATCTATGTCAATATCAAGATACATATGCACCAGGATCTTGATTGATATCAATATATAGATGCACCAGTAGCAAGGATAGCAACATCAAATCTAGTCAAAGATCGAGACCCATAGCCTACAGGGGCAGAGGGTTATTGTGGCAGCCTTATAGATCAGTTGTTAGGTGTCACTGTGGCTGCCATAGGTTTGTTGTTAGGTGTCACTACTGTTAGGTGTCACTCTTGTGTACTTCATGCTTAAAATTTCTAGTTAGGTGTCACTATTGTTAGGTGTCATCAACACTGCTATTAGGTGTCACTATTTTTAGGTCTCCTTTTTATAGTTCTTTCCAAAAAAATAACAACAAAGTGGAAGCTTCACCTGGTCCCTCTTTATGGTTGGCCCGAGGTTATCAAATCTCCACATAAAAAAAAAAAAAGAGTTTGTTCTTCTTTTCTTATATCAGTGGTAAAGGTTTTAGCAACCTTTCTTCAATTGTGCATTGGTCATCTTCAAGACCTACTCTGATACCATGTTGGATTTTCAATGAGCTATGGCTCATGGATTTACTTTAAATTTTTTGTTTAGTTTTACTTGAACCATAATTACTGCAGTAAACCAATATCACAAGAACAATAACCATGCACAAGAACATAAGAAGTATCCTAGGAAACCCTTCTCAACAATGGAAGAAAACCCATCCAATCCTTTTCTATATTCCTCAAGAAAAATACCTCCCACACCATCACCAAACCTAAAACACAAGAGGGTGCTGCAATTCTCATAATTTCAGAGCACAACTTCTGAAATCATGAGATGACACAATGATAAGTGTGTTTTCTCAATGGGGATTCACCTTTATTTATATAATACTTGTCACATCAAATGATGTGTCTTTTGGCACAATAGGTCCGACCTCAATAACTCAAAATATAATTAATAATTACCATATTAATTAATCTTTTATATTAATTATCTTTTACATTATTTATCTTTTATATTAAGGTGGGGCCGAACTGTACCCTTTACATTACAATTAGGGTTACAGACAGGTCTGACTCTTGAACAATATAGCAAGGGATCTCATACACCCACTAGTGCTCAAACACTAGGGGCACATACGTAGAGATGTCCATATCTTTGGCTCACTTTATTACACAGAAGAACCACTTCTTTACTAGTGCTCAACCACTAGGATCGCATTCACCTGTGCCTGTCCACATGCATGTCCACTTAACAAATCTTCTTTCCCACTACATTACACAAGAGATTCATCTAGAGTTTCTCATCAACTCTTTGCTCAGAGGAGGCTAATACATCATCTTCATTTATGTCTCATGACGATGCACCGAACACTTTGGGATTTCACACATTCACCTTGTTCTCAGACACATACACGTCCAACTCTACATATCTCCTTTCTCAGTGCGTTACACATGACAATCATCTGGAGTTCTTCTCAACTCTTTGTAAGGAGGAGGCCATCTCTACGTTCCATCTCTGTTTCATATAGGAACCACACACCCATATCAGAGGCTCTCTCTCAGGTTTTTGTCCTAGAGAATGTATCATGCAGATGTAATCATCAACAAGATTGAGTATCTAGAAACAATGAGATCAGACTCAAAAGGAGGCTCAATATCACTCAGACCAAGAGGGGGAAG
This sequence comes from Picea glauca, assembly GCA_000966675.3. Classification (NCBI taxonomy): domain Eukaryota; kingdom Viridiplantae; phylum Streptophyta; class Pinopsida; order Pinales; family Pinaceae; genus Picea; species Picea glauca. The sequence continues at coordinate 290,726 of JZKD02S0545221.1, forward strand.
CAAGGGCTCCCATGCCACCATTCGATAAAAAGATTGATCAATTGTCGAGACCATGTATCAATAAGGTAAACATGATTGAATAGGTTCCTTCTCAGAAGCAATTGAACATCGAGGATACAATTCCACATAATTAACTCGTGGTGGGGTAGAGTCTACACAAACACTAGGAACATATAAATGGGTAGCCTGAACTAACGATGAATTAGGATGGTGATTATCATATGCCAACTGGTCGATAGTGACAATGATTCCATTGCGAGGGAAATGCATCACCCGAAAGAGCATAGACACCACAACATTCATAGCATATACATAATCACGCCTAAGAAGCATATTACAATCTAACAAGCCTTACACCACTATAACATCGACAAGGACAATCTTCCCACCTAACGATATAGGAAACTGAGGAAGAATCCCCAAATATTCACTAGGACATCTATCAAAAGCCAATATCTCATGCGAATCATACACAAACTCGAGATAACTCAAAGCTTTTCAAGCCAAGGAGGATAAAATACTTGTAGAGGCTCCTTCATCTAATATACATCGGTAAATAATTTTTGAATTATCTTCAACCTTTATTTGAAAAGGTGCATAAGAAGGAAGGAGAGGCTCAACAATGTCATCCTAATCAAAGGAAACCATCCTAGGACTTGGAGGGGGTGTGATCAAAGGGAGCACAATTCCCTCTTGTTCTAAAAGTACTGAACTGGAAATGCTAAAAACATAGTTAGTAGACACATCACTCGCCATCAGAAGAGTGGGATCAGCCAAATATTTCATCGGTGTGACCACTTTGGTAGACTTGACACTCTCCAAGAGAAGAGTGGGATCAGCCAAAGATTGCATTGGCATGACCACTTTTGTAGACTCGACGTTCTACGAGAGAAGAGTGGGATCGATCAAAGATCACATCGGCATGACCACTTCCTCAACCATTGGCTGAATAGGTTGCAAGACAACATGGACCGCTATGTATTGGTCTTGAATATGACTTGCAGAGGTTGAGGACCCATCTCCAACATGAATCGCAAAATCCAGAGATTTCTTCTTCCTATTCTTCCTCTTTCTATTTCGTTTAGACTTCTGGTTACTAGTAGCTATACTTTCACTAGAGAAGGAAAAAGGAGGATGAGAATAATTTGTTGACAAAGGAACATCAAGATGATTCCCATGACATAAGGTGCTTAACTAAGAATCTTTAATAGCATTCAGGACATTTGGAATGGTACCCAACCAAACCGGTAGTCCCACATTCAACCCATGAATGTACAAAGTGGCCATCAAAGGGACACCAACATTTCCAAAGAAAAGAAAAGCACAAGAATCCCCTTGCGAATGGATTCCTTGGTTGGTATATTCAATATCTTTTTCCATGAATATATTATGCACAGGTTCTTCCCTTGCGGGATCGTTCAAGTCCGTAAAAGTCTCACACACTGACTCTAGCGAACTAGTGGTATAAAAAATAACGCCTATAGAGAGACGGCTCCATGTTTCTAACTGGAAGATTGAAAATTCCTCATGATTGACAGAGTGGGAGGTATACCACTTTCGATCAGAGACCCAAAGTAATAACTAAATAAATCACTATGGAAAACTAGGGAGCATAGAGCACACCACTAAAATTTCCTAAAGGACAATCAAGAAGACAACTAACTAGTGGGAAGGACCGTTACACCAATCGATGCTAGAGAAACTTATTGGTGCAATTGAAAATCGAACATGGAATCACCCTTTGGTTATAATATGAAAATCATGATCTCACGTCCACCCTAGGTACCGTGGTATACCCCCGTAGTCACTCGTGTAAGTCCATAAAAATAGGCAACTAGGTTTCCAACTCGTAGTTAGTCACTAGGCAGGTATAGTCGACAGTCGGGTTGATTGTAATGAGTAGGATAAAAAAGTATGAATCCCTTCAAGGGCATCGAAGGAAAATGGTCTGAAATAAAATTGAGGATCTTTAATAGATTTGAGGTCCACAAGGCTCTATAGTCAAAGGTCTGGCTTCAGAGAGGTTATCTCCTCTACCTTTCCTTACGCGACCTCGTATTTAGCCCTTGTGTTAGAGGGGGGTCCCAGCTAACTCTTACGACTCTAGAATTTAGACACTCCCTATATTAGACACCAATGTTTTTTTTAGATGGCCTTGAAGAATTTCCTCTTCACACCTATTTCAAGGCCCTAAAAGCCTAGACTAGTTGGTGAACATTACCAAAAAAAAGTCTAATAGATTTTAAGTTAAGCATTGATTTTATGGGCTTGATTTACTCACAAGATATGAACATGCAACTAATGTTGTTTGAGACTCTTGCAAAAAAGAAACTTATAAGAACAATGAAAAATAAAACTTTACACTAACCCTTCAAATGAAAAGAGTCTCAAGGAAGAAAAAGCATGAACAATCATTTAGATTTAAAAATGCAATCTTTTCTCCTTTCCATGAAAAATGCACAATGAAACTTTCAAGTGAAACAAAAGAGAAAATGAAAGGATTTTATTTCTTATTTTTCTTTTGAAATTCTTTCAAGATGAGAAGAAAACACAACCCTATGCTAATTCTTTTTCTTTTTCAAATAACAATGAAAAGCAAATGCAAAGAAAGAAAGAGACCTAAAAAACTAGGTTTTTATTTTTATTTTCTTCCAATCAAACCAGAACTAACAAAAGATACTAAAAGAAACTACAAAATACACGATTCATGCCCCCCCCATTTTTCAAAATACATCTCATTTTTCTTAAAAATTCAAGCTAAAAATAAGCCAAAAAACCTAAGAAACACAGAGAGACAATAGGATTACTTTTTTTTTTATTTCATAAACAATTTGAGCCTACAAATTGTCTCAACACCAAACAACAGAGGCTTCTGGAACTCAAGAAGATGTGGGAACCACAAGTTTCTTGTAGAAAAAGGAAAATATTTTGAAAAAAATCTTCAAAAAAACAGTGACGCATGTTGTGCATGACCATCCTGCATATGTATGTGGCCCATATATAATGCAGATCACGTATGTGCGCATGTTGTATAGAGAATAGGGCACATAATGCTTTGTAAATTTTCAAAAAAAAGAAATTTTTTGGAAAGACAACTTGGGCAAGGGAAGCTGGTAGGCACTTTGAAGGTGACCAGAGACCCAAATTGACTCAGAACACTCAGAAAACTCAGAAAGAAACTGAAAATCAAATCTAACCAATCTCTCCCATTAAGACCCTAGAGAGACTCCCCAGTCGAGTTGCCAATTATGCTAGTGGGGAAAATCCCCCTATTACTATATCAGGATCAAAATATAGGCAGAGCTATGATCTCCCTTAAAATACAATCTAATTCCTAAACTACCCCAAACAATCTAAAATGGAAGAATAGAAAGAGATAGGAAGGTAGGTCATAAGTTGTACCTTTGGTCCAAACATTCGATGTAGACCTCCTTCACCTTTGTAGCTTCCCAAGCTATTGGTCTCCTCCCAAAGATGACATGCAAGAACACTTAGGCAAAGAATGATAAAAATATAGTATCTCTACTCATCCATAATAGGGTTATATATAAACCGTTATTCATAAATCAAATGAAAAACATAAAGATATCATTTGGGACAAGAAAAAATATTCTTTTATTCAAATCCAAAGATCCAAAGTTACAACCTTTGTAGGTTGACGTTCCGCGCACCAGGTCCGAGAACCTATTAACGTTTCTTCAAGTGTATCATCCCAATGCCTTCTCTCACAATCAACTTATCACTTTAGGGAAATGGAAGGGATTGTATAGGAGAAAAGGCTAGAGAGGGAATGTCGAGGCAAAATCTCAGGAAGGGATGCAAAAACTTGGGCAATGAGGGGAAGGGATTTTGGAAACGTTTCTTTGTTCTAATTATTGATGATGGAATGGGACCCCAAGACCTCATTTTATATGACAAAAGGATATTTATTTGGTTTGGGGATGGGATAAAATGGGTGAAATGGTTGGGAAACCTTCAATAGCCCGTAAACTATACCGAATTCCTTGCAAATTTTTTTTTTGCAACTTTTGGAGGTAAACGTGGGATTTTTAGTATGCAACTAAAGTATGTACATGGGCTATATAATATGAAGATAACGTATGTATGCATGAAGTAGTTCAGCAGGGCGCGTACATGCTCCAAAAAATGGTTTTTTAAGAGACAGTCTCAACAGTAATTTGGCAAATTTTGCAAGTAGAAAGGCCAATGCCATCTATGCATAAGTAGGGCATTTTAGGGCTATAACAACAATGAAGGGTTCTATCCAACCTACTAGAAATGTAATAATTCAATATCTAGGGATTAATAAGGGGTTATATACATAACATGTGGCTTTCTATATGGCCTAATAGTGTCCAATTGCTTTCTTGTACTTTTTGTTTTTCTAGAAGCTCATTTATTATATTTTTCTCTTTCCTCAACTGGTTAGTCAATCTACTCACAAACCATTTATTTGCGTTGGAAAATGCCCCTAAAAAAGCATCAACAAATTCCTCTGCAAATTCTTCATTGTTCAAATGTGCAACATTCCTTAGCTGTGTTACTTCCTGTGTGGTGAGCCGTTTTCCTCTTTTTGTACTTTCTCTTCTCTATAATTTTGATTTTTTCATAAAAAACAAAATTGTCTAAAGAAAAAACAGTATTTTGTGTAGGACAAATGTTATCAAGATAAAAGGAGGTGGTAAATATCATTCCTAGAGTCAAGGTTATAGGAGTAGTATTGATAGGATGATTAATTTGAATGACTGTTGTCTGATAGAACTCCATAACTGTGTTGGTGTTGAACTCTGTATTTGCTTCAAACACTTTGGCAGGGGTCTATGTATGTAATCTTCTTGAATCTTCCTCTCATGTTACAACTTTCTCTTGTGTAGCTTTATCCACTTTTGTTTCTGTTGAAGAAGCATTGTGAACTGGTTCTGTTTTATTTTTATCTTTTTGATCTTCCTTAATTTCTACAACTCCCTATTTTTTGTTCTTTTCCTTAAGAAAACATATTTTCCTTTTAACTTGTCATTCAACGAAGTTCAATAAATTACCATTATTTCTAATAACATCAATTCTTTGGGATAGTTTGTGGAATCTCATTGTTGATACTGAGAGGGGGATGAATTAGTATCAAGTACAATTTAAAAACCTTTTCAACTTATACTTAAACCATTAAATTATATCTAATGAGCAATGAACAATAGTATAAGAGTTACACCAATTCACCACAATACACCGTGCATAATATATGATAAATAATCAATAGTTATTGTTCAAGGGAAGTAATGACTTCCAAAGGTAGTTATAGATTCCAAATGTAAAGGGAGGGATAAACCTCCAATAGGAAGATACAATCCTCAAATATCAAGAGATATTTGAACTCTCCATCCTTTCCCCTTCCTTCCACTAAAGAATATATAAGAGATAATAAAACTTTACATTAAATCATCACCATCAACCAACCATCAAATAGAACCTGATAATGCTTCCCAAGACTTCTTCAATTTATGCAATTATTCAATTCTTGGAATACTCTGATCCTGTAGATAACATTACTCAATGTGTTCTCTGAAAATTCTCCAAGTTTCACTCCTTTAAACCTCCCTAAAAATAAGTGATAGAGAGAATGGTAGACCTTGTTCAATTCTGGTTTATTCAGGAGAGAGAACTTGTATAGAATGCCCCACGCTCAATATTTAACATCAGATTCTAAAACTTGCACACAAGATACTAAAGTCCGTACTATTTCCAATGAAATTGGTCCCACTTCATTTGGATTCTCTATGAATAAGTTATGATTATTTTACCTGGAACACATGTTTATTGACTAGCTTCAGGACTAGTCAAAAACCCTATATTCCACAGAGTATATCTCCATAATTATAGAGAATCAAGATATGAAAATTTTACCATAGTTACCTTGATATGTCTTCCCAATACCATAGAAATTTCACCATATAAATCATTCTAGAAAAAAGTTATAGAAAAAATGGTAAGATGACCTGAAAATAACATACCTTAGAACACATCACCAAAAGACTTCATCCTCCCTTGAAATCTGGCCTTTTTTACTTCCGATTTCCTATGAAATTCGACTTTTGTATCAAATGAATGTATATTGATATTTATTTATACCATTTATGTCACTTCATTTTAACATTAGGGTCAACCTGACACTTTCTTATTTGTAATTCTTTTCTTTAATTATCTTCAGGGCCTACATGTACTTCCTTCTTCAATTCACTTTGTCATCTTCAAAAATTCATTTATCCTCAACCATAAGGATCCACACGATGTGCCACATACCACTGGAAACAACATGATGTATACTATCCATCCATGGGTGTTGTATCTACAAGTGCATTGTCCTTCATGTCCAACTACCTTCATCAATCTTGTGGTCCAAAACCAATGACTAGGGTTGACATCAATGACAACAACCAATCTTCCAACAATCTCCCCCTTTGTCATTGATGGAAACACTCATGCTCCCCCT
>JZKD02S0545221.1:299095-316482 GCA_000966675.3 Picea glauca
CTCCATCCTTTCCCCTTCCTTCCACCCAAGAATATATGAGAGATAATAAAACTTTACATTAAATCATCACCATCAACCAACCATCACATAGAACCTGATAATGCTTCCTGAGAATCCTTCAATTTATGAAATTATTCAATTATTGGAATACTCTTCTCCTATAGATAATATTAATCAATGTATTCTCTGAAACTTCTCCAAGTTTCACTCCTTGAGACCTCTCCAAAAAGAAGTTATAGAGAGAATGGTAGACCTTGTTCAATTCTAGTTTATTCATGAGAGTGAACTTGTACAGAATGTCCCGCACTCAATATTTAACATCAGATTAGGAAACTCCAAAAAAAGAAACAAAAATTTGTACTCTTTCCAATGAAATTTGTCCCACTTCATTTGGATTATCTATGAATAAGTTATGACTATTTTACCCGGAACACCTGTTTATTGACTAGCTTGAGGACTAGTCAAAAACCCTATCTTCCACATAGTGTATATCCATAATTATAGTGAATGAATAGCTAAAAATTTTACCAAAGGTACCTTGATATGTATTCTCAATACCATATAAATTCCACCATCTGAATCGTTCTATAAAAACATTTATAGCAAAGATGGTAAGATGACATGAAAATAACATACCTTAGAACACATCACCAAAAGGCTTCATCCTCCCTTGAAATCCGGCCTTCTTTACTTCTGATTTCCTCTAAAATTCAAATTTTGTATCAAATGAATGTATAATTATATTTATTTATACCATTTATATCACTTCCTTTTAACATTAGGGTCGACCCGACACTTTCATATTTTGTAATTCTTTTCTTTAATTATCTTCAGGGCCTACATGTACTTCCTTCTTCAATTCACTTTGTCATCTTCAAAAATTCATTTCTCCTCAACCATGAGGATCCACGTGGCATGCCACATACCACCAAAAACAACATGATGTATACTATCCATCCTTGGGTGTTGTATCTACATGTGCATTGTCCTTCATGTCCAAATACCTTCATCAATCTTGCGGTCCAAAACCAATGACTAGGGTTGACATCAATGACAACAACCAATCTTCCAACACTCATGACTCTCTAAAAAACAAGGTCAAAAGGATTGTATTCATGAATATATACTTTTCTTTTAACTATGGAACACTGTATTTTGTCGACCTTTGATGGATCATGTCTTTTAAAATATCCTTTGGAAGCCAGATTCCTTCTAATAGATCAAATTATTTTGAGAATGTTTTTCATTCAATAAGGTATATATACCTAATGAAATTGGGAAATTGGGCCATTTCCTTTTTTGATTTTTATCCAAAGTAGTGAAAATGGCGACACTAACAATATGATATGCAATCTCTCTTAATGATATCCTTTCTGGGACATACCTAAGAAAGAGATGAGGGGGCCCTTCACAACAAAAAATCCTAATGTACAAAAATTCTTCGTCTACAAACTAATCACCAATTTCTTTTATAACATCGATAATCTCCTGAGTGAATCTTGGGGATGATATGTTTTTCAAAAGAAAATGCAAGGGAATCATGAAAAATTATAGATGTCATAGAAATCATTTTTGCAGTTGATCACCCACATTTTAGAGAATCATAAATGAATTTCTTCCTCAGAGGGAGACCAAATCCAAGCTAAAATAAGGAAAGGAGTAACTGCACAAATGACATCCACTAAATAAGAATACATAAAAACCCTAGACAATATCCTGGAGGGGATTCCTGAGACTTTTTCACTTCCTTTTTTTTATTAGTAGAGAGTATATGATCCCAATTGAAAATTTTCCCTGTGAGGACTTGGTCGATAAGGGGAACCCAACTCAGTTTAAAATTGGCATAATATTTCTCGTCGTATAGATGGAAAATAATTATGGAAACTAACATAGGGGATTTGTTTAGTTTGGGTATATGATAGATCTTGTCACCTATGATTTTGAAAGAATCAATTTCATACCACCATCCTTTAATTAACTCGGTCATTTACACTTCCTCATTTTCATAAATTCTCTTAATAAGTTATTTGATGAAATTATCATCAAGCATAATTGTAGGTGGGATTATATTATACATATTATTAACATCTTCAATCCTGGAGGAACCAACAACTTGGAGAGATGAATTAAAAACAATGCATGAAGAGATATCCGTATGGGAGATAATCCATCATACCGTGTTGTAATAGGGAAAAATAGTTGGCTTGGAAACAATTTTGTGATGTTTGGATCCTTTAATATCAACCAAATCATTTCCATATGACTCATATTACTCAGTGAAATCCCCTTCCTGGAAGAAAGTGTAAATTTGTCTCCACTCCATATTGTTTCTCATTCTCGTCTTGAATGTAGTATAAAAGAAAAATGTTGAATTGGCGTTCTTTTCTATCTTGTCTTTATAATCATTCTTCTATTTTTATTTGTTTCTCCAAGTCATTATGCCTTTGCGAATTCTTGTAAGTAAATGAAAAAGTGTAAGTTTTATTTAAAAGAAACAATTAATAGGTTTATATAAAATTTAAAACAATTTCTAATACTAACCAATGAAAGGAAACTCTAGAGAGAATGATGTGAATTAAGACTTCTGAGTTTAAGAAATCATGGTTTTTTAAGAGTCTTAAAATTGCTTCAGTTCATTTATGTGAAAATTAAGAAGGATTAAAGCGTTAAACCTTCACACTCAATGCTTCATTAATTGTCATTCAATGTTCATAAAGTCATGATAGAGTTGTAATGGAGGACAATAAAGTTACGATTGTTTTAAATATGCGAGGGAAGGTACCTTACTAGACACCGGGTCACTAGGAGTTTCAATGGGATAAACTTATATATTTGAGGAGAAAAGAATGATCTGACATGTTTATTATGGTTTGTTAGAGTTTTAATTGATGTTTTGTCTTTTAATAATGGTATCTGGAAATCAAACATTTTATTAAAGGAAAAGGCATGAACCTAAGAGTAAAATCCAATCGGATCACCAAAACACCAAGAAGGCAGTATACCGAAAAATCATGGATTATTTGTGAAAGAAAATTATAGTACTAGCAATCCGATTCAGTACTAGTGGGAGACTGGGAATCGAGGTGTCGAAAAAAACTATAAAAGAATGATCTAAACTAAAACTCTGATCCGGTATTAATCTTGTTATCACGCATTGGGATATAATATATATCGGGAGATCACATAATCGATGATATGTTGCTAGGTAATGAAATGAAGTCCCGATACAGTATTATTGGGGATTGGGTCCTCGGGATGTTGAAATATCGATATACCAGGATGTTGGTTGATGTGAGTAAAATTTTGTAAAACAAGACCATGACTTCTCTTGTAGAAACATCTCGTCGATTTATCAAGGTATCGAGAGGTTAGGATACCAAGATGTTGATAGGTCAAGACATTCTCAATGATGTTGTTGCTTATTTTAATTTTTAATATTTATTTATTTTGTAAGGATTAATTTGAAAACCAATTAAAAACAAAATGGAAATCAAAGAAGATGAAATTAAACAAAGGGACCCATTATTATTTATTGTAAATAAAACTAAATATAATGGGTGGTTGTTGAGACTCAATAGGTATAACTGCATGGTGAGAATGAGTGCCATGTCTCACACTTGATGGAAATCAATGAAAGGGCCACATGTCATGCCAGGTGGCACGCTTTGGTGGTGCATCATGTTCGAGGTGCCAATTTGGATATCGGACCGGGTGACAGGAGATGGTTTGATAACTGGTTTACCTAAGGGTTGATATCTTGGTACCCATATGTGATAATACCCAAGATATTGAATATCATAGGAGTACTTTGTGTTGGTCAAGATCAGAAAGGAACTGTGGGTCCGATGACCCGATTCCCCAATGGGTCGATCATTGTTATAGTGGATATCAAAAGGATTGGGAGTAGTCTTATATGTAGTGGGTCGGTGCCACATCAAGACCATGTCAACACCAGTCAGAGGAATGAGGTATTTTGTAGGTGACATGGAGCCACGTGGGTTCCATGTCGTGATGAGGTGGATTTTGGCCATTGAAGGCCTAATAAACTTTGGAAGGCCATAAATTTTTATCCAACACTTGGATTTGAGCATAATTACAGTCATTGGAAAGCTCTTGACGAGAAAAAGATGACGATGTCTTTAAGTAGAGGCTTTGAGATGGTTAAGGACAAGTTAAATTATGATACCCCATCCCTTAAAAGGTACTTTGGGGGTTGGGTGTCTTACAATCATCTATTGAAAAATTAAATGATTTATCTTTTTGTTACTTTGGTCAAAATGATCTATAGTCGCCTTTAGATTAAGACTTCAGTGTTATGTATTAAAAAAATAAAAGGTTCGATTCGTATTACTTTGGTCAAAGTGATGTGAAAAAATATTCTTGAAATTTAATCATTTTTTTTTCAAATTATAATAGTGTACACAACTTATCTCGAGAAATATGAAGCAATACTTTATATTAATTTAAAAGCTATAAATTATATTTAAGTTGAAACTGTTATGAAATTGCAAATTTGAAAATATTGCAACTTTAAGTATGCCTATTTGATTCAAAATGTTGTTTAAAGAATACATCCAGAAACACGGTGATTGATTAACTTTAGCTAGTCACATTTTCAGGAAATCTAGTTATAATCAATAAAAACAATTATAATATGGATTTTGTTTTTAACACTTTGTTTAAAGGCTGATATGTTTCTTATTTAATCTCTTTAAACTTTAGTATAATCACATTTCCATAACATCCATTTAAAATTGATAAAAATAATTATAGTATATATATATATTTTTAAGGCTTGATTCATTTTTTTTAGATCTTTTTGAAATTTAAGATCATAGTTTTTTGTGTTTGTCCATAAATTATAGGTTTGTATAAATTATAGGTTAATTGATTGATCTGGAGTTTTATTTTTTATTGGGTTGTTGATTCAAATTCTATATATTTTTCTTCATCTATCTATTCTTAAAATGATTGCAAACTTATTTGTAATCCACATATATTTTAAGAAAGTGAGATGATTGTCAATAGAATTTGCTGACATGATTATGACACATTTATTATTGAAACAACACATATGGAAACACTCCAACATGGGAAAAAGAGATATACATATACATAACATATAAATTACATATTATTGTACATTTTCCTTCGTCTCTACATTAAATTACATAGAAAATATAACTTGCTCATGCAAAGCTAGATAAATTTTTATTTTTATGAAAACCTTGAAAAAACATATGCAAGACCCAAAATTTGTGGCAGTGATAGAAAGGATGATAAATGATGTAGGAGCATAGACCCCATCCTAAATCAAATTCAAAATAGTGAACCTTTCAAAAGATAGATGTGGCCAAGAACACGTGATTCCTCAAAATTCGGAGTAAACGACAGGATTTGTTGCGATATTTTTTTATTTTCAATGATCTTAGCGATATTGTGAGGATATATTGGATCTGTAGTGATCTGATGCTATTTTTTATCACTGAAATTTCATCCGCAAATGGTTACAGGAATCCAACATCTTCAAACAGCTATTAGTTCACCTATGGACCGAAAATGACCAAAAATGCATTTCCAAAAGGTCCAAAACTATACAACCAGTTATAAAATTAGCATGCGCTAAGGATATACAGGAAGCGCGTGCATGTGCGCCAGTCGAAAATGATATAAAAGTGTGCATGCGGCCGAGGCGCGACTGTGGACGCTAAAATCCACGCACACCTCAGAACGACTCATTTATGTTGTTGGTTGGCTTCCCACCCACTTCTGGTTCAGCTTCCAAGTCGATTTGACATCCAAATCTCAGTTGAATCCAGATGGGTGGCTAGTCAAAGACCTAAGGGTGCCCTAAATATCCCCTTGTTCACACTAAAGGCTGGTTGAATAATACCTCAAAGCTATGCTATAAAAAGAGGCCATGGGTGCACTACATTTTCAAGGAATTCATTTGTATTTTTATGCTGCCTATATTCTCTTGGAGGATCCTCTTTCCTTGTCAAGAGAATAGAAGCAGTATTTCATTGGAGCTATTCACATCACCTTTTGAGTGAATTAGCTTGGGATTATTTCACCATTTCTTTCAAGTTTTCAAGTTGTAATAAGAGCACAATCTTGGATGTTCAAGAGCCCTCCCTTGGAGGAAGAGGGGACCCAAAGTCTCCCTTTCTCTTTGGTTTTTTCTCCACTAATACAATCCTTTCCATTGGTGGCATGAGTCTTGTTTGTTCTTTGTTCTAATATCTTTATGCACTCTAGTTTAAATTATGTTATTGTTCTTAGCTTAGTATTTTCTTTATATTACATGATTGTTGTTTCTAACTCTTACATTCATTGTTGTCTTGCCTAGCTAACCCAACTGGGCTTGTAAGCACCTTTGTTTTTCTCATTTAGGTGACAAAAGAGGCGCAAAATATTGACAACTCCACTGGGGAAAGGTATCAATTTCCTACCCCATTTGGGTTATTTTAGCTCTTCTTTTTGTTTCTTTAACTTCCAGGGACCATAACCGACCCAAGTCGACCTACAAAAAGCCAAATTCAAAGTTGAGTTGAGAGAATTCCATCCAGAATTTTCTTCACGACCGTGTACCAGGCGTGTGTGGGCTATTTCACCCACAGGCACATCATCAACACACGTGCGCCGAAACCACTATATTTCTCAGTGCCTTCTACACACCCGCGCCCATAAGTCTCTTTCATTTCACGCATTGGCACTCATAACGCCTCTGTCTTTTATGAGACCCGTGCACCTGTGCAAAAAACACACATTGTAAGCCTTTTTGTGATCTGTGGAAGGCCCATAGCCTCCTTAAAATTGATTTCATGCACATTTTAATCTGCACCACACTTAGTTCCCTCTTCATATAAAGGGATTAGTCAAAACATAGGCACTTAGGGGGTTAAAATCATAATTTTTTTCTCTTTTTTTTTTCATTTTTCCACATGGATGGCTTTCTTTGATTAAAGGTTAAGTGGGAATCATTCTACATCACATATAAAACTTGCATTGGGAATACAAATTGGATATCAATTGTTGAGTATGCTCTTCTCTCGCACTCCAAAATGATCTTGAGAATCAGAAAGAGGTTGAAGGAAAGTTTCATCTCCCTTAAAAAGACAAAATATTTAGGAGAGGACAACAGGCCCCTCGGGACTCCTCTTAGTTTATTTTTTAAACACATCTTAAGATTGTAAGGGCCCATACATGCCCACATGCTACAAAGATAGGATAGTGTTGAAATTTACTTTCTTATATTAAATCAATAGGGAAGTTTAAAGGTTTTGTAAAGGGACCATACATGCCCACATGTGCACAATCTAGGATAGTTTCAGAGCTTTCTTAGATTAAATCACAATAGGGAGTTAAAGAATTGGTAAGGACCCACATGTCCACATGTTAGTTTCATAGGAATTTTAAAATTCCGCAAGGTTGTACCAATGACACATAGTAACTTAGGTAATCAACACTTGTAAGGACCAAGCGAAGTCCACATGCAGCAAGGTGACACCTAATTTATTAAAAACTTGGCACACTTTCACTTGTTCACACACAAAGAGCACCAATCACTCACATAGTTTTATCTAGAAATTGTGGAGGCTTAAGCAAGTTTCCTTCAACGATATTTCGATCACCCCACCCATTTTCCTGACAAAACTATCCACTCCCATTTAAATTTCAACGAGGTTGGTTCACACCCCCAATCTCTCAAACAAACACATCTAAAATTTTTCTAAAAAACTCACTAATTTTTCCTCCACAAGAGGTGCCAAAATAATTTTTTAGTCTAGGTAGGATCTCGGGGATAGGCATCCAAATAACTCCCCATTATCTAGTTTTGACATTGTCAAAACAGTAGAGGTTGACAAATAGGGAACTTTCAAATCCTCCAAGTCAAGTGTTCCTACACCATAAGGCAGGGAGACACCTGTGAAGGGTTGAAGGCATAGGTCTGGTTGTTCTATGAGTCCCCCCTTGAGGCACCGACCTCTTGGACAGGATCCAACCCGTGACCCATTTCTGAGGCCCAAAATCTAAATGTTGCACTTTGATCGAGGTACCTAGTGACCAAATTTTAGGACATCTACCCAGGTGGTAATTGTGGGCTGCAATTGCACCTTGATCGGATTTTGTGTGGCTATTGGGAAATATTGCCAGCTCTTTCGAGATATGCACCCTCTACCCCTCATTATAATTGATTACTTCATCCTTCACTAGTTCCTCTTTCGGTTGTTTCAGACCCCACTATTGAGTGCTATTGAAAGGTCCAATGTTATTTGAGAGGAAGGACGTTACGTCTTTTAGGACACGAGAATTTGTTTTCTTTGTTCTCCCATGTGGACAAAATCCACCTATCCACATATATGCTTCTTTATCAAATTTATTTATGTATGATGCCCTTTTGATTACATCTGATTGGGAAATATATTTGTGAAAGTTCAAAAATTGCAGCAAAGGTTCTTGTTTATTTATTTTTCTCATCACCATTCGCACACATCCACTTAACTAGTCGGACATCATAGGGGACCCACATAACCCTCATCGTTCCAGATGCTTTCTAAATCTCTCACCCATTCTAGGGGGAGTTCCTAGTCTTACCAACTCATCGACCCCACCTTCTCACACCCCTATGAGTGCCATTGTCTTGGGATCATCTTTTCTTGGTTCCACTTTAATTGGGTCCACTTCCCAAGGTCAAACATCCACTCACTCTACTTTACACGGAAGCAGGGGGGCAACTTCTTCTCAAGGGGGAAGTACAAACCCACCTAGTCCCCCTCAAGGGTCAGGTACCCAAAACACTCACACTATGGCCGGAACTAATCCTCCGTCACCACCTCATATGCCATACTTGGATTCCCTCAACATACTGGATTTGACTAAACTCACTAATGATCCTATATTGCACAACCCCACATGGCCTGCAATGCCTACCAAACTTCCTTCAGACATCCCCAAGTTTGAAGGAAAAGCGAGAGACAATATCTCCAACCATATCATGACCTTCCACTTATGGTTCTCTTCAAACAACATCATGGACGATTCCATCCGAATAAGGTTATTCCAATGCACATTCACTGGCCCTTCAGCCAAGTGGTATGTAGATGAAAAATCGAGGTCCCATGCGACTTTCGAATCTTTGGCCAAAGCATTTTTGACCTTCTTTAAATTACCAATCCACCATGACAATGGTCTTGAACTACTCTCTAATTTTAAACAAACCTTAGCCACACATATCGCTGACCACATTCAAGAGTGGCATCAACGACGTAGTTTATGCAAAGCAGAAACCACCAAACAACAATGCCTTGATTGGTTTCTCAGATCACTTGTCTCTCTCCTCGGTAAAGATGTGGCTTCCACCTTCCCCCAATCTGAAGAAGAAGACATCAGCAAGGACCAACAATATGACCTCATCTATTCATAATCAGGATACTTATACACAGTACTACCTGACCTTCCGAGACCAGTACCATTCAGCCAAGAGAAACCTGGGATGTCTCACTTAGTGGATGGATTGATTGGTAACACCACACACCACAATCCACAACCCCAACCACCACTTATGTATGGAACACCTCAATATCCACTGGTATATGTAGGAATCCCTTATTATCCTCCTCCCCCTTACCAACATTCATATCCTATTGTTCCTCCTCAGTCATTGGAGGCACCCCCACTGGTACCCATGATGTATCCAGTCTCTCAATCTAGTACGGGTCCACCCCCAACCCCTAGATATAACCCTAGCAATAGTGGAAGTACCTCTACTTCCTATGCGCCATATGGATCCTATCCACAGAACAATCCATATTTTCCATTTCCTAGTCCTACCCAGCCGATTCATCCTCCACCGGGACAACCACATGCCATCATCAACTTTGTTCATCCCTTTCCCATTCAACATGTTCATACATTTGAACAGTTGAATACGACCAATCCGACTCATAAGTAGAAAAGAAAAAACTGAAACAATGACAATCCAGGACCAAGAGGGAATGACCCCCACAACCATCCCACCAGGGGAAACCAATACTAATACCCCCAAGGGGGGCACCAATAAAAATCAACCACGACAGGGGAAGAACAAAAATCTTCGAACTAACTTCCCTTGCACTATATGTGGTGAGTATGGACATTATACTCATCATTTCCCCCAAATTATTGATCTCCAATGAATGAGGGAATACATGAACTCACAGGGCCCTTCGGCACCACCTTCCCCTCAGCAGGCCCCACAACAGTATTTGCAACAATCACCTCCAACTATTTTTCAAAGACCCATTCCATACCAAGGTGTGATGAACACCCAACAAGTGATCAACCCTGCCCCACCATAAATGGGGCAATACCCAAACCTGGGTGCCACTCAACCTGCGAATTTGGTTGATCACAGTGTCCTCCTCACCAGTGAAGAAATTCTTCTGCAAACCCGCAACCGTCCATACGGTATGCCTCCGGAATCTACCCCAACCACCTTAGAAACACTTCTAGATACTGTAGGACAACCATTGATGATTCCACATCCTAACACAGAACCCATTCCTCACATACCACATATGCCTTTATGGAAGAATGTGCATAACCCTCATGCTAGGGATGCTCATAATTATAGTCTGGTTGATGATTTAGCCTAGTCTCCTACAACCATGTCCATGTTGGAGGTCCTCCAAACCTGTCCATCACAGTGAAAATCCTTTCTTTCTTCCTTGGGGGTAGCCGACCCAGCTGACATGTAGCTGATCACATTCGATTTAGATAGCGGAGAACCACGTCTTCCCACCCAAGTAGCCTTCCAGATACCAGTTAAGATCCGGAACACCACAGTTTATCGGTGTATCATCGATGAAGGTGCATCGACATGCATCATGTATAAACATGTATGACAGAAAATTGGCTCCCCTGAGCTAGTACCCTCTGCCATAACCCTTCAAGCTTATGATGGTCGACCAACATCTTCCATAGGGCTTTGTCAAAATGTCCCCATCGAATTTGGGGGAAAAACCATCTTGATTGACATTGAAGTTATCTATGCCCAGCTTGATTACAATATATTTTTCAGACGCAACTACATGTATGCTATGAAGGCGATCACCTCTTATGTGTTTCATATGATGATGTTCCCCCATAATGGGAAGATTGTCACCATCGACAAACTTACACATTATGAGCCTAACCATTTAGCCAACATCGATAAAATCCTCCCCCTTGTCCGTGTTAGCTCGAATGATTTTCCAGTTGCCAACATTGGCCCTGGATTATTCCAAGACCCATCCATGTTGGTCACTTATCAGGGAGTGCCACCGTTCCTAAACCCATCTTTTTCAGCATAAGTGTGTGTAGTTTCCTCTAAAGGAACAGACATCAGAGACAAGACTTCTATCACTGAGTCCCTCCCCATATCTACATTCTACCAATTAAAGAAATACTTCCTCAGGAGTTCCTTGAGAGCGCCATCGCACCACTTTTCATGAATCTCCCCCCCCTCCCAGGGATTATCTCCATTTGAGAGATAGTCCCCCAAGCCATTACCCAAATTCCCTTCTTTTACCCCCCATCGGGCGTACGAGCTTTCCAAGTAGCTGCAACACTTACCCTTCCTAATATGGTGCTGGAAATCCTAGTATGGTATCTACATCCACCTGCGATGGTCCCTCAACCATTTCTCCCTCCCCAAACTAAAAGAATCCCTATGCAGATTCCAATACTTACTCCAACCGCACCACCCTCACCCCCCCTCGCTAGCACCACTTCTACATCTGAGGGCAGACGCAATAATAAAGATCCAAATGCTCCGCTGCCCCCACACATTCAGCCTCCTTGCGCACTATGCGAGAAAGATGGACACCCCACCACTAAATGTCCTTCTCTTCCCAATCTACGTAGTTTTATCCAGCTTCCTCAAGCATCCCTTTTGCTTTCCACTCAACCAAGTAAGTCCCCCACTACTACGGAGTCATCAACCACACGCAAACAAAAGATACGAACCAATTTCTCCTATGCCATATGAGAAAAATATGGGTATTACACTCCTCATTGCCCATCTATCCCATATGTCCACCACATATTAGCCATGGAATGCCACACATATCTGCCCGAGCCTCCTCCGACACTTCATACCAATGGTCCCATGAATGTAATTCATTATATTTCTTCATTTTTCCTCGAGAAAAGGGGAGGTCCATTTCCTCCCACCAAACTACTAGGATGGAATTATGGGCCCATCGTCCATATCTAAGCCCTTTTCCCCACTTTCATTTTTTATTTTTTTTGGTACAGGAGCCCATAAGCTCTGTTTTCTGAACCATTTTCGGCCACTTACACATTTATTTTTTTCGGGTGATCATTTTCACTTTTCCCTGGCGGAGCATCTTTCCATGAAACACTCAAGTACACATGCTCATGTTCAAAATTATCAAATAACTATTATACATTCTTTATCTTCAAATATTGTTCACGTTGGTTATTCGGTTTTAGTGTGTGTAGGTACTTGGTCATCACAATTCAACACAAACCCCTTCAGGTATATGATCGACATTGGCATGTAGTCATTCCTCTAAATACCAATTGCATCTTCCAGACACACCCTCTAACATTCACCTATAGGATCCTCATATCTGTCTCTGCAGTACTAACACCTCCACTGCAATTTAGTACTGTCACCCGATAGCACTCTTCCCCACACGAGTTGTCCCATTCATAGTCCCCCTTGGCACTTTGACACTCATGCTTCTTTCACCCCCTAGGGATGGGAGTCTCGATAGTCTTACACATTTCCAAGAATCAGCCACATACTCCTTCTCCTCATTTTTCTATCTTTCCCAATGGACTCCCAGGTTATCTCATCATGGTTTTATTTTGACTGCACTCCTGCAACATCATTAACCATACATTTCATCCACCATCAATTTGCCCATCTACATATTTCCCTCCATACATTTCCCTAATACAAAAACCCGCCTATGGGGCCCCAAACCTCCACTTGTTTTCCAAACAGCTTGCGCCATCCTTAGGCCAAGACATCTTACACTAGGGCACCCGTTTCTGTATTTGCATTATTATTCCAACTTATTTTTTATTCTTTTGGTAATTGTACAAACCCTTTTTTCCCCTGCATTTACATAGCTTTCTGTTGTCACCTTTAGCAACCTCCATTTTTCAGTAAAGAAACCCTTTTTTCCCTTATTTGGGGAATTTTCACTACCTGACATCAATGACATTATCCATAAACCCCAAGTATCCTACAACCCATACACCTTTTCGATATCTGTGTTTATCCATTTTTCCATGCCCCTGGCACAATTTACCCTTGTCTAGTTGTACCCTTGACACTAGATTCAGTTTCACGGTTGCTGCCACTTTACGTATCTCTCTAAACAAGGGCAAACATAAGTCTCACTACTCCTAGACTTCTTCCATGTTACTCATCAGTTCCTGATTTCATCCAGTGGATTTCACGAAGCCCTCCACTTTTCGAAGTCACGTCTCCCTTTTTGTCGACATCAGCACAGTTTCCAAACGGGGGACAATATCTTGACTCTCTGTTAACAGTATTTCTTGTAAGGGGGTTAGAATGTAAAAGAATAGGTTAAAACCCACTTGTCCTAAGTTTTGAATGTAAATATGCCCATGGTAAACAGCAGACGGATCTGGACGGTGTGCATCCACGGGCCCAAATCAATGGCTCATATGAAATTCTGGACCCCCCCCGCCTTTCTACCTTTAAGCGGAGGGGAGGGGCTCCAGAATCGGGGGCGCATCTCTCCAACGGTTCAGATCAGCACACCCGGATCAACGGCGATAAAGGAAATTCCAGACCCCCCCTGCCTTTATACCTTTAAGTGGAGGGGGGGGTCCAGAATCGGGGGTGCATCTTTCCGATGACTGAGATCTTAGCACCTGAATCAACAACGCTCGCACGATCCCATCATCCTCAGCTGCTCTGTGTTTAAGCCTGCGTGGGCCCTTCTCCCGTCATGTCACCTTCCAGACCACCTTTCTCCTGCTGCCGTGTGTCATCCACCCGCCTCCCCTCTTTGGTCCACGTGGTCTTCCTTCCTTCTCATCATCCACACACCATCTTCCACGTGTCTCCTTCCCTCCGCGCCAGCCTCCCACTAAAATGTTTCCATCACATCTTATCCCCTGTAATCTCTCTCACTCCCTCATCATTTCTTGCTCTGCCCCCCGCTGTTTTGGCCCCCATCACTCCATTCCTGTGCCCCACTTTCTGTGATGGCCTCCACGTATACTCTTTGAGCCAGCCAGTTATTTCAGGTTGCAACGTGAGAGGCCCTCCACATCTAGAAGGTGCCGAGTTGGCTGGGCCATCCTCAATCCCGATGAAGCAGTTATTGAAGCGGTTGGTGGTGGTTGGACATCACCTCCGCCTTAATGGGAAAGCACGACAATGAATTTAAGGCACGTCGATTCGCCGTTGGAACTGTCAAGGAGTCAGATCGCGTCTGACATAAGTTGCACGACCTTTTCAGAGGTTGACTGTCAGAAATCCATGCAGACGCAAAGCTTTCAATGCAGTGTCTTGATTTTGTTGTTGTTGTTGTTCTGAGTATATGAAGGTATTTTCGCCATTTTTGTATGAATCGATGGTAGAGCTCAGCTCCCGACTGTAAAGTTTCATCAACCATTCTAGTTCTCTAGGTGGTGCCTCTGTGTTTGAGATTTCTTGTTTTATGACAAACAGTTTCCTTTTCCATCTATGTTTTCGTCTTATATCAGAGATTTCATGATCGAAGGATTCGCATGGATTGTTGCAGTGATGTTATGATAAAGGATTTGTTGTGACATTATTGTATTCTCTGGTCTTTTGTGTTTGAATGTAAGAGGATCTTGTGTTCGAATGCTTTCTTCTTCAGTCTGTTACAAACCTGATGTTTATGATAGACCTTCGCACTTTTCTCATGCAAGTCTTCCCCCTACTCACCCTTAATACAACTCACTATTTGAAGTTTATCAAGACCTCACTCATCATGCATACCTAGCCTAGTTTCAGAGTTGAGACGAGATTGTTCCGAGTGTGCTTCCATTTGATCACCCCTTTTAAACAAATCGTGACATTAAACTGATGGGTGTCAGGCTCTGCTCCTGCAAGCAATCCGGGAGTGACTTCTGACGCAAACATTTCCAGCGCCGTTGCCGGGGACGAAGTTGAATATTTTCACCGGATTTGAACGACAAAGATCAACTGATTCTGAAGGTGCATCAGATATCAGAACCTGAATATTGCTACTGTGCACCTGGTGACTCCATTGTGACGACTCCGCTAGGGAGAACCTGCTCTATCAACTGTGGCTTTGAGAGGCAGACACATGAGGTCTAATCCACACTTGCCTTTAGCTACACCAGAGGCTAACTTGGAAGTGGTGTGCAGAAAGGGAAAGAGCTCTGCGAAAGAATTTTCCATCACTGAAATAGGTAATGCGCCTTCCCCTTCTGTGAGAACTCCATTTTCTTATTCTCAGCTTTCCAATCGTCCTTCCTCTGAGGTTTCCCGTTTTCTGAATTTCGGGAGTGTTCCTGTTGAGTTTTCTCCTCCTAGTCTGGTATCAGAAAGAGAGATCCTTGTCACTCCCCCCTCCCTGGAGGTCGTGCCTCAACACAGACCTCAAGCTTCTGAAGGTTTCACCACCCCTCCTTTTGTTGCTACTACTGTACAGAGAGAAGCATCTGCACACTCAGGTCCCTTGGCTCTCTCTCTATTTTCTCCGTTGTCTCCTCTAAGAACCTCTTTTCCGACATCTCATGTCCATACTCCTTCTCCTCTGAGTTCTCCTCTACCTAATATTCCTATGGCTGGTGCTAATCCCCCTCTGAATAGGATGGATGCCATAGTTGTTTCTAGGTATGCTCCTTTAATCCTACCACATCCTATGAATCCTCTCCCTGCTGGAGACTACTTGAAGTACATGCCTAAGTTCAGTGGGGAGGGAGACATAACTGTTGAGGAGCACCTAGCTGCTTTTTACAGTTATGCAGACAATTTGAATATCGAGAATGAAGATGTCTGGATGAGATTCTTTGTCCAGAGCCTGGAGGGTGAGGTCAGGAAATGGTTTAGAGGACTAGCCCCCGGATCTATTGTTGGAATTGAGGCTTTGGATAGTGTTTTCCTGAGACAGTGGGGAGACAGGAAGGATTATATGTATTACATGACAAAGTTTGGGGCTCTTAAGAAAATGGATGGAGAGTTTGT
Organism: Picea glauca; assembly: GCA_000966675.3. Classification (NCBI taxonomy): domain Eukaryota; kingdom Viridiplantae; phylum Streptophyta; class Pinopsida; order Pinales; family Pinaceae; genus Picea; species Picea glauca. The sequence goes on from JZKD02S0545221.1 coordinate 315,309, forward strand.
CTCTGACTTCTCCAAAAGATTCAATAAAATGTATAACAAGATTCCTGCAGAGATTAAACCCTCAGAGGCCTCTGCTCAAATTTCCTATGCCGGTGCCTTCGACCCTGATTTCTGTCTCTTATTGAGAGAAAGAAGAGCCACCTCTTTAGCTCAGATGCAATATGCAGCTATAGAAGTGGATTCCAACATATTGGCAGCTGACAGACTGAGAAATCAGGCTGACATAGACAGAAGAAAGGAAAAATCGGAAGCCTCAACTTCCGACCCATCACTGCCCCACCCTCAAGTAAATGAGCTGACCCAAGTAATGAACTTCCTTAAAGAAGAGGTGGAGAGATTGAAGGTGGAAAGGAAGAAAATGTATAAGGACCCTCAGAACACTGAAAATAAAGGGGGTTTTAGGAGGCCAAATAATATTGCTCCCCCGACTATGCACAGAGAGAGAGGAAGAGACAGAGAAGACCAGAGAATTCAGGCTCCCTTTTAGAAAAATTTTGTGGTTGATGAAGAAGAAGGGGAAACAGACGAGCCTGAGCCTAAAATCCACTTCTTAGAAGACACTCCTCCTTTTACTCATCTCACTCAGAGTGCTTATGAAGAATCTCTCATGGATGGTCAACTAAATGAATTAAGCAAGGGAGATAAAGATAGTGGCGGTCAAGGCAAGTACAACCTGAGGTCCGATAAAAGGGAAGTAGCACCTGATGTTCCTGAGCAATCCACTAGAATAGAGAAACCTGCTAATGAAGTAGAAGATACCCACAAAGGTAAGAGGGATCAACCTCTCTCTCCCATTGTCTATAATCATGTTCCTGAAATTAGAGAAATCCCAAAGCCTATGTCTTCTTTCAATTTCGAACTTGAGATTCAAAAGATCAGAATTCCTGTGCCACTCACTGAGTTAATTAAACATGGGGAATTCAAAAAACACTTCTCTGAGCTGTTGAAGTCCGAAACCTCATACCCTCTCACAGACTCCATAAACCTCCAAGATGAAAGGCCTACAGTTGTCCTAGGTCCCATGGTAGAAGACAGATATGATTCATCCCCTCCCTTCTTCACATCCCTGAACATACATGACAAAGTGTTGCATAATTGCCTTATGGATTCAGGGGCCTCCCACAACCTCATGCCCAAAACTGTCATGGAGGAATTAGGACTGGAAGTCACCCGA
>JZKD02S0545221.1:328912-391006 GCA_000966675.3 Picea glauca
TCTCGATCCTTCTAGAAGGGAATCTTCTAGAAGGATGAGTTGGCTTTCGAATGGTTGGAAAATACTGACTTTCCAGATATATTGGGATCATTCCCTATCCAAGTAACTAATATATATTCTCCTATATATTGAGGAGATGGTTCATGGAAAAGGTTAAGCATAAGCAAGCTAGCAAGAGATTGATTGGAGAATTGATAGGAGCCTGTATGGAGAACTGATGCTACAGTAGCAAGAGACTACAACAAGGTCATCACAAGTGGTTGATTTTCTTCATGCATGAGCAAGTGTGTGTGTCAGAACTAGGAGCCATCGAAAGGAGACTTACTACATCAAGGCTCAGGTTGTATGTTTCTCTTTCAATTAATCAATACAATAATATGTCCCTTTCCCATAAAGATGATGTCACTTTATTACATGATTCCTTGATCACATGTATAGACTAGCTATTGAATATATTAATCTGCCTTTACTTTGATTGGTTTGTTTTGTCGTGATTTGTACGGAGCAAGAGCATCGGAGAGAAGCCTGGAACAACAGAGACTTAGGAAAGCGTTCATAAGGTATGTCCACATTCCTTTATCTCTTAGTTCACTCAATAGACTAGATCTAGGGAAAGAGTAGTATTCTGCCCTGTTTTGTTCTAGATACTAGGTGGATCTAGGGAGATCGGTTAGTGTCCGCACCTACGGATTTATCCCATAACAATTAGGGGGCATTTGTTATCACTAAAATTTCATCCGCAAATGGTTATAGGAATCCAACATCTTCAAACAGTTATCAGTTCACCTATGGACCAGAAATGACCAAAAATGCATTTCCAAAAGGTCCAAAACTATACAACCAGTTATAAAATCAGCATGCACTAAGGATATACAGGAAGCGTTCACACGTGCGCCAATCGAAAACACTATAAAAGCACGCATGCACCCGAGGTGTGACTGTGGATGCTAAAATCTACGCACACCTGATAACAATGCATTTATGATGTTGGTGGGCTTCCCACACACTTCTGGTTCAGGTTCCAAGTTGATTTGACATCCAAATCTTGGATGAATCCGGTTGGGTGGCTGGTCAAAGACCTAAGGGTGCCCTAAATAGCCCCTTGTTCACACTAAAGGCTGGTTGAATAATACCTCAAAGGTATGCTATAAAAAAAGGCCATGGGTGCACTACATTTTCAAGGAATTCATTTGTATTGTTATGCTTCTTATATTCTCTTGGACAATCCTCTTTCCTTATCAAGAGCATACAAGAAGTATTTCATTGGAGCTATTCACATCACCTTTTGAGTGAATTATCTTGGTATTCTTTCACCATTTCTTTCAAGTTTTCAATTTGTATGAAGAGATCAATCTTGGGGGTTCAAGAGCCCTCCCTTGGAGGAAGAGGGGACCCAAAGTCTCCCTTTCTCTTTGGTGTTTTCTTTCCACTAATACAATCATTTCCATTGGTGGCATGAGTCTTGTTTGTTCTTTGTTCTAATATCCTTATGCACTCTAGTTTAAATTCCGTTATTGTTCTTAGCTTAGTGTTTTCTTTATATTACATGCTTGCTGCTTCTAACTCTTACATTCACTGTTGTCTTGCCTAGCTATCCCAACTGGGCTTGTAAGCACCTCTATTTTGCTCATTTAGGTGAAAAAAGAGGCACAAAACTATTAAGAATCCTTATTGTATTCAATATTATAAATGTAATCTTGCAGGATCGACCAAACATGATTTAAACCGGGAAAGAGCGGTTGGGGCTTGAGAAGCACCCTTAGTGTGTAATCAAGATCGATGTTAATATAAATATGTGTATTTTGTGTATCTAGAGTGTTCTCTCTGTTTGGTGAATCCATGTGTAAATATGTGTGTAGAAAACATGTTGAATCAATATGCTTGAATGTGTGTGCGGGGAGAGAGTCCATGAACGAGAGATCAGAGAGTTGCAGTTCTGAACCTGTGAGAAGGTGTAGGAAGAAGATTGATTTTAGATCATTGAGAGGACCAATGGTGATCCAAATATTAAATGTTATCGGATGAGGAAAAAAGGAGATTTTTCCATTCATTTTTGTGGGGAATTTATGACTCACAATTATCTATCGAGACCTTGATGTACCAGCCTATCACCCCCCCCCAACGCATTGCCAAATTAACTGCAAGTGTTATCCCAGTGCCCACATCCCAACATCATGACACCTCTAGTATTGTGGTTCTAAGACAAAGTTCCATTTTACCGATTGACCTACCCCAGGACATACAGCTAGCCAACAAAAAGGTGGTTTCGATCCCCAAAATCCTGATACACTGACATGTTGATCACATGGTTTCATCGCAGGGTTATGATATATCAGATCAAACGGGAACATTGGGTAGACTATATAATATTATTTTCATTAAGGAGATGTTAATTTGGTTCTTATTTGATGTCATGTGATCAAGGTGGAGATCTAACTATTGCACTTCTTTTGTCAACTGAATGAGCAAAATAGAGGTGCTTACAAGCTTAGTTGGATTAGCTAAGCAAGACAACAATGAAGGAAAGGGTTAGAAAAATAAACATAAAAGACTTATCTAAGAATTAAACTAAGAAAGGAAAGAACAACTAAACTATTGAGCATAAGGACATAAGAACAAGAAACAAACAAGACTCATGTCACCAATGGAAAGGATTGTATTAGTGAAAAGAAAACACTGAGAAGAAAGAGGACTTTGGGTCCCTCCTTCCTCCAAGGGAGGGCTCTTGGACCTCCACAATTGAGCTCTTCTTACAAATTTGAAACTTGAAAGAAATGGTGAAAGAATCCCAAGCTAACCCACTCAAAAGGTGATGTGGATTGCCCAAATGGAATGGTGCTAGTATGCTCTTGATGAGAAAAGAGGATTCCCCAAGAGAATCACAACAACATAACCTTGCAAATGAATTCCTTGAAAATGTAGTGCACCCATGGCCTTGTTTTATAGCACCACTTTGAGGTATTGTGCAACCATATTTTAGTGTGAAAAGGGGCTATTTAGGGCACCTTTAGGTATTTGACCAGCCACCCAGCCAGATCCAGCCGAGATTTGGGTGTCAAATCAACTTGGAATCTGAACTAGAAGTGGGTGGGAGGCCGACCAATCTCATAAATGCGTCGTTCTCAAGTGTGCACGGCTTTTAGAATCCATAGTCACACATTGTGTGCATGTGCTCTTATCCCGCATTTCTGGATGGCGCATGTGCACGTGCGCCTTGTGTAGTCATAGCACATCTTGATTTTATAACTAGTTGTATAGTTTTGGACCTTTTGGAAATGATTTTTTGGTAATTTTGGTCCATGGGTGGACTCATAGCTATTTGAAGATGCTGGATTCCTGTAACTGTTTGCGGATGAAATTTTAGTGATAACAGATGCCCCCTGATGGATGAGGTTAGGAGCATACAGATAGCCGAAATTAATGAATGTTTCTTCTATTGAGAGTACCGTTGTAAGAAAGAGCGATAGTGAGAGTATCAAGAGTGACCCGTTGGAGGGAGAAGGGAACCTGGAGGACCCAATCTTCCACAATGTGTGTATAATAAATTGTGTACAAATGAGGTGGGCATGTCCCATGATCATGTCATGTAACTCAAAAAAGGGTGTTGTATAGTAACTGAAACTATGTGTTGATGTAGACAACTGCAGCGCCCTCGGGGGCGGTTTTGATAAAGGCAGAGGACAATTCTGATGAGGAACATATTCTGAACAGTAGGCAATGACACCTATAAGAAGTATCACAGATTCTATGGGCATTGATAGCCCAACCAAGTTCAGAGGTCTTCGACAAATATAAGAAACAACTACAATAGTCGCAAAGTAAGACCCACCATAACATGAGAAAGTGTTGAAGTCGAATGTTATGGGGGTCAACGACAGCAGGGAGAAATTATGGGTCTCCCTGTGCCATCTGAGACCTCTCATTGGAGAGGTAATGAGAGTCAAGATACTGTCACCCTTCTAGAAACCGTGTTGATGTCGATAAAAAAGGGAGACATGACTCCAAGAAGAAAAGGGCTTCGTGAATTCTACTAGGTGAGGTCAGGGACTGAGGAGGTACATGGATGAAGTTGAGGTGCGTGGAGACTCAAGACTGCCCTTGGTTGGGGATATATGCAAAGTATAAGTGGCCGCAACCGTTTAATGAGGTCAAGTGTCACGGGGACAATGAGACATGGGATAAGTTGTGCCAGAGGTGGGACAAAGTGAACAAACTCAGAGAGCAGATGTAGTTGTCCTGTAGGATACTCAGAGTTTACGGATGATGTCAACAGGAGTAGATGATAAGGAGTGCCCCAACCAAGGGCGACATGGGTTTCGTTTCTCAGGAAGGTCACCAAAGGTGACGACAAAAAGCTATGTAAAATGATGGAAACAACGACTTAATTACAAAAATAATTAAAAAATCATTGGGGATAATACTGCAGATACAAAAACGGGTGCCCCAGTGTAGGATGGGTTGGCCTGGGGATGGTGCAAGTTGGTGGAAAAAACAAGTGGAGGGTTGGGGTCCCATAGGCTGCTTTCTATAGTAGGGAAATGTAGGGAGGTAAATCTGAGGATGGGCAGACCGATGATGGGTGAAATGGATGGTAAATGATGTTGCGGGAGTGCAGTCAAAACAATCCGTGAGGAAGTGCTCTAGGAGTTCATTGGGTAGGCTAGAAAAATGAAGAGAAGGAATATGTGGTTGATTCACGACATGATGTAAGACTATCAGGACTCCCATACCTAAAGTTTGAAAATGGAATGAGTGTCGAAGTGCCAAGGGGGGCTATAAATGGGACGACTCATGTGGGGGAGAGTGCTACCGGGTGAAAGTACCCAAAATACAGTGGAGGTGGCGGTATTGCAGAGCTAGATATGGGGACCCTAAAGGCAAATTTCAGAGGGTGTGACTGGAGATACAATTGAGATTTAGAGGGAATGATTACATGCCAGTGTTGATTATATACCTGAATGGGTTGCGCTGGTGTATGATGACCAAGTACCTACACACATGAAAACTAAATACTCGACGTGAACAATATCTGAAGAGAAACGAACATACAATCATTTATTTGATAATTTTGAACATGAGCATGCGTACTTGGATGGGGTATGGACAAATGGCCCCCTGGGGGCTAAGGATGGAAAATGGTCCAGAGACTGTCTTGATGTAGAGGATGGGGTGATGATCCCGTGGCTAAAGATGGATCGAAAAATGGACAGTTGGAGCTCCCGGAGTGGGGTCTGGAATTTTGGAAAAAAGGACTATATATAGTTGTAGGGCCCACATTGCCACCTCATTTGTACTTGCTGTCAGAGTGATTGGATGAGAGATATTCAGAGGAGATTTGGAGATTCTGGGAGAATGAGGCAGCCAATTTAGGACCAATGAGATTTAGGTTAGTGGTCTTATCATCCTACATAGAATTAGGTTTTCTATTTGTGGGCAGGGCCTGTATGGAGGGTCGTACAGGGGGTTTTATGGGTGTGGGTCCCCCAGTGTGTGGGCAATCAAGAAATATATGCACATGGGTGCATTCCTGTTATCCGGATATCCATGCATGGGGGCGCCTGAATGAGGGACACATGCACGCATGGTATGCATGCCTGTAAGCTAAATAGCTGCTCATGGGTGCATAGTTGTGTAATGGACAGGCATGCTACGATGCGTGCCTATGTACATGACAGGGGCACATGAAGGCACCTCTGTATGGCCGATAGGTGCGCACACATGCGTTCCTGTGGGATGACCAGGCGCGCATGTGTGCGTGCCTGTGGGGTGAATAGGTGCGCATGTGTGTGCGCCTGTGGGGTTAAACAGTCGTGCCTTGGGGGAAAAGATGACGGGTGTGAAAATTATATCTTTTTGGAGATTTTAATGTGTTTATGTTTGAGATGGCTCATCAAGAACTAGATTATGTGATTGCAGGTGATCATTTTGGATGATGTAGGTTCACTGAAGAGAGAGGGATTCGTCGCATCTCAGGGAGGTTGTGGCCATTGAGGAGCCGACAATTCGTGACACTTTGGCAGCTTGTGGGTTGCTGAAATTCTTCGAGTGCCCCTTGATATGGGCCTAGGAGTACCTCCTTCAGTTCTTTATTTGGATGTGGAGTCTGGATCTGCATTTTTTTATGGTGTAGGGTGAGCAACTGGCTTTCACTATGGTGGAGGATGTTTATTTTCTAACTAGGCTCCCTTTTCGGGGAACGCCCTTACCGACGAAGCCCGTATTACCTAGGGATGGGAAGTTGGATACCTTAGGCCAAAAGTATTGTTTGAGGGAGGATTTTATGTCACGATCCGTGGTGAGTATCAGGGTTATGGATGCCCTGGTTCATCGCTGTGTAGAAGCAGTGGCTGTGAGGGTTTATGGGTCCCTCGCAACTCAGCGAATCAGTGGTGGTCAGCTGAGAATTATGGGGAGGGCACTGGTAGGAGAGCATTTTGCCTGGGGCTTGATGCTACATGCCAAGATGGTAGGGTAGCTCGACAGGTATCGGGTTGTGGACTCAAGGGATTTTTCCTTTGGGTCTATCTTGGTTGCATGGTTTTTGGAGAGAGTGTCGATGTTGCACCCTAGAGTGTTATTGGGTGCACCTGGTGCGCGAGAGCCACAACTGATGCGATGGTTGAGGATTTTGATTCACCATGGTGGTGGGGAGGGTGGCCATTTTTTCATGGCTGAGGCTGCACAGGTGTGGCGAGAGATGCTGCAGATCCTACTGTAGTATCCATACTATGGGGTGGACTTCTGGGGTGATTCGGATATGGTGTTACCTCTAGGAGAGGTGTTCGATCACCAAGATATGATGTGATTTTTTATGTTTTGATATTTTAGATAGTATAGCATGTGTATTATGTATAGATGGATGTTGATGTTATCCTTTGTTTGTTTTTATGTGCATATGTGGGACCTCGCAGGTGTGAGGTTGAGTGGGTTAGAGAACCAGATCGTCAGGGGCCAGTGAGGCCTCTGCGGGGAGAGCCGCGGGCGGGAGAGAGACGATGACGCGAGGATGTTGAGGTGAGACCAGTTGGTGATGAGAGAGTGGCTATGAGACACCGTTTTGATGACCCTGGTGCAGGGCCATCACATGCTCCTCCGGCTGAGGCCGGGGGAGATTTTGAGGATATTCATCACCGCTTGGAGGTGGTGCTATAGGGTGTGCCTGAGGGCATGTGGTCGTGCATCAAGGAAGAGGGCATCCTAGAGTAGTGTGTGGGGGTTCTGTTGATGTGGAAGACCGTGGTTTAGTGAGCAGCAGTAACAGGTGCTGCGATGACTGGGCAGTTACCTCCAAGGCCGGAGGGACTGATAGCGGGTGGGGAACCACCTCCCGAGGGAGGGACAGGTGGTGCTCCTCTAGAGGCACCATGAGTGTCTTTGTGTTTATTTTTGTATATTATATAGGCTAGTGAGCCCATTTGGTGTGGTGACACTACTTTTGTACCGAGGTGGTTCACTAGCCTACTGATTTTGTACAGGATGTACTCTATTTGTATGTAAACATTTTGATGGCACTTTTGATTGATATATATATATGGATATACATTTTGGGGTCTTTGTGATGTTCACATGTGTGTGATAATTGTTTAATGTTGTGTATGATGTCTAATCTATATGCTGTGACAGACTTTTGATGGTTTATGTGTGTGTAAAGGTGTCTTGATGTGATATATGCCAATCTAGTACAATGTTAGCCAGGTTATCTGTAATTTGATTAAATTGTCATGGAATATGTGTAAATGTAATGAAATCAAAATGTTGAGATAAAAGTCTAACTTGCAGGTATTTTCAAAAGAGGCAAGGATCACGGACACGATACACATTGTTGAGTTTGAGGACGACCAGTTGAGAGTCAAGTAAGACGCTAAGATGACGAATACGATGATGGCTGGCATTAGCGAGGAGACCAATGACGACAGTGTACTCGGCTTGGTTGTTGGTTGTTGAACCCAAACATATGTCGTTGGAGTGGAGCAGTTCATGTGAGGGGGAATAGAGGGCCCAAGCAGCCGAAGAAATATTTTGTGTCCAATGGCTGGCCCTGTCGGCGTAACCGATGTGGTAGGCCAATGGAGGAGGCATCTGTCAATAACACAAATGATAGCTTAGGCGTGAGGTATGGAAAAAATATTAAAAACACCATAAAAGAAAATAACCTAATGTAGAATGTCTACGCTCAGGCGTAAAATTTCTTTAAGTACAACCTACTGATGGGTTCTTTGAGAGAGAGGCCCTCGAGGGAAGCTAGGATGTATGCGCCTTTGGTGAGGCAATGTTTGATCATGTAAGGGCCATGCCACAGTGACTCAAATTTTCCATGACCGAGGGTATCATGAGAAATATCATAAGCAAGGACGAGGTCGCCTTCGTCAAATGAGCAGAGTTTGACATGGCGATCAAAGGTGGATTTAGACCATTTTTTGGCTGCCTCATTGTTCTGTAATGAAGATCGACGTTCTTCATCCAGGGACTCTAAGTTCATCAAATGATGCTCCATTGGAGCAGTGTCAGGTAATAGCTCAATTGCGATGTGTAAGGTGGGGATTTCACACTCGATAGGAAGAGTGGCCTCGACCCTGTGGACTAGATGAAATGGTGTGAAATCGGTGGTCATTTTCACAGCCGTACGGTAAGCCCATAGAGTGGAAAATAACATATGATGCCAATTGGTCTTATGTTTGTTAACCATGCGACATAACATGGTCTTGAGGACCTTGTTAACAACTTCGACCTATCCGTTGGACTGAGGGTAATATGGCGAGGAAAACTCGTGGGAGAATCCTAACCGAGATGAGAGTTCAACAAAAATCTTATTCTCGAAATGTTTCCCGTGATCAGAGACTAGTTGGAGTGGTACTCCAAAGCAGGATATGACGTGATTAAAGAAAAAATGCGTTGCGGTGTCAGTGGTGTTGTTGAAGGTAGGCATGGATTTATCCCACTTTGTAAAGTAATCGACTGGGACAATGATGTATTTGTGTCCATTGATGGATGGAGGGTTGCATGTCATGAAGTCGATGCGCCATTTACAAAAGGGGCCTGTAGTAATGACTGGGTGTAGAAGAGCAGGTGGTGCTCGTGCTTTGTTGGTATAAATCTGACATTTGTCGCATCGCTTCATGGAATGAATGAAATCATGAAACAATGTAGGCCAAAAGTAACCTGCGCGGATGATTTTTTGAGTGTTGGACATCCCTAAAAGATGCCCCCCACACGCGCCGCTATGGTAGTCATTCAAGACTCTATCGACCTCGTCAATATTCAATCATTGACGGAGTATGGTGTCGACCCCTCGCCGATATAAGATATCTCTGATGAGGAGATAGCAGTGGGCCTAATGGCGGATACGATGATGATCATCTCGTGAGAGGTGGTTACCGAACTTTGGGGTTCAGAGGTAGATGAGGAGGTTTCTGTACCAAGGATCATCCGAAGTGTTGTAAAACAGATGTTCATCAGGGAAGTCGGTATTGACAGGGGCACTGGTAGTATCAGAGGGGAAGGTTGTGACAAGTTCAGCGAGGATGAGATATTTCTTTCTCTTGGGTGTTGAAAATTCGAGATCGTACTCCTGAAGGATAATGATCCATCAGGAAAATTTACCATTAATTTGTCGATGACTGAGAAAATATTGCATGGGGTTGGAATCTGCTATGAATTTGGTTGTGTGAAGCAGAATGTAATGGCACAGTTTCTGGACTGTGAGAACGACTGCAAGGGCTAGTTTATCTTCGTGATTATACTTCAAAGGTGGCCCTGAGAGGTTTTTACTAATGTAGTAAATGACATGCTCACGGTCATCATCTCTTATTTGAATGATATCTCCTACTACTGAGATGGCTGACGCTGATATGTAGAGGATATAGTCGCGATTATAGTTGGGTGAACTAATTAAAGGGGCGTTGGAGAGTGCATTTTTAAGATCATCGAAATCTTTTTGGGCATGTTCATCCCAGTGGAATGGGATGTTGTGGCGTAGTAAGTGAAGGAAACCATGTGCTCGAGTAGCATAATCTGGGACAAATCGCCTTAAAAATTTATCTTTTTCTTGTAGGCTCTGGAGTTGGCATAAATTCCGGGGGGATGGAATTTCTGTGATGGCTTGGACTTTGAGGGGATCCATGGTAATACCGCTTTGGGAAACGATGAACCCTAGGAGGTGCCTGGAAGTGATGCAGAACACACACTTAAGGGGGTTCAAGTGGATGTTGTACTGACGAAACCTTTGGAAGATGATTCATAAATCATCAAGATGTTGAGTGCATTTTTTGGATCAAGCTGTGAGGTCGTCCAAGTATGTGAGGATGATATGAGCCAGATCATGAAAAATGTATGTCATATCCCATTGGAAATTTGCACCAGTGTTTTTTAGGCCAAAAGGCATGACACGATATGCAAAAGTACCCCAAGGGGTGGTGAATGTGGTTTTGTATTGATTGTCTAGGTGGATTTGGATTTGGTTATAGCCAGAGAAACAATCCATGAAAGATAAAGCCTCGTGGCCTGTGCAGTTGTCGATAATTTGATCGATGAAAGGAATTGGAAAGTTGTCTTTGGGACAGGCGTGATTGAGATCGTGAAAGTCCATGCATACATGGATAGTGCCCTGTTTTTTGTTAATGGGTACAGGGTTGGAAACCCATGAGGTATAGGCAATGAGGTAGATGAACCCAACAGCGCGTAATTTGTCAATCTCGGCTTTGATAGCCACTGCTTTGGATGGGTGTAGTGGTCATTGTTTTTGGCGAACTGGTGTGATATCAGGCTAGGTGTCTATGTGATGTTTGACAATAGAGGGATCAAGGCCAGGCATCTCGGTTTATGACCAGGCAAAAATATCCTGGTATTCTTGGATGAGGGATTTGTAGGTGGTGATTTCTTAAGGAGTGCATGCTGCGCCAATGGTGATTTCCTCGATGACTCCATTTTTTATGGAAATATCGATTTTGATGGTGGGGGAAATGTTGGCCATATTTCCTTCTTCAAAAGCATCTGGGGCAAGGATGGGGTTGTTGAACTAGTCGATATGCCCTAATGGGAGAAAATCCTTGGTTTCAACTGCGTATATGGGGTGTTGATTAGGAGGTGTGAAGGCTTCCTATGAAAGGAAGAGCGCTCTATGGTGTAGTGCATCCCATGGGTAGTCGGGGCTGGTTAATTCCTCGAGTATGTCCTCATCATAGTCAAAGTGTTGGGAATATAAGGGATCTAAAAGAGTGATATCGGTGACTGTTATTGTGTGGTTATCTTCTGGTGGTGAAGAAGAAGGAAGGATGATGCAATGAGATTGTGATGGTTCACTCGTCATAAACAAAATATTGAGATACTGGGGGTTATAAATGGTAGTTGGGCGTAAAATTTCCGTGGGGAAATGAACGAGAGAATTGGGGGGATTTGGGGGTAAATCCTCAGATAAGTCATCCAAGAACCATGGAGGAATAGGGAGTGCTTCTGGTTCAGGAGATATAATATGAAGAATCTCTAGTGATGGGGTAAGGTTAATCATTGATTCTATAGGGGGTGTAGGAGTTTGAATTAGGGTCACTTGGAATTGCCTGTATTCAATTATCATAGGAAATTTATATGTGAAATGATCTAGGGATTCACAGAGAAAGCAAGGGCATCTCATACGTTCATTGACGTAGGTTGTGACATAATGGATGTCGGTGACAGGGGTTGGGGTGAGTGTTTGTTGAAATCTCTGGTGTATCGCTGTTAATGTCTCTTGGAATTGAGGTAACGTTGGATAGTGGTGTGTGTAATTGTCATATTCTGAATAGATGGTGCATGCAAATTTGGTTCGTAGTCCTTTGTTACTTGTGTTCTGTGAGATAGAGACAATACTGGAGGAATCGATGAGCAATGGTGGTGCTCGAGGGAGTTGGATGAGATTACATAAATCGGGAAGAGATGGGCATTTGTTGGTGGGGTGTTCATCCTTCTCACATAGCGTGTAAAGAGGTTGCATGTGTGGGGGAAGTGGATTTGTGGGATCCTTCTTCTTTTGCATACCCCCAGCTGTGGCAGATAGGTTAGTGAGTAGGGGTGTAGGGGGTATGGTGGGAGTGAGTATGGGAATCTGTATCAGGATTCCTTCTATTTAGGGAGGGAGGGATGGTTGAGGAACCATCTCTGGTAGATGTAAATACCAAACTAGGATTTCTAGCACCATATTAGGGAGGGTAATCGTTGCGGCTACTTGGAAAGCTTGTATGCCTGGTGGAGGGTAAAAGAAGGGGATTTGAGTAATGGATTGGGGGACTGTCTCCCAAACTGGGATATGGCCTTGGGATGAGGTGAAATCATGAACTAGTGGAGTCAACGAGTTCGTAGGAGGCTCATGAGGGAGGGGCTCTCCGAATAGTGGGACCTCATATATGAGAGAAGCCTCACTAGGAGGAAGGGTATCCTCAATGTCAGTTCTTTTGGATCAGATGACACATACCTGATTGGAAGGATGAATGAGCGGTGGTGCACCATGGTAAGTTCCTAACAAGAACGGGTCTTTGAAAATTTTGGGCCCCATTTCAATGAGTGGGTAAACCTCATGATTAGTATGGACGAAAGGGAGAATGTTATCGGTGTTGGAATAAGGGTTAGGCTCAAAATGTGAAACTTGATCAATGGTAATGATTTTCCCGTTCTGGGAGAACATCATGGTTCGAAATATAGAAGAGGCAACTGCCTTCATGGCGTACATGTAGCTACAACCAAACAAGATAATGTAATCGAGTGGGGCGTCAATAACTTCATTTTCAATGAGAATGGTCTTACCCCCGAGTTTGATAGGGACATTTTGGAAGAGCCCTTTGGGAGAAGATGGTCGTCCATCATAAGCTCTTAAGGTAATGGTAGATGGTATGAGTTCTAGGGAACCAAGTTTCTGCCATACCGACTTGGACATGATGCATGTGGATGCACCTTCATCAATGATGCACCGATGAACTGTAATGTTCTGAATTTTCACTGGGATTTGAAAAGCAATGAGTGCGGGGAGACGAGGCTCTCCGCTGTCGAGATCAAATGTGATGAGTTGAGTATCTGCAAGGTCAAATTCCCCCAAGGAGGAAATTATTGATTTCCACTGAGTGGGACAAGGTTGAAGTACTTATAAGACTGACATTGCAGCCGGGGACTGTGCTAAGTCATCGACCAAACTGTAATTATGAGCCTCCCTAGCCTGCGGGTTTTGGACATTCCTCCGCAATGGGATGCGAGGGATGCAAAGAGGTTTTTTTGTGTTAGGGAGAGGAATCATCAACTGGAGTCCCATTGGTGTTGGGATTGTTTATGGGGGAATGGGAGGAGACTCAGTCGGTGCACGGTATTGATGACTATGTGTTTATAGAAGGACTTCTTCCTCACTAGTGAGGAGAATAGTACGATCTACGGGATTGCTCGGGTTGAGATATTGTCCCAACTATGGTGGGGTAGGCTGCATGTCCTGTTGGGTGTTCATCTCTCCTTGGTGTGGAATGGGGTTCTGCATCACGTCTGGGGGTGGTTGTTGTACGTATTATTGTGGGGCCTGTTGAGGGGCACGCAGTGCTGGAGGATGTGGTCCATTTACTAAATCTTTCATTCATTTAAAATCAGAAATTTGGGGCAAATGATGAGTATAATGACTGAACTCGCTGCAAAGGGCACAAGGGAAGTTGGTTCGAATGTTATTGTTACTTTTCCCTTGAAATTTGTTGTTGTTTCCTCCCTGGGGGTTCTACTTCCCTTGGTTCTGGTTTCCCCCAGTAGGTTGGTTCTATTGGGGGTGATTTCCACCTTGGCCTGGGTTGTTATTGTTCTAGTTTTTTCCTTTCTTTTGGCATTATTCGACTAATGGGTTGGATTTTCCATATTCAGTTGTTCAAAATTTTGATATTGCTGAATGGGATAAGGTTGAACAAAATTAACCCCAGCGTGAGGGTGTCCTTGTGGTGGAGCTATGGGCTGTGGAAGGCCAGGCAATGGAAAGTATGGATTATTTTGTGGTAATGATCCGTAAGGTACATAGGAAGGTGTGGCGCTTTCACTAGTACTTAGAGTATAAGTTGAGGTAGAGGGATTACCAGAACTTGTTTGGATAGGTGGGCGTATTGTGGGTGTCGGAGGTGGCCCACTGATGGGTGGAGAAAGGGCAATAGGGTATGGTTGTTGATAAGGGTGTGGAGGATAATAAGGGGTTCCTCCATATGCCGGTGGATATTGAGGTGTGTCATACATTGGTGGTTGTTGGGGTTGTGGATTGTGGTGTGTGGTGTTACCAATCAATCTGTCTGCTGAGCGAGACATCCCGGGTTTATCTTGGCCAAATGGCATGGGTTTTGGGAGATCGGGAAGTATTGTGTACGAGTACCCTAATTTTGAATAGATGAGGTTGTACTGTTGAGCCTTACTGATGGCTTCTTCTTCTGATTGAGGGAAGGTGAAAGCTACATCTTTACTGAGGAGAGAGACAAGTGATCTGAGAAACCAATCAAGACATTGTTGTTTGGTGGTTTCTGCTTTGCACAAACTACGTCGTCGATGCCACTCGTGAATGTGATCAACGATATGTGTGGTTGAGGTTTGTTTAAAATTAGAGAGTAGTTCAAGACCATTGTCATGGCGGATTGGTAATTGGAAGAAGGTCAAAAATTCTTTGGCCAAGGACTCGAAAGTCACATGGGATCCCGATTTTTTGTTTATGTACCATTTGGTTGATGTGTCAGTGAGTGTGCATTGAAATAATCGTAGTCGGATGGAATCATCCATAATGTTGTTAGAAGAGCACCATAAATGGAAAGTCATGACATGGTTGGTAGGGTCATCTCCTGCCTTTCCTTCAAACTTGGGGATATTTGAAGGTAGTTTGGTAGGCATTGCAGACCATCTGGGGTCATGCAATATAGGATCATTTGTGAGTTTGATTATATCTAGTATGTTGAGAGATGCTAAGTATGGCATCCGGAGTGGTGGTGGAGGTTTAGTTCCAGCCATGGTGTGAGTGGTTTGTGAACCTGACCCTTGGGGGGGACTAGGTGGGTTTGTACTTCCCCCTTGAGAGGGAGTTGGCCCCTCGCTTCCGTGTAAAGGAGAGTGAGTGAATGGTAGACCTTGGGAATTGGACCCAAGCAAGGTGGAACCAAGAAAATGACGTAGCCTCTCCCCTTGCCTCGGAAAAAGGTCTCTGTGCTAACCTCCCTTTCTTTAAGGATCGTTCAAAGTTCACCCTCGAGCCGGAGTGGCTCCTGCGATTCTCCCCTGGAATATTTATTTAAGTTTGACTGACAGGTATTTTTCGGCACCTTACAACCTTTAGGCCCGATCCCTTTTCCATTCACAATAGAAAGTCACAATCGGGTTTCGGGGTTTTCCAATCCCCGATGTCACAAACACTTGCTTCCTCAAATTACTGATCTCCGATATCCTGATGCACTCCCTTTGCGCTTTAGCCCCTCCTGGCCATGTCCCTAGTCATGTGACCTGTTCTTATATGACCGCAGTCATGTCCCCTTATTGGGATTCGGGGTTTTGAAGGTCAAAATGTATTAAAAACCTTGTCCATGGAAATCTCAATTTCCCGATTCTCGGTCTTCTGATTGATGACTTTTCCTTTCGGGAAATTTCCCTAAAGCTTCGATCTCGGCCATGCATCCTCAAGGATGGACGGTCCTCGTCCCTTCGGGGTTTTCACCGTGGAAATTCTCAATGCCTCGTTATGCTGAGATGACATCAGCAGGGTCCCACATGGAGCTCTCCTCTTTTCGGAAAATCAAACTTCACGATTCTGAAATGCAAATTCTCCTTGTTTCCAGGACTCACGAAATGTCAATCCCCGACTTTCTTCAGATTTATGACACGCATCCCGAGTGGATGGACTATTTAGATCAAATCTCGGACTTCGCCAACTGCATAGCCAAAACACTCACTTATGTGAGTCCCAATGACCAAAATGTCGATGGGATTCTGATCTCGCCCACGTGTCCTGACTGATGGATGGCTCCGATCGTTTACGGGGTTTCCAACATGGATTTTCCCGATCTCTTGCTCTTAGTACTTCTGATTTTCCGAGTCCCGAAACTCCGATGGAGTCTTCCCTTTCGGGACTTTTCCCGAGATTTTAGATCTTTGCCACGTATCCCCTCAAGATAGACGGCTTAGATTGGTCCCCGGGATTTTCACTATGAAAATTATCGATCACTTTTCCTCGTGACTCCCGATTCCACGAATGCTGAAATCCCGATGGACACCCTCTCGTCGGGCTTTTCCTCCTCTTGTTCATGAAACTTAAACCTTATGCAACTCCCAGCTGATCCAACAGCTGACGGGGTAACTGGGCAAGGATCCAACGACCCACGTTCTCCTGTAGGTAAACTCTGCACACTACCATAACCTCCTCACTTCTCTAGCAGATCTGACGGCTGGCAGGATTTTGCTAATCCTCCCCACAGATTCCTGACCATCAGTCTCTTCCCTTTGATGATTTCTACGAAGGAAACCAAGGACTCTTCCCTAGACTTATCCACTTGCACTACAAACTTCTGATACCCCTCAATGTTTCAAAGGATTTACTCCTACTGAGATTCTCACAACTTCGAGCCTCAAAGAGGATCCTTGCATGCACTCTTTACGACAACCTCCAAGCACCTGAAGTATTGTACGCTCTTCGACCTGGCGCACACTCTGCAGTGTCAGTCTCTCAATAGCTTTGCTTATATACAAAACTCTGAGACTCTCCTCGGCCTGCGCACACCTTGCACAGCTCCTATGCCCAACTGCACTCTGAGGAAATGAGAACAACCCTTTCTCTTCTGAGCTTTCAGAGATGGCCTCTGAACTCCTAGTCGATGCACTCCTTGTGGACGATTCAACTACACTCCTTGCAGGAATACTACTCATATAGAGAAACACTTGAAACTCATTCTTCTTACTCTTCCTCCCTCAGATTTCAAACTCAAACATGAAATCATATACACAACATATAAATGAAATGTATAACAGGAAGCAACCATTCATGAGCATAACATTCAACATACATATACAGAGAACAAACACGACGCCATGAATTTGAATCAAACTCTTTCTATTAATTCAAATATCAGTACATGGGTGTTCTTACACAACTCTCTGCATGCTCTTGCTCTTCCAAAACAATGTTTCTTCATAATTCAATAATGTTACAATACACAATGAGGGTGTCTATATCTTGTTTCCCTCTTGCGCTCTAAAACTGTCTAATCTAGAATTAAATTCTATCTACATGCATTAACTACTATAAATTCCTTATACCTACTAAGGACGAGAGAAATCCGCTCAAGGTCCATTTACATTATTCAAGTGCACTTCTTCTTAATGACTACATTTAAGATTGCGCAACAATTCCAAGGAAATTTCAAAAAATTGTGTTGGCACTTGTCCAGCTGTCCAGTATCTCCGCGTTGGCTCGCTTGATGTTGGTGATGCTCCTGCATCATACTCCCTCACTTGAAAAATTTCATGGGCTCCTGTCCATGAGCTCACGCATGGTGCGTCCATGGCTCTGTATCTTTGCTTCAGTCTCCTAGCTGACATCTTCAACTGGATGGCCCTTCCATTTGACCAGATACTCAAAATATTCTTTTCTCCTGGTTTTCTTACCAATTCTTTTATCCAGTATGCACTCCATCTGTGGATTTTCTACAACTGGCATCTGCTTTGTCCATTGGATCACTGGCTTCTCACTTTCAATCCCTACTTCCTCAGCTTTGTATGGGTACAAATATGAGATGTTGAATATCAGAGAAATTCCGATCCCGTCGGGTAATTCAATCTCGTAAGCATTCGCCCCAAATTTCTTCAAGACCCTACATGGCCCAATTTTCTTCATCTTTAGTTTGTTAAATGTTCCTCTCGGGAGCCTTTCCTTCCTCAAATGTGCCAGAACCAAGTCACCCACCTCAAAATGAAGTTGTCTTCTGTGTTGATCTTCTCTACGCTTGTACTCCTAAATTGAATTTTGCAATCGCTCCTTCACCTTGCTGTGAAGTTCCTTCATTGCCTCTGCGAATTCTTCTACACTAGTACTGCTAGTCACAGTCTGTTCTGAATCCTTCAGCTCAGAAATTCCTCTCGGCTGCATAACATAGACAACCTAAAATGTACTCTGTCTTGTGCTCCTATTAACTAAGTCATTATAATCAAACTCAGCCTGTGTTAATATGTTGTCCCACTGGTTGTGGTGTTCTGTCACCAAGCTCCTTAGCAAGTCTCCCATACTTCTGTTCACGACTTCTATCTGTCCATCCGTCTGAGGATGATACACTGAACTAAACAACAAGTTAGTCCCTAGCTTCTTCCATAAGGTCCTCCAAAAATTCCCTATGAACTTAGTATCTCAATCCGAAACTATACTTCTCGGTAAGCCGTGAAGTCGAATGACCTCTTCGAAAAACAGGTTCGCAATGTGAGTCACATCACTAGTCTTCTGACATGGAATGAAGTGTGCCATCTTGGAAAATCTATCCACCACCACAAAGATTGAATCAACACCTCTTTGTGTTCTCTGCAATCCCAATACAAAATCCATGGTAATCGCATCCCACGACCTTTCAAGTATGGGAAATGGTTGATAAAACCTCGCATTCTGTCTCCTTCCCTTCGAATGCTGGAAAATTTTTCATTTGTCCACGAATATCTTGACATCTTCTCACATTCCTAACCAAAAATATGACTCATTCATCTTTGCAAACATCTTGTCATGGCCAAAGTGCCCTGCCAATCCTCCACTGTGTTTCTCCTTTAACAAGTTCTCCCTCATGGATCATTTCGGAATACACAGTTGATTGCCTTTGAACAACAATCCTTCCTGGATCATGTATTCGGCCCACTGGATTCTATCTCTGAGAACTGGATTCTCAACTGCTTCATACGCTTCCTTGAAATCCTGATCACCTGCGTACATGTCCCTGAGATCATCAAAACCCAGCGTTTTGACTTTGAACTCCTGCAATAGCAAACACTTCCTGCTCAAAGCATAAACAACTTTGTTAGTGGTGCTTGAAATATGCTTAATTACAAAAGTGAAATTTTGTATGTATTCCACCCATTTGACATGTCTCTGATTCAACTTTTCCTATTGAGTCACAAACTGCAATGCATGATTGTCACTGTACAATACAAACTCTTTTGGAATCAAGTAATGCCTCCATTTTTTCAATGCTTGGATGATGGCATAAAACTCCTTATCGTATGTGGAGTACTTCACTTTTGCTTCATTCAGCTTCTCGCTGAAGTATGCTATCAGCCTGTCTTCCTGACTCAAGACTGCCCCGATTGCAAACCCACTTGCATCACATTTCACTTGAAATTTCCTTCGGAAATCCGGCAACAAAAAAAATGGTTGCTCTGTAATCTTCCTCTTCAAAAGATTAAAACTTTTCTCAGCCTCTTCTATCCAGTGAAAAGACTTGTGTCTTTTCTTCACTATATCCATCATTGTTGCACTAATTCCACTGAAATTCCTGATGAACTTCCGGTAGAAACTAGATAACCCGTGAAAACTTCTCACCTCATATATGTTCTTTGGTGATGGCCAATTCTTGATTACCTCCACCTTATCTGGATCCATCCTTAATTTGTCTACAGAAATGACAAATCCCAAGTAAATGAGTTATGTCTTCATGAATGAGGATTTCTTCATGTTTATGAGCAGCTTCTCTTGGTGTAATCTCTTCATCACTGTAGCCAAATGCTTCAAATGCTCGGCTACTGTTTTACTGAAAACCAATATGTCATCTAAATACACAATGACAAATTTTCAAATGAACTCCTTTAGGACTTCGTTCATCAACCTCATGAAGGTACTTGGCGCATTTTTCAAGACAAACGGCATAATAAGCCATTCATACAGCCCTTCATTTGTTTTGAATGTTGTCTTCCATTCATCACCTTCTCTCATGCGAATTTGGTGATATCCACTTTTCAAATCAATCTTCGAAAAATATTTTGCTCCACTTAAGCAATCCATCAAATCATCCATTCTTGGTAATGGAAATCTATACCTGATGGTTATCTTGTTAATGTCTCTTGAATAAGTACACATCCTCCAACCTCCGTCTTTATTCGGACTGAGTACTGTTGGAACAACACACAGACTCAAGCTTTCCCTGACCAAACCTTTGTCCAACAACTCCTAGACTTGTCTTTTTACCTTTTCATTCTCTTGCGGTGTTAGTCTGTATGCGGATTTATTTGGTAAACTAGCTCCTGGTATGAGGTCAATATGATGACTCACACTTCTGATCGGTGGCAAGGAACGAGGTAATTCATCCACTACTATATCAGTGAACTCTTCCAGCAGTTCCTGAATTTCTTCTGGTAAATCATCCACTCTTGTGCTGGTCAAAACAATCTTCGATTTCCTGACCACAATGAATTGCAGTTCCTCATTCTTCTTAACCTCTGTAAGAAGTTCCTTCCCACTCATGAGAAGTACAGTGTTGCTTACTTCCGGTTTCACTTCCTTATCTTTGATTGGAAGCAACATATGAGTTCTCCCATTTTTTTCTAGGGTGTATGTGTTCATCTTTCCATCATGAATCACATTCCTGTCATATTTCCATGGTCTACCCAACAATAAATGACAAACATCCATAGGAATAACATCACAGAGTATCTTATCATTATATCCTCCTATCTTAAACTCAACTAAACATTGTTTAGTGACATTTACCTGATGTCCCTTTTGTAGCCATGAAACTTTATATGGACTTGGGTGTTCAATCGTCTCCAGCTCCATATTTTCTACCATCTCGGTTGAAATGAGATTAACTATGCTCCCACTGTCCACAATGACCTTGCATACCCTGTCCCTGGTTTTGCAAGTAGTCCGAAAAAGTCTATTTCTCTAGACTGAACTCTCCACTTCCTTTTCGGGTGTCAAAAGAACCTTTCACATCATCAGTGATCTTCCACCTTCAGCATCCTCCACCTCAACATTCTGCCCCTGTGCTTCAGCGATGTGAGTCTCTCCACCCTCTTTCTTTTTATCAGGACACTCATAAGACTTGTGCCCATTCTTTCCACGTGTGAAGCATTTTATCACTCCACCTCTTCCTCTTCCTCTTCCTCTACCTCTAGTACGAGGAAAATTATTATTATCAGCATAATCTCCTCTCTGCTCAGTATGTTGTCCTCTCTATTCAACATATTTTCCTCATTGTGAGCTTCCATCCCTCTCAGTTCGAGTCTGAGGTTTATTCTAGTCTTCCTTGGGCTTCTGATTTTTATCTTGGGCAACTGATTTGCCTCTGGGCTGACTTCTGCCTCAGCCTCTCTGACTCTATTTTCGGCTCATATTCTCTTCTGATTTCAGAGCCATCTAATAAGAATCTTCCACCATTTAGATGGTAACCATGCTCATCTCATCCTGAATGTCATACCTCAGGCCATTCATGTATCTGGCAACTTTCTTATCATCGCTCTCCCGATGACCTACCCTGATGTTTAGCTTGTAAAATTCTTCAGTATATTCCTTTACTATCATCAGATTCTGTCTCAGGTTCTACATCCTCCTGAAAGAGTAATTTGGTAATATCTGGGGATGAATTTTTCCTTCATCTTCGCGATCATCCTATCCCAGCTCTTGATCTTCTGCTTACCCTTGCAATGTTTGTCATCTTGTAGTTCATCCCACCACAATGCTGCATGTCCTTTTAATCTTGTGACAACATGCTTGACCTTCTTGTCTTCCTCGACATCTTCATAGTCAAAATATGTGTCTAGAGCTCTAATCTAGTCTAGAAGCTCCTCTGCATCCAGGTTTCCCTCATAAACTAGAATGTCCATTTTCTCTCTTGCACCCATTCTTGCAATAGCTCTGATCAAACATTCGTTTGATGCATCTTCGGCTGCAACTTCTTCTTCATGTTCAGCCTCTATTTCACTTTCGGAATCACTTAGATCCCCAGCACCGACAGTGCATCTTTGTGTTGTCTCCATGTCTTCGAGTCTGGCTCATAGATCATGCATCTCTCTTTCCATTTCTAGATTTTGCATCTCTCTACCTCTTCTTCTCGGCATTTCCCTCTCCTCTTCGGGATTGGGTGATTGTCTATCTCTTCTCTTTGGCGGCATGGTGAATTTTCTCCTTCTCTGCTATAGAAAGCAAAGAACCTTTATGTGCTCTAATACCAAACTGATGCAGCCTCTCCCCTTGCCTCGGCAAAAGGCCTCTACACTGACCTCCCGGTCTTTAAGGATCGTTCAAAGTTCACCCTCGAGCCGGAGTGGCTCCTGCGATTCTCCCCTAGAATCTTTATTTAAGTTTGACCCACAGGTATTTTTTGGCACCTTACAACCTTTAGGCCCAATCCCTTTTTCGTTCACAACAAAAAGTCACAATCCGGTTTCAGGGTTTTCCAATCCCCGATGTCACAAACACTTGCTTCCTCAAATTCCCGATCTCCAATATCCCGATGCATTCCCTTTGAGCTTTATCCCCTCCTGGCCATGTCCCTAATCATGTGACCTGTTCTTATATGACCGTAGTCATGTCCCCTTATCAGGATTTGAGGTTTCGAAGGTCAAAATGTATTAAAACCCTTGTCCACGGAAATCTCGATTTCCCGATTCTCGGTCTTCCGATTGATGACTTTTCCTTTCGGGAAATTTCCCGAAAGCTTCGATCTCGGCCATGCGTCCTCAAGGATGGACGGTCCTCGCCACTTCGGGCTTTTCACCGTGGAAATTCTCGATGCCTTGATATGCTGAGATGACGTCAGCAGGGTCCCACACGGAGCTCTCCTCTTTTCGGAAAATTGGACTTCGTGATTCTGAAATGCAAGTTCTCCTTGTTTCCAGGACTCATGAAATGTCGATCCCTGACTTTCTTCAGATTTCTGACAAGCGTCCCAAGTGGATGGACTATTCAGATCAAATCTCGGACTTCGCCAACTACAAAACCAAAACACTCACTTATGTGAGTCCTGATGACCGAAATGTCGATGGGCTTCTGATCTCGCACACGTGTCCCATCTGATGGATTCCAATCATTTATGGGGTTTCCAACATGGATTTTCCCGATCTCTTGCTCTTAGTACTTTTGATTTGCCGAGTCTCGAAACTCCAATGGAGTCTTCCCTTTCGAGACCTTTCCCAAGATCTTAGATCTTCGCCATGTATCCCCTCAAGATGAACGACTCATATTGGTCCCCGGGATTTTCACTATGAAAATTCCCGATAACTTGTCCTCGTGACTCCCAATTCCATGAATGTTGAATTCCCGATGGACACCCTCTCGTCAGGATTTTCCTCCTCCCCTTCACAAAACTTAAACCTTATGCAACTCCTGCCTGATCCAATGGCTGGCAGGGTAACTGGGAAAGGATCCAATGGCCCATGTTCTCCTGTGGGTAAACTCTGCACACTACCATAACCTCCTCGCTTCTCTGGTAGATCTGATGGCTAGCGGGATTTCTCTAATCCTCCCCATAGATTCTTGACCGTCAGTCTCTTCCCTTTGATGATTTCTACGAAGGAAACCAAGGACTCTTCCCTGGACTTATCCACTTGCACTACAAACTTCCGATGCCCCTCAATGTTTCAAAGTATTTACTCCTCCTGAGCTTCTCACAACTTCGAGCCTCAAAGAGGATCCTTGCAAGCACTCTTTTCGGCAACCTCCAAGTACCTGAAGTATTGTATGCTCTTCGACCTGGCGCACACTCTGCAGCATCAGTCTCTCAATAGATTTGCTCATATACGCAACTCTGAGACTCTCCTCGGCCTATGCACACCTTGCATGGCTCATGTACCCAACTACACTCTGAGGAAATGAGAACAACCCTTTCTCTTCTGAGCTTTCAGAGACGACCTCTGAACTCCTGGTTGATGCACTCCTTGTGGACGATTCAACTGCACTCCTTGCAGGAATCTTACTCAGATAGAGAAACAATTGAAACTCATTCTCCTTACTCTTCCTCCCTCAGATTTCAAACTCAAACATGAAATCATATACACATCATATAAAGAAAATGTATAATAGGAAGCAACCATTCATGAGCATAACATTCAACATACATATACAGAGAACAAACACGACACCATGAATTTGAATCGAACTCTTTCTATTAATTCAAATATCAGTACATGGGTGTTCTTACACAACTCTCTACATGCTCTTGCTCTTCCAAAACAATGCTGCTTCATAATTCAATAATGTTACAATACACAATGAGGGTGTCTATATCCTGTTTCCCTCTTGCGCTCTAAAACTTTCTAATCTAGAATTAAATTCTATCTACCTGCATTAACTACTATAAATTCCTTGTACCTACTAAGGACGAGAGAAATCCGCTCAAGATGCATTTACATTATACAAGTACACTTCTTCTTAATCACTACATTTAAGATTGTGCAACAATTCCAAGGAAATTTCAAAAAATTGTGCTGGAGCTTGTCCAGTTGTCCAATATCTCCGCGTTGGCTCGCTTGATGTTGGTGATGCTCCTGCATCAGCAAAGATGATAATAAGACACTGGCACTCACTAGAGTGTGAGAATGTGGAGCCGATGATATGGAAAGACTAGGAACTCCCCCTAGAATAGGAGGGAGGTTTAGAAAGCGTCTGGAACGATGGGGGTTATGTGGGTCCCCTATGATGTCTGACTAGCTGAGTGGATGTGTGCGAATGGTGGCGAGAGTAATAAATAAACAAGAGCCTTTGTTGCAATTCTTGAACTTTACACTATATATATCTAAATCAAATGTAATTAGAAGTGCATCATACATAAAGTGTTTTTATTAAAAAGCATATATGTGGATAGGTGGATTTTGTCCATGTGGGGGAACAAAGAAAACAAATTCTCATGTCCTAAAAAATGTAACGTCCTTCCTCTCAAAATAGCACTGGACCTTCCAATAACACTCGACAGTGGGGTCTGAAGCCACCAGAAGAGAAACTAGTGAAGGATTAAGCAATCAGTTATAATGAGGGGTAGAGGGGGCATATCCCAAAAGAACTGGCGATATTTCCCAATAGCCACAAAAATCCGATCAAGGTGCAATTGCAGCCCACAATTTCCACCTGGGTAGATGTCCTAAAATTTGGTCACTAGGTACCTCGGTCAAAGTGCGACATTTAGATTTTCGGCCTAAGAAATGGGTCACGGGATGGATCCCGTCCAAGAGGTGTTTTCCTCAAGGGGGGATGCACAAAACAACCGAACCTCAACCTTCAACCCTTCATGGGTATCTCCCTGCCTTATGGTGTTAGTAACACTTGAATTGGAGGATTTAAAGTTCCCTATTTAACAACTTCTATTGTTTTGAAAATGCGAGAACCAGATAACGGGGAGTTATTTGGATGCCTATCCCTGAAATCCTACCTAGACTAAAAGATTTATTTTGGCACCTGTTGTGGAGGAAAACTTAGTGAGTTTTTTAGAAAAAAATTAGATGTGGTTGTTTGAGAGATTGGGGGTGTAAGCCAATCTCGTTGAAATTAAGTGGGAGTGGATAGTTTCATCAAGAAAAGGGCGAGGTGTTTCAGAATCCATTTGGAGGAAACTTACTTCAACCTCCACGTTTCAAGATGAAAACTATGTGAGTGAGAAGTGACTTTTGTGTGTGAATGAGTGAAAGTGTGCCAATTTTTTAATGAATTAGGTGTTACCTTGCTGCATGTGAACTTTGCTTGGTCCTTACAAGTCTTTGATTATCTATTTAACTAAATTTCATTGGTACAACCTTGCGAAATTCAAAAGTCCTTAGGAAGCTAGCATGTGGACATGTGGGTCCTTTACTATTCCTTTAACTCCCTAATGTGATTTGATCTAAGAAAACTTTCAAACTATCCTAGATTGTAATCATGTGGGCATGTATGGGCTCATTACAAAACCTTTAAACTTCCCTACTGATTTAATCTAAGAAAGTAAATTTCAACACTGTCCTAGATTGTGATCATGTGGGCATGTATGGGCCCGTTACAATCTTGAGATGTGTTTGAAAAATAAACTAAGAGGAGTCCCAAGGGGGATATTGTCCTCTTCTAAAGGTTTAGTCTTTTTAAGGGAGATGAAATTGTCCTACAACCTTTTTATGATTCTCAAGATTGCTTTGAAGCGCGAGAGAAGAGCATACTCAACGATTGGTATCCAATTTCTGGTCCCAATGTAAGTTTTATGTGATTACAAATGATTCCAACTTATACTCTTATTCAAATCAATCCATCCATGTGGAAAAATGAAAACAAAAGAGGAAATAATGATTTTAAACCCCCTAAGTGCCTATGTGTTTTGACTAATCCCTTTATATGGAGAGGGAACTAAGTGTGGTGCAGATTACAACATGCATGGAATCATTTTTTAAGAAGGATAGGGGCCTTTCACAAATCACAAAAAATCTTACAATGTGTATTTTTCTTTATAGGTGCACGGGTCTCAAAGTAGACAGAGGCACACTTAGCACCAATGCGCGAACTGAAAAAGACTTTTGGGTGCTGGTGTGCAGAAGGAACTGAATAACACAGTAATTTAGGCGCACGTGCACACGATGCGTGACTATGGGCCAATAAACCCGCACACACCTGTCACATGGCCATGAAGAAAATTCCGAATGGAATTCTCTAAACTCAGCTTTGAATTAGATGTTTTGCAGGTTGGCTTGGGCCGGTTATGGTACCTTCAAATTAAATAAACCGAAAGAAGAGCTAGAATGACCCAAATGGGGTAGGAAATTGATACGACTCCCCAGTGGAGTCACCAATCTGTTGTGCCTCTTTTGTCACCTGAATGTAGGGATGATTTTAGGGGCTAAATTTCGTTCATGGGCTAATTTTACATGGTTTTTCCAAAAACAAGATTCGCTATTTTAAAATTGATTTGCCCAAATTCTATAGGATAAAATTATTTTTCCTTAAAAATCGCCAAAATTTTATACAAACTATATAAAATCCTTAGAAATTTGAATATTTTTACAAAAATATCACCAAACATTTATAGTTGGCATATGAAGGATTACTAAGATTCGCCAAGGATTCTATGTTTTAAAATAAATTTCCATCCTTAAAATCATCCCTTCCTGAATGAGCAAAATAGAGGTGCTTACAAGCTTAGTTGAGTCAGCTAAGCAAGACAACAGTGAAGGAAAGGGTTATAAAAATAAACATAAAATACTAAGCTAAGAATTAAACTAAGAAAGGAAAGAACAACTAAACTATTGAGCATAAGGACATAATAACAAGAAACAAACAAGACTCATGTCACCAATGGAAAGGATTGTATTAGTGAAAAGAAAACACCGAGAAGAAAGAGGACTTTGGGTCCCTTCTTCCTCCAAGGGAGGGCTCTTGGACCCCCACAATTGAGCTCTTCTTACAACTTTGAAACTTGAAAGAAATGGTGAAAGAATCCCAAGCTAATCCACTTAAAAGGTGATGTGGATTGTCCAAATGGAATGGTGCTAGTGTGTTCTTAATGAGAAAAGAGGATTCCCCAAGAGAATAGTAGCAACATAACCTTGCAAATGAATTCCTTGAAAATGTAGTGCACCCATGGCCTTGTTTTATAACACCATTTTGAGGTATTGTGCAACCATCTTTTAGTGTGAAAAGGGGCTATTTAGGGCACCTTTAAGTCTTTGACCAGCCACCCAACCGGATTCAGCCACGATTTGGGTGCCAAATCGACTTGGAAGATGAACCAAAAGTGGGTGGGAGGCCGACCAACCTCATAAATGCACCGTTCTCAGGTGTGCGTGACTTTTAGCATCCATAGTCGTGCATCGTGTGCATGTGCACTTTTCCTGACTTTCTGGATGGCACATGTGCGCACGGGCCCTGTGTAGTCATAGCGCATCTTGATTTTATAATTGGTTGTATAGTTTTGGACCTTTTGGAAATGATTTTTTGGTAATTTTGGTCCATGGGTGGACTCATAGTTGTTTGAAGATGCTGGATTCCTGTAACCGTTTGTGGACGAAATTTCAGTGATAACACTAACCATGCATAAGAGGGAGATATCAACGGTCCTTAATCATTGGGCACAAGAAACTAGTATGAAGTTTAAAATGAAGCACCCCCCTACAATTAGATCATGTGGTGAAAAGGAAGGGACACATATCGCAATCGTGTGATTGCAAGGGGTCTCAAAGTGGATTTGAGAACCAATACTCAACCCACCCATAAGACTACAAGTTAAAACCACTATCCCACATGGTAAAATTCCTTCATTGTTAAGACCAAGGTCTTAAATTGTGGTTAAAGGGATAAAATATTGGGTGCCAATGTTAAAGGAGCCAACAACTGGAAGTTATCTCCTAGTGTTAATATGTAGGGTCTTGGATTCAAACCTTCGGCATTGATTTAGATAGGACGAGATGAGGTGTTGGGAGGGATCATGTGATCTACATGATATGGGTTCTCGATAAGGGTGGAGTTCCAGTGAAATTCATGATTGGATAGTGTGAAGAAGAGAGCCATTAAAATATAGGGTGTCGAACATAAGGGGATTTTCTATGTTTATTGTTTCTATGGACAAGACTAGTCTATTTCGTGGGTCCATAACCCACAGGTCCGAGGATCAAACACATAGAAAACTAGATATTCATGATCCCTATAATTCATCTTCATCAATAAACATAGACGCACATCACTCACAATCACAAGTGGATATCTATGTTGTTGGAAAGATACAATCATGAATCTTATGGGATCTAGAAAAGTGCATAGTGCGGTGAACAATGTTGTTGCATATTTGTTGTATGAGGACAACAATATTATAGATCCAGATGGTGTGATGATCAAAATAATTTCTTACAAATTAAAAAAACTACGACATCAACAATGGGAGAATCAATTAAATTCAGTAATTTGAAGATCAATTGAAGAAAATAAATAGATTCCACAGTGCACCATTGGTAGTTACATCTCTAATCCAATGGGACCAACATAATGTTGGTTTAGTTCTCTCAGAATATGATGTCTAGAGGGTAGTATTTGCAGAAGCTATAGCATTTATCAACCCATGGTCAAGTGATAATTTAAGTGGGGCCATATAAATTTGACATGATACAGCCCTCAACAACAAGGAAAAATGTACAAAGGAGCATTAATCCTACACTCACTCACTAACCAAGTTTTAGATAATCATATTTGATGTTTAATATTACTCTTGAGAGCATTGAAATGCACCAATTTACAAAACTTTGACAGTCAAAATTATTAAATACAACATGATGGAAATTACAAACATTTCTCACACTTAGATCTATCGATAAATAATCTAGGAACATGGTTAAAACACAATATGAAATTTCAAAATGCATTGAGGAAAACTTCAAATCAATCAAGTTTTCAATAAAAAATATGAAGATGAGAAAATCTAAGCCAAATACCTACATTACAAGTCAGTATAGGGCATGATTTAAGCTGTAAAATTTAATCCATGAATGACACAAAATAATACCTAGGATTCTTATCAAGGATAAAAATATAAATAGGTTTAAACCACTTAATTTAAGACTTTTCCCAAATATCTCAATTAATCCATATGAACAAGAAATTAAAATATAATAAATTTTAACATAAAAAAGAGTGTAAACCTAAATAACAAGGAGTTTTGCAGTCTTGAGGTTTATCCCAGTCATGAGCCATATGTGATATCTTTCCCCCAAAGTTGGGGAGGTCACATGTTTGACTCTCTTGATCCACTCTCAATTATGAAAAATAAAAAGTTGAAACCTTAAGAAGTTTCAAAATGCAAAAGAAATTAAACCCAAATACCAAAACAATTTCTAAAAAAATATGAAAAAATAAAAACTCAAACCCAAAAACTAGCGTGAAACATGCCATAATTTAAGATTTTAGAATCACCAAATAGAAATATTCATTAAATGCCTGAATAAATCTTAGAAACATAGAAAAAAAAAATCAATATGAAAAAGAAATTAAATCTAGATACAAAGAATTTTTCTAACAAAATAAAACTCAATCCCAAACATTTGGCTCGAGCAAGCTATAATTTAGGATTTTAGAATCACTCAATCATAACGATTCTCAAAATCATCCAAAAATTATTCATTTTATACAATTTGGAAAATTAATTTTAAGAAAATTACACATTTGCAGTCGTTGTAGCAACCACTAGATATTTGTCATTGTGTGTTGAAAGATTAGGTTGATTTTCATTGATGTCAACCCTTGAAGCAAGTCTGATAGAAAATTCCGCTAGCCCTAAAGGTATGGTTATGGAACCCACAATTGATTTTGGAATAAAGACATGAAGGTCAATATACTTGTAGGCAAGACTATCATAGATGGATAGTACATGCCATACCACTTCTGGTGATATGTGGTACATCACGTGGTTCCTCACAGTTGAGGATATATGGCCTTGTGAAGTTGGAGGACCCTTAAGAATATTCTAGAAACCCCTAGAAGGTCAACAAGAAGTCAATTATTCTAGAAGCCTCTAAAAAGTCATCAAGATTTTTTCTAGTCAAGGTGGTTGCAACTAGAAGTTAATTATGGGTAAAATTGTTGCAACAAGAAAATAATTAAAAATAAATTGGTTGCAACATAGAAATTATGAGTTTACTAATTATGGTTAAAATAGTTGCAACAACAATATGGGTTATCCCTAAAATTAAGAAAAAGGGTAAACAATTATGACCATAAAATGAGGAAAAATGGTAAAACAATTATGACCCTAAAATGAGGAAAAAAGATAAAACAATTATGACCCTAAAGTTAGGAAAAAGGGTAAAACAATTATGACCCTAAAATTAGGAAAACAAGTACAACAATTTAAGGGTAAAGTTGTTACAACAAGAGATTAATTAAGGGTAAAGTGGTTGTAACAAGAAATTAATTAGGGGTAAAGTGATTGAAAATCAGTTACATGGAAAAGTATAAATACACATCATGAGTATTTTATTCTGACACACAAGTTTATTGAATATCTTCTAAGTGAGAAAGTGATCTATGTAGTGAGGCTAAGGAGAAGTAAAGGGGTTGCTTGTTCCAGGTTGCAACAAGGTATGATTATGCAGTCGAGTTGTTACAGTTTATGAGGTATGTCATTGCGTAAGTTTCGAGGGTTATATATTCATAATGTTATGGCTCATATTAGTGGCATGGCCTGGTGATATTTTGGAGATTATGGTTTATTCTTGATGCACATATTGAGAGTTTTGGTACTTGTTTAGTACATGGTTTATGGCATATCGTATGGTACATGTTTGAGGAAATTCGTATGCTATTTGTTAGAGGAATTTTTTGATATGGTTGAGAGTTGTTTGTGGTGATATTGGCATATAATATATGTGAGTTGATCTGGTTGGTTGATGATGTTGATGAGATAGTCCAGTATCATTTACAGTAATAGTGACAGGTCTAGTGATAGGAACAATGACAGGTTGATGTGTTAGTGGTTGTCACATGATGGTTTATGTTTATATTTCAGGGAGACATGACAGGGCAAGGAAATGGGGTTATATCCTCCTTCCAGTTGGTTCTAGAAAAATAAGGGATTTGTAACTTTCTTCAGGTTGGAGCCTGAGAAACTAGGGGGTTGGAGCCTCCTTCCATTTGTAGATGGAAAACAAGGAAGTTGGTGCTTCCTATGAATGTAATTATTCTGACATATAAGAAAATCATTCTGTGGTTTTCTCCCACATTGGATTTCCATGTAAAATTCCGGTGTACTGTGTACTTGTGTGGATTCTTATTGTTCATTGTTTATTTATACTACTCATGATGTTTTTAATGTTATTGATGAAATACTCATAAAGTTAAACAATATATATTTTTGTTAAAAGTAATAAAAGTACTCATACTGATTCACCCCCCCTCTCAGTATTCCAACAATTGGTATCCGATCAAGTCCTTTAGAAAGTAGCCCAACCATTGGAAGGAGATCATGGAATACACTAAGATTGGAACACCACTATTTGATGGTCAAAATTATGGATTCTGGAGTATAAGAATGTAAACCGTTTTATAGGAACAATGATTTGATGTCTGGCGAGAAGTAGTAGATGGATACAAAGCATCGACCACTCCCCCAATAGAAAAGGATGGATATAAACTCTAGGAAAACAACTCAAAGGCTAAAGGTATTATTCTAAACAATCTTGTTGATTCGGTATGTGTTAAGGTTATGCATCGTGTTTTGGAAAAGGATATTTGGGACAAGCTTCAAAATATTTATGAAGGATATGACAAAGTCAAGGGAGCCAAACTCCAAACCTTTAGAGCCAAGTTCGAACAATTGAAGATGAAGGAAGACAAAGACATTACAACCTAATTTCTATGTGTTGATGAATTATTCAATACTATTAAAGGTTTGGCATATGAAATGAAAGAACATGTTGTGGTTGAGAAGGTAGCAAGGTACTTACCAATAATATTTGATCCAAATATTTCAGCTCTAGAAGAAAGAGTGGATCTAGTTACATTGACTATAGATGTGTTGCATGAGATACTCACAACCTATGAGATGAGAACAGATCAGGATAATCTAGTCATGAAGGAAGAAACATTCAAGGCATCCAAGAAGACACATAAGAACAAACATGAGCCAAGTTGTAGCTGCAGCGATGATTTAGATGATTCAGAGGAAGATGAATAAATGACAAACTTCATGAGAAAGTTGAAAAGAGGAATCGACAAATACAAAAGTATGCTTCCATTGAAATGTTTCAATTGTGGTGATATTGGTCATTTTGTTAATAAATTTCCTCATAATAATAAATACAGGGATGAAGAAGATATGTCAAATAAAGAAAAGAAATATAAAAAGGGAAGCAAAAGAAGAAAAAAAAAGGAAATTCCAGAAGAGAAATTTCCTCTCAAAAGAAGACAATTCTTCATTAGACGAAGATGATTATAGTGGCAGTGACTCCAGAGATGTTCTCTTTATGGATTATGAAAACTCTAAAGAATACTTTGAAGAATATTTTGAAGAAGAAAGAGAAGTAGATATCAAGGAAGAACTGGTCAAATCTATAAACAATCTAAGGAATGAAAAAAGGAAAAACAAGTCTCTCAAGGAATAACTAAAGAGGAAACAATTATCCCAGAATTTCAACTCAGAAGAATTCAAGTAGATTCTTACGAACGTAAAAATCTAGGTAGAAGAAGACAAAATAATTGAATAAGCACTCAAAAGTCAGCTAGAAGAAAAATGAAAGATGATTGAAAACTTGGAAGCAAAAATAGTTACTTTAAGAAAAGATCTTCAGAATAAATATGTACAACAGAATAGCACCAGAATATTGGATGAAATCATAAGTACTCAAAGGCTACATTATGAAAAGTCTCGGCTTGGATAAAACCAAATGCAGACAGAAAAAATCTAATGTTCCAAGACAACATAACAGGTAGAAGAACAAAGAAGCTATGCAGAAATCACCAGAGAGTCTCCTAAGAAGGAAGAAGGAAAGAATATCCAAGAAGAATGTCATAGAGACAATACAAAACCTAGAAGGTTCAGAAATCAGAATCAACAAAAACCAACAATATAAAGACCTCAAGAATAAGAAGGATTCAGAAGAACAACACCATTCAGAAGATCTTCCACCTCCAGGTATCAAACTATGTTTCTTGGTTTATGTTATTCATGTAATAAATTTTGAGACAAAGCTGTGAATTGTAGAGACAATACCAAGAATAGAAACAACTATGAAGGATACACAAGAAATGGTTATCCAAGAAGACCTAATGAAACACAAAACATAAACTACAACATTTTTGGATCATTGAGCAATGAAGTGGAATGCTACAAATGAAAAAACTTTGGACACATGGAAAAATATTACAGATTAATTGTTCCTCCAAGAGAATCAAAACAAAATGTCAACAAGCAGGAATCACAAAGGATGTGGATAAGGAAGCAATATCAATTTAATAGTGAAGAATGGTTTCTCACTCTACAAGCTCAGCATAAGAAACGTGGATGGCATGTTGACAATGACTGCTCAAAGAATATGACTAGTGATAGGGAAAAATTTATAACACTAAATAAGGAAAGAGATGGATTGGTTTCATTTGGAAATGAACACTCAGAAAAAATTATAGGAAGAGGTACAATCAATCTTGGAATCAAGGATGTTAGGGAAAAAAATGTTCTACTAGTCGAAGACTTGAAGCACAATCAACCAAGTTTAAGTCAAATATGTGATCAAGTACACATACTTGTGTTTGACTCAAAGAGGTGCGATATAATAAAATCAAGATCAGGAAAGTTGGTGGATACAACTAAAAAGATCCAAGCAACATATATTTACTAAATGAAATTGGAAAATAAAAATGTCGCTTAGGAAAGGAAGATGAAAGTTAGCTCTGGCACAAAAGAATGGGTCACATCAATTTTTATAATCTTGTCAAAATCAACAGAAAGGAATTAGTAAGAGAAATTCTTGAGATCTCGAAGCCAACATATACTCTTTGTAAGCATTTCCTATAGGGAAAACAAACCAGGAACAAGTTCAAATCAAAAGAGTACTCTACAAAACAACCACTAGAGATTGTACATAATGATATAGTTGGACCGACAAGAATGAAGGGATTGGATGGTGAACAGTACTTTATGTTGTTAGTTGATGACTACACAAGAATGACAACAATTTTATTTCTCATGAAGAAGTCAAAGGATTTCAATTACTTCAAGAAATACAAAGAAATGGTTGAAAATCAAACAAAATTGAAGATTAAATGTTTAAGATCAGATAATGGAGGATAATTTGCATCACATGAATTCATGGATTTCTGCAGTGGACATGGGATAAAGATACAATTCTCAATAGCTAGGACACCTCAAAAAAATGGAGTTGTCGAAAGGAAGAACATGATAGTACAGGAGATGGCTAGAACCATGTTGAAAGATTCCAAGTTGAAGGAAATATTTTAGGTACAGGAAGTGCATATAGTAGTTCACATCCAGAAGAAAGGAATTATAAGAAATAATAGTGATAATACCCCCTACGAACTATGGAAAGGAATACCAGAAAATGTGAATCATTTTAGAGTGTTCTGAAGAAAGTGATATATCAAAAGAGAAGATTATGGGATTGGAAAATTTAACTCTCGAGTTGATAAAGGAATATTGGTTAGGTAATCAAGAAAAATAAAAGCATACAAATGCTTCAATCTAAGACTCAATAGAATAATTGCAAGAATAAATGTCATGATTGATGAGACAGATGGATGGAAGATAAAAAAAGGAAGAAAATATTTAGTGGAATGGGATCATGAATAAATTTTGATATAAGAAGAAGAGGAAGAATAGAAAGAAAAACCAGAAGCAAATGAGCAGCAAGATCTTCTAGTACCTCCAAAGACACCTAGCAAACAAGTGTAGAATAATCATCCACCATAAAATATTATTGGGAATAAAGATGCAGGAGTTGAAACCAAAAGAAGAATATGTTCACCAGAACAAAAACATCTAGCACTACTATCCACAGTTGAGCCCAAAATTTTTTAGGAAGCCAGAAAGGATGAACATTGGATCAAATCTATGGATGAAGAATTAGATCATATAGAGAAGAATAACACATGGGAATTGGTTCCATGACCAAAGCAAAAGAACATGATTGGTATAGATTGGGTCTTAAGAAATTTTTTAATGAGGATGGACATGTTACCAAGAACAAGGCAGGATTGGTAGGTAAATTTTACGCTCAGGTTGAAGGTATATATTTTGAAGAGACCTTGTCCCTAGTTGCAAGAATGGAAGAAATTAGATTGATCCTAGCTTATGCATGTTGGGTATGTGTTATATTCTTTGCATGAGTAGTAGTGTCTATGTTGCACTGGGTGCGCAAGGGGAGTACAAGGGGAGAAAATGCCCCTGCGTGGGGGTTCAGGGGAAACGCCCCCTAGAAATTTTTTTTCCCTCAGGAAATGCATCACATTTTTGCCTCATTTTTTGTGTTGCCTCAATTGTCATGTCCATTGTTGGTCAGTTTTTTGGCACATGGTTTTTTTTTATGGTTTTCTATTTTCGTTTAAGGAATTAGGGTTATTGACTAATCCAGGTCATTGGGTTAGGGTTTTGGATGCTGCTGGCTCCTATATGTATATTTTATTGTAAACAATGTATCACTATGAATGAAAATAGAATATGATTGTTTTCCTGGTTTGTGTTTTCAGGGGAAAAATCTCTGTGTAATATTTGTATTTTCCATTGTATCTTTTTTGTTCTTATCTGAAAATATGTTTGTAGTAAATATTGTACAAGGTTAAAATCTACAATGCATGTTCCAAGAATATTAAAGTTTATCAGATGGATGTAAATTCATCTTTTATAAATAGAGAGTTATAATAATAAGTATACATCGAGAAACCATAAGGATTTCGGTTTTTAGAAAAGGAAAATTATGTTTGTAGGTTGAAGAAGGCAATGTATGGTCTCAAAAACACCCCCAGTGCATGGTATTCAAGACTGGAAAGATACTTACAACATCAAGGGTTCAGGAAAGGAAATGCAGACAACAATCTCTACATAAAGGTAAATCAAGATAATATCTTGATAATTGAAGTTTATGTTGATGATATTATTTTTGGAAGTGACGAGGACATGATGTGTAAAAACATTTCCATATACATGCACAATGAGTTTGAAATGTCATTACTTGGAGAGTTGTATTTATTTTTGGGATTACATACATGTCAGTAGGATAAAGGAATATTCATATCTCACACCGAGTATATCAGAGAAATGCTAAAGAAGTTCAGAATGGAATATTTCAAACTAGAAAGTACTACTATGCAGACTAGTTGCAAGTTAAGTAAGGATGATGATTCTAAGGATGCAGAACAAAGACTATACAGATCAATGATTAGAAACCTACTATATACGACATCATCTAGAACAAATGTGATGCAGGAATTTGGATAGGTTGTAAGGTTTCAAGCAACACCAAAGGAATCACATGTCATGGAAGTGAAGAGGATATCCATATATCTCAAGGAAACATAAGATTTTGGATTGTGGTATCTAAAAGGGAATGAAATCTCTTTGGTAGCTTACACAGATGTAGATTTGGTAGGTAGCATTGATGATTGAGGAAGTACCAACAAAGCAACTTTCTACTTGGGTGAGTGTCTGGTATCTTGGTTAAGAAAGAAATAGTCATCAATATCCTTTTCGATAGTAGAACCAAAGTATATTGTAGAAAAAACATGTTGTACTTAGGTTCTATGGATGAAAAAAACTTTGAAGGATATACAGGTCGAATATGATGAGCACATTTCCATATTTTGTGATAAAATCAGTGCCATAAGTATCTCAAGGAATCCATTGATTCACTCCAAGATGAAACACATCCCGATCAAGTTTCACTTTATATGGGAACAGGTTGACGAGAAAAACATCAGGGTAGAGTATGTCGAGATAAAAAAGAAAATTGTAGATATATTCTCCAAACCACTTACAAATGAGACTTTTGAGTATCTTCGACAGAAACTTGGAGTAGTTTCTTCCCCAAAATGAATCACACAACATCAAGCACATGATGATAGGGGGAGAGCCAAGCTATAATATTTGATGATAAGAATATTTGAATGCTTTTCATATATGTCATGGATTTACATGAGGAAGCACCATAAAGAGAAAAAGGGAAGAAAAAAGATATGAAGCTTGCAGATAGGGGGCATATCCCAAAAGGATAGTTCAGATAGGGGGAGCATCCCCAAAGGGAAGTTACCCTTTTCCACTTATGTCAAAGGGGGAGAGATAAATCAGAGGCCTGGAAATAGAGAGAAAGAACAAATGAATTATTATAGGGGGAGCGATGGTCACAGGGGGAGCATGAGAATAAGTGTTTACATGTCACCAATGTTCCATCAAAATTTTTCCATCAATGCCAAAGGGGGATATTGTTGAAATATTGGGTTGATTTTCATTGATGTCAACCCTTGAAGCAAGTCGGGTAGAAAATTCTAGTAGTCCTGAGGTATGGTTATGGAACCCACAATTGATTATGAAATAAATACATGAAGGCCATTATACTTTCAAGTAAGACAATCATATATGTATATCACACGTCATGTCATTTTCGGTGATATGTGGTATGCCACGTGGTTCCTCACAGTTGAGGAGATATGGCCTTGTGAAGTTGGAGGACCCTCAAGAATATTCTAGAAACCCATAGAAGGTCAAAACGAAGTCAATTATTATAGAAGGCTCTAGAAAGTCATCAATATGTTTGCTAGTCAAAGTTGTTGCAACTAGAAGTTAATTATGGGTAAAGTTGTTGCAACAAGAAAATAATTAAAAATAAATTGGTTGCAACAAGGAAATTATGATTTTACTAATTATGGGTAAAGTAGTTGCAACACGAATATGTGTTATCCCTAAAATTAAAAAAAAGGGTAAAACAATTATGACCCTAAAATGAGGAAAAAATGTAAAACAATTATGACCCTAAAGTTAGGAAAAAGGGTAAAACAATTATGACCCTAAAATTAGGAAAAATGGTAAAACAATTATGACCCTAAATTTAATAAAAAGGGTCCTCAATGATA
Source organism: Picea glauca (assembly GCA_000966675.3). Lineage (NCBI taxonomy): Eukaryota > Viridiplantae > Streptophyta > Pinopsida > Pinales > Pinaceae > Picea > Picea glauca. The sequence goes on from JZKD02S0545221.1 coordinate 367,392, forward strand.
AAATAAAATACTCCATAATAAAATAAATGGTATCTTCTCTTATAATAAAATACTCCATGATTTTTTTTCTATCCATGTGTATCTAGATTGCTTGCAATAAGTTTGACAAATTGTCTTTTAATAGAATGAATGCAAAGTATTTTGATGCACACACACACCCTTCTCCCCTTGGGGTTGCGCGACCTCCCGGTCTCAAATATTCAAACTCATGGAACCGAATTAGTTCTTCAAGCCTTCAATGGACCCTGAATAATTAATACAAACACACAAGTCCCCTTGATGTTGCCTGCAAGTTCATACTACTTGCAACTTCGCTCACCAACTCTTGGCAACACCAATGTTGAGTACTAGTTTCATAATAGAACCTTTCTCCTCTATGACCATGGGCTATAACCTTGGTCCAATCCCTTTTCCACTTTGGGCTCTGGTGATATTGCAACCTCCTCCTCTGTTTCCTACAGAAACACCTTTCTTTGAATCCGCGTACCTCTGCCATGTGTCTCCCTAGATCTGACGTTCCAACTGTACTTCGGGTCTCATGACTTTGCGAATATTTCACTCACTCCACACACCACTTATTTAGATATCTAACTCTCAGATTCTCTAATCCACTGCCACATGTCTCCTCACAACCAACAATTAAGATTCACCTCGCTATTTTGTGACTTTGGCGATCCCACTTCTCAACACTTCGAAATGCTACGAATTTTGAAATGCCGAAACACCTCGCGACTAGCCTCCGTTCAACTTTTCCTAGATCTAATGGTCAGGAATGATCCCAATCCATCCTGGACAGATCTCTCTTTGCTGATTCTAGGAAACCTCAAAGGACTCCTCCCTTTGAATATTTCTCATCGTTCTTCCTCCTGAGCTTGTTCTTCCTCGAATGTTTTCCTTCTTAGAATGCTCTCTTCGACACTTAGTCAAATTTCAGCCTGTGCACGCCTTGTAACAGGTCTTCCTCAGCAACTCAAACTCTCTATGGACGGCTCTCACTACTCCTCATGAGATTCTGAGTCGAAAGACTCTGTCACGTACTCCTTGCAGACAAACTTCCTTCAATCTATCTCTCCAAAAATTTCTGAGTCAAAAGAGGGATCTATCACGCACACCTTGCGGACATTATGCACACTTGTACACATAAGGCTCACGTTATCTCTTATGATCTTATGAGTCAAGATAGACTCTGTGAACGCACTCCTTATGGACACTATGAACACTTGCACTTTCTCGTAGAAGAGAAACTATTGAAGTTTATTTAAATCTTCATAGATTCATACATTCAACAATGTAAATGCATACATAAACACAAGAACAATAAATAAAAAATAATTTCAAATAAATAGGAAGTCTACCATCCATTCATTCAGATAGACATGGAAACACCACGCATTTGGGACAATGCTCCTCTATTATATTCAATCAACTGAAATATACATGTGTTCATAAACTGCTTCAACAACTTCTACATCGACTAACAACAACCCATCAACAAACTCTACTGGGAAACAATACAAATCTTTATACAAGAGGGGATATTTGGGATCTTCCCTCCAACTACTTTAGATCTATCCTATCGAATTAAAGGCTATCAACTACTAGAATTTATTACAATAAATATTTGTGACAGAAAGATAAGATCAAACACATCGAATCTGTACTGCACTCAGCTACATTAAAAGAAAATACATTCTCTGATGTCCTCTTGAAATCATCTATCTCCATAGCATTAAATATGTTCTTTAATTACAATTATTTTCAAAAGATTTGCATGATACGCCTTCTTCAAAAATTTAAAATCCTTCAAAATGTGTGCTAGTGCACCTAGCTATCCTTCACTTGTGCTTTGCTAACGATGCTACTGCATCATACTCCTGTGGCTGAAAAAATTCATGGACTTTTGTCCATGAGCTCCTACACTGACCTTCCATGCTTTTGGATATCCACTTCGCTTACCCAACTGCCATCTTCTATTGGGTGTCCTTTCCAATTTACCAAATACTCAAAATATGTTTTCCTTCTGGTCTTCTTACCAATTCGTCGTTATACGATCTGCTCCATCTGCGGATTTTCTGCTATAGACATATGATTTTTCCAATGGATCTCCTTCTGATCTTCAGGTCCTCTAGCTTCATATTCCCTGTAAGGATATAGGTATGCAACATTGAATATGGGTGATATACCCACATCTTTTGGCAGCTCTATCTCATAAAAATTCTCACCAAATTTTCTTAGGATTTTGCACAGTCCCATCTTCTTTAACTTTAGTTTATTATATGTTCCCCTTGGGAACCTCTCCTTCCTAAGATGTGCTAGAACTTGATCTCCAACTTCAAATTGAAGTTTCATCCTATGTTGATCATCTTTGCGTTTATATTCATTGTTTCTCCTCTTCAACTTCTCTTTGATATGAATATGAAGCTTCTGCATTTTTGCAATGAAGTCTTTAGCTCCAACCATTCTAAACTCACTCTTCTCCAGATCTCTTAATTCTGATACTCCGCTCGGATTTATTCCATACACTATCTGAAATGGACTCTTTTTGATACTTCTGTTCACTGAGTCATTTTATGCAAACTCCGCTTGTGCTAGAATCTGATCCCACTCGCTATGGTATTCAGTGACCAAACTTCTCATCAAATTTCCTAAACTTCGGTTCACCACCTTAGTATGTCCATTTGTTTGAGGGTGATATGCAAAACTAAAGGATAGTTTCATTCCCAGCTTCTTCCACAATGTTCTCCAGAAATGACCAACAAATTTGGTATCCCTGTCTGAAACAATACTCCTAGGAAACCCATGAAGTCTTACAACTTCCCTGAAAAACAAATTAGCAACGTGCGCTGCATCACTAGTTTTATAGCATGGGATAAAGTGTGCCATCTTTGAAAATATGTCAAATACCACAAATATGGAATCACTTCCTCTTTGTGTCCTAGGAAATCCCAACAAAAAATCCATGCTTATTGCATCACAAGGCCTCTCTGGAATAGCTAATGGGTGATACAACCCAGTATTCCGTAGGGATGATTTTAGGGGCTAAATTTCGCTCATGGGCTAATTTTCCATGGTTTTCCCAAAAAACGATTCATTATTCTAAAAACGATTTGCCCAAATTCTATAGGATAAAATTATTTTACCTTAAAAATCGCCAAAATTTTATACAAACTATATAAAATCCTTAGAAATTCGAATTTTTTAATAAAAATATCGCCGAACATTTATAGTTGGCATATGAAGGATTAGTAAGATTTTCCAAGGTTTCTACATTTTAAAATAAATTTCCATCCTTAAAATCATCCCTAGTATTCTGTCTATTTCCCTTTGCATACTGGAAAATCTTACATCTATTCACAAACTTTTTCACCTCTTCCCTCATACCTGGCCAATAATACAAACCGTTCAATTTTGCAAACGTTTTTTCATGGCCGAAATGTTCGGCTAGACCTCCACTATGCTTTTCCTTCAACAAATTCTCCCTCATTGAACACTTTGGTATGAAGAACTAACACCCTTTGAACAACAACCCATCCTGAATCAAATATTCGACCCACTGGCTTCTGTTTATGAGCAAAGGATTCGCACATGCTTCATACGCTTCCTTGAAATCTGGATCATCATGATACATTTCCTTAAGGTGTTCAAACCCCAAGGTTTTCACTTGAAATTCCTATAGAATTAGACATCTCCTGCTCAATGCATCAACAACCTTGTTATCATTACCAGAAATATGTTTAATAACAAAAGTGAAATTTTGCATAAACTCAATCCACTTGGCATGTCTCTAGTTTAACTTCTCCTATCTGGTTATGAATTGTAAAGCCTGATTATTTCTATACAAAAAAAACTCTTTCGGAACGAGGTAGTGCCTCCTTTTCTTCAAGGCTTGAATTATGGCATAAAAATATTTATCATAGGTGGAGTACTTTCTCTTAGTGTCATTCATATTCTCACTGAAATATGAAACATTCCTATTATCATGGCTCAATACTGCTCCAATTGCAACTCCACTTGCATCACACCTCACCTGAAATGTCTTCCCGAAATCCAGTAATACCAGAATCGATTGTTCTGTTATCTTCTCCTTAAATATATTGAAGCTCTTCTCAGCCTCTTCTATCCATTTGAAATACTTATGTCTTTTCTTTACTATATCCATCATCTGTGAACTGATTTCACCGAAATTTTTGATGAACTTCCGATAGAAACTCACTAGTCCATGGAAGCTTCTCACCTCAAATATACTCGGTGACGACCATTCTCTGATTGCTTTCACCTTTTCGGGATCCATCTTCAATTCATTCGAAGAGATCACAAAACCCAAATAAATGAGTTATGTCTTCATAAAAGAGGATTTCTTTAAATTTATCAGCAACTTCTCCCACTGCAATCTTCTCATCACTAATGTTAAGTGCCTCAGATGCTCTTCCTCAATTTTACTGAAGACCAGTATATCATCCAGATATATGATCACAAACTTTCCAATAAAATATTTCAACACTTCATTCATCAATATCATAAAAGTACTTGGGGAATTTCTTAATACAAACGGCATAACAAGCCATTCATACAATCCCTCATTAGTCTTGAAGGTTATTTTCCACTCATCACCTTCTCTCATCCTTATCTGGTGATATCCACTTTTCAAATCTATCTTTGAAAAATAGTTCTCTCCACTTAAACAATCCATTAAGTCATCCATCCTTGGAAATGGAAACATGTACCTAATGGTAATCTTGTTTATGGCCCTTGAGTCTATACACATTCTCCATCCTCCATCCTTCTTCGGACTCAACATAATTGTTAATGCGCATGGACTAAATCTTTCTCTGACCAAACCTTTGTCTAATAGATCCTGAACTTGTCTTTTTACCTCCTCATTCACTTGAGGTTTCAATCTATACACTTCTTTATTCGGCAGGCTTGATGATGCAGACCCCCTCCCCAGACCTACAGGTTGGGATTTGCACAGGATCTTCTCCTTTCGGCCCGAGAGCTCGACTAGCTCTTCTATTTCCCTTTTGTAAAATCTACCCACAACAACACCTTGAGGAAATTTCCTCTTTTATTTCGGGATACCGGATTTCGTGATTTTGTGAATCCCGTGGTCGAGTGCCTTACCTCTTCGACCTCCGAAACCTGAATTAACAATTTGCCAAAATGCAAGTGTCTTGGCCTTCCCCTTCTCTTCACGATTTCAGGTTTTCAACCACTGAAATGTGCTTTTACTATGACCTCAGGGCTCTCGAACCTCCGAACCTCGAAATGCCGAAATGACGTCTTCTGAAATATTTTCGGACTTTCATGTACTAGGTTCTCCTCTTTACTATATCAGTTCTCCCTTTGACAGGACTTTCAGTAGACCAAATCCTGAAATGCCAAAACTCTAAAGTTCTGTTTCTAAGGAGATCAACGACGGTGGACCTTTCCTTGATCCAACGGTTAGCACAATTTCGCCTACCGGTTGCTCGATACGTCAAGCTCGAACACTATGTCCTCTCCATCTTCTGGTCTCCGAAGTCCCGAAATGATTAAATGGTGTTTATCCTCACTGCTTTCAAGACCCTCGACAGGAAGTCTCCTATCCTTCCACATGTCACCTCCTCCTTGTTTGGGGTTTCCGGGTATCGGGAGTTTGGAACTCTCGAACCACCTTATATCCTTGCAATCCCCGAAATGTTGAAGTGTCAATAATATTCTATCTGTGACTTCCAATTTCGGGTTTTCTCCCCTGCTGTTTCCCGATATCCTTCCCTCGAGACTTATGAAACCCTAAACTCTGAAATTTCAAAAACTTAACTTGCTTCCACACACGAAAACCTCCTTTTCGTGTTTCGGGGATTTTATTAGCCAAGAGTTTTGGCTTGCACTTCACACTATCAAACCCATAAATGCCAAAATGATATGACATCCTAATGAGTCAGGATCAATTCCCCTTATCCACCTTACATCTCCTGTAGATCCCACGGTTCTCGCTATTTTGGGAATTCTTCTCGGAGAATTCTGACCGTCCAAATTTCTTCTTCAAAGATCTCTAGTTCTAAATTGACACTGTGACTTTCTTCTGGAACCTATCCTATGCACGATGGCTAAAGTTCCCTTATGCTCTTCAAACACCTTGAAGATGATAACTCTCTTGAGCTTCCTTTCGTAGACTCAAATCTCCTATGAGATTTCTGCACGCACTCCTTGCGACACTTCTTCAAATACGTCTAAGTATTTGAGTTATTTTGACTCTGTGGAACTCTTTGCGACAACAGTCTTTCAATCCACTCCTTGGTCGATAAGTTATGAGCTTCTGACCAGACTGTGCACACCATGCACAGATTCTATCCTTGTCTTGCACTTCTTCAAAAAATGAGAACAATGGTATCCCTCCTGAGCTTTCAGAGGTGAACTATGAACCCGTCAACGCACTCCTTGCAGGAACTCTGACTCAAGAAGAGAAACAATTGAAACTCATTTCCTTACTCTCTCAGACTTCAAACACTCAACATGAAATCATACATACATAGAATAAAATAAAATGTATGACAGAAAGAGTAAAACAACCATAGGCATGACATTCAACATGTATACACAGAAAATATTTGAACACCATGAGTCTGAATCAACACTTCATATATTAATTTCAGAACTTCTGTATATGGGTTCTTCTACACAACTCTTTTCTTCTTCTCTTCTCTATGCTCTATGATATTCTTGATAATGGTACAAATGATACAAGATGAGGGTGTCTATAGTCAGTTTTCCCTCCTACACTCTAAACTATCTAATCTGCATTCAAACCTACCTACTACATTAATTATGCGTAAATGCCTTCACCTACTACAGATGAGAGAAACCGCTCAAGATATGTTTACAATATCTAAGTGTGCTTACTCTTAACTATTAAATTAATGTTTCAAAACATTTCAAAAATGTGCGCTGGTGCTTTCTAGCTGTCTTATGTCTTCGCGCTCGCTTGCTGCTTACGATGCTTGCGATGCTCCTGCATCATACTCCCTCGCTTGAAAATTTTCATGGACTCTTATTCATGAGCTCTTGCACTGTCTGTCCATGCTTCTGAATTTTTGCTTCATTCTCCCAGCTGGCATCTTCAAATGGATGTCCCTTCCACTTGACTAAGTATTCAAAATACTCGTTTCCCCTGGTCCTCTTGCTGACTTTCTTGTCAAGTATACTCTCCATCTGTGGATTTTCAGCTACAGGCATTTGTTTAGTCCACTGAATCTCTGTCTATTCATTGTCTTATTCATCTTTGTAAGGGTACAAATCTGAGATTTTGAATATCAGTGAAATTTCAATCCCATCGGGTAATTCAATCTCGAATGCATTTGCCCCAAATTTCCTTATGATCTTGCATGGTCCAATCTTTTTCATTTTCAATTTGTTATATGTTCCCATTGGGAACTTTTCCTTTATTAGGTGTGCAAGAATCAAATCACCAACTTCAAATTGAAGTTCTCTCCTGTGTTGATCTGCTCTGTGTTTATACTCTTGATTCAAATTTTGTAATCGCTCCTTAACCTGGTTATGAATCTCCTTCATTGCTTCTGCAAAATTCTCTGCACTAGCACTTATAGGTTCATTCTATTATGAATCTTTCAATTTAGAAACTCCCCTTGGTTGCATTCCATAAACAATCTGAAATGGACTCTGCCCTATGCTTTTGTTGATCAAATCATTGTAAGAAAATTCCACCTATGGTAGAATATGATCCCACTGACTGTGGTTTTCAGTCACTAGGCTTCTCAGTAAATCTCCCAAGATTTTGTTCACAAATTCTTTCTGTCCATCCGTCCGAGGATGATAAGATGAGCTAAAAGACAAACTTGTCCCCAACTTCTTCCATAAATTCCTCCAGAAATGTCCTACGAACTTGGTGTCTCGATCTGAAACTATACTTCTTGGTAAGCCGTGAAGTCTGACAACTTCTTTGAAAAATAGATTCGCGATATGAGTTGCGTCAATGGTTTCCTGACATGGTATAAAGTGTGTCATTTTAGAAAATATGTCTACCACCACAAAGATTGAGTCAAAACCTCTTTGCATTCTTGGTAGAGCCAACGCAAAATCCATGCTCACTGCATCCCACGACCTCTTTGGTATGGGTAATGGCTGATACAACCCTGTATTTTGTATTTTTCCCTTCGTGTGCTAACAAATTCTGCATCTATCCACAAATATTTTGACATTGGTCCTCATCCCTGGCCAAAAATATGAGCCATTTAATTTCAAGAACGTTTTATCATGACCGAAATGTCCAGCCAATCCTCCACTGTTCTTTTCTTTCAGTAGATTCTCCCTCATGGAGCATTTTGGAATGCATAGTTGATTACCTCTGAATAATAATCCATCTTGGATCATATATTCAGTCCATTGACTTCTGTCCCTAAGAATTGGATTCTCAAATGCCTCATACACCTCTTTGAAATATGGATCATCCTTGTACACGTCCTTGAGATTATCAAAACCCAAAGTTTTGACTCTAAATTCTTGCATCAGCAAACATTTCTTGCTCAAAGAATCAACAACTTGGTTAGCAGTTCCAGAAATATGTTTAATTACAAAAGTAAAAGTCTACATATATTCAACCCATTTAACATGCTTCTGGTTCAACTTCTCCTGTTGTGTTACAAATTGTAAGGCATGATTGTCACTGTACAAAATGAACTCTTTAGGAACCAAATAGTGTCTCCACTTTTTCAGTGCCTGTATGACCGCATAAAACTCTTTGTCATATGTGGAGTACTTAACCTTTGCCTCATTTAGTTTCTCACTGAAGTATGCGATTGGTCTATCATCTTGGCTTAGGACCGCTCCTATGGCAAATCCGCTTGCATCACACTTGACCTGGAATGTCTTGTTGAAATCTTGCAACACCAAAATTGGTTGTTCAGTAATTTTCTTTTTCAACAAATTAAAACTTTTCTTTTCTTCTTCTGTCCAATGAAAATATTTATGTCTTTTCTTCATCGTTTCCATCATCGGTGCGTTAATTCCACTAAATTTTTTGATAAATTTCCTGTAAAAACTAGCCAATCCGTGAAAACTTCAAACTTCAAAGATACTCTTCGGTGATGGCCAATTCTTAATCACCCCCACTTTATCTATATCCATTTTCAACTTATTTGCAGAAATAACAAATCCCAAATAAATGATCTCTGTCTTCATGAATGATGATTTCTTCATATTTATCAACAACTTCTCTTGCTGCAATTTCTTCATTACTGTAGCCAAATGCTTCAAGTGCTCTATTTATGTTCCACTGAAAATCAGTATATCGTCAAGATATACAATGACAAACTTTCCTATAAACTCCTTCAAGACTTCGTTCATCAACCTCATGAAAGTACTAGGCGCATTTGTTAAGCCAAATGGAATAACAAGCCATTCATACAGTCGCTCATTCGTCTTGAATGTTGTCTTCCATTCATCACCCTCTCTCATTCAGATTGATGATATCCACTTTTCAAATCAATCTTCGAAAAAAATTTGGCTCCACTCAAACAATCCATCAAATCATCCATCCTTGGAAATGGAAATCTATACCTGATGGTAATCTTCTTAATTTCTCTTGATTCTATACACATCCTCCAGCTTCCATCTTTCTTTGGACTAAGAATTGTTGGAACAACACATGGACTCAAGCTTTCTCTAACCAATTCTTTGTCCATTAAGTCTTGGACTTGTCTTTTAACCTCTTCATTCTCCTATGGCGTCAATCTATATGATGCTTTGTTTGGTAAACTAACTCTAGGTATAAGATCGATGTGATGACTTATACTCCTGATAGGTGGCAACAAACGAGTTAGTTCGTCCACTACTATACCAGCAAATTCTTCCAGTAGCTGCTGGATTTCCTCTGGTAAATCATCCACCCCTGTACTGGTTAAAACAATCTGAGGTTTCCTCACCATGACGAATTGTGTTTCTTCCTTCTTCTTAATCTCGTTAAGAAGTTCCTTCCCACTCATGAGAAGTACAGTGTTGCTTACCTCTGTTGTCACTTATTTATCCTTAATTGGCACCAACATGTGAGTTCTTCCATTCTTCTCCAGGGTGTATGTGTTCTTTCTCCCATCATGAATCACATTCCTTTCATATTGCCACAGTCTACCCAACAATAGATGACAAACATCCATGGGAATGACATCACACAGTATTTCATCCTTATATCCTCCTATTTTAATCTCAACTAAACATTGTTTAGTGACATTTACCTGATGCCCTTTTTGTAGCCACGAAACTCTATATGGTCTTTAGTGTTCAATAGTTTCTAGCTCCATATTTTCTACCATCTCTGTAGAAACGAGATTTTCTATGCTACCACTATCCACGATGACCTTGCATACCCTGTCTTTGGTCTTGCAAGCAGTCCAAATAAGTTTGTTCCTTTGGACTGATTTTTCTACCTCCTTCTCTGGCATTAAGAGAACTTTCCTCATCATCAGTGATCTTCCACCTTCATCATCTTCTACCTCAACATTTCATCCCTATGCTTCGGCAATGTGAGTCTCACCTCCTTATTTCTTCTTGTCTAGACATTCATAGGATTTGTGTCCATTCTTTCCACTGGTAAAGCATTTTATTTCACCACCTCTTCCTCTTCCTCTTCCTCTGGTTCGAGGAAAAGTATTTATTTCTGCATATTGTCCTCTCTGTGAGCTTCCACCTCTCTCAGTTTGAGTTTGAGGTTTCTTCCACTCCTCCTTAGGTTTCTGATCCCTATATTGGACAATTGTTTTTCCTTTGGCTTGACTTATGCCTCTGCCTCTCTGACCTTGCTTGCGACTTAGCTTCTCTTCAGCCTTCAGAGCCATCTGATAAGCATCTTCCACCGTTCGGATGGTCATCATGATAATCTCATCCTGAATTTCATATCTCAGACCATTCATATATCTGGAAACCTTTTCATCATCACTTTCGTGATGTCATGCCCTGATGTTTAGTTTGTATAACTCTTCAGTGTACTCTTTCACTGACATCAACTTCTGTCTCAAATTTTGCATCCTCCGAAACAGAGTGATTGGGTAATCCTTGGGTATAAATTTTTCCTTCATATTTACAACCATTCTATCCCAACTCTTGATTTTCTTCTTTCCTTTGTAGCGTATGTCAGCCTGTTGTTCATCCCACCATAATGTTACATGTCCTTTAAGTCTTGTGACAACATGATTGACCTTCTTGTCTTCCTCGACATCTTCATAGTCAAAATACTTATCCAGAGCTCTAATCCAGTCTAGAAGCTCTTCAACATCCAGGCTTCCTTCATATACTGGAATGTCCATTTTTTCCCTAGAACCTATCCTTGCAGCAACCCTAAATAGGCATTCTTCTCTTGCATCTTTAGCTGCAACTTCTTCTCCTCCATGTCCAGCTTCATTTTCACTTTTAGAATCATTGATATCTCCAGCAACGACTGTGCGCCTCTATGCTATTTCTATGGAATCAATCCTAGCACGTAGTTCACACATCTCTCTTGCCCCTAGCGGCTTAGGTAATTGCCTACCCCTTCTTCTTGGAATTTTCCTTTCCTCTGTTGGATCAGGTGTTTTCCTATCTCTTCTTCTCAGCGGCATGGCTAAAAATCTTTATTGCTCCCTCTATCTGCAATATACAAACAAAGAAGGGCTCTGATACCACAACTGATGCAGACCCCTCCCCAAACCCGTAGGTTGGGATCCACACAGGATATTCTCCTTTCGGCCCGAGAGCTTGACTGGCTCTTCTATTTCCCTTTCAGGAAATCTACCCACAACAACACCTTGAGGAAATTTCCTCTTTTATTTTGAGATGCCGGATTTCACGATTTCACAAATCCCATGGTCGAGCGCCTTACCTCTTTGACCTACGAAACCCGAATTAATGATTTTCTGAAATGAAAGTGTCTCGGCCTTCCCCTTCTCTTCACGATTTCGGGGTTTCAACCACCGAAATGCGCTTTTACTATGACCTCGGGGCTCTCGAACCTCCGAATCCCGAAATGCCGAAATGACGTCTTTTGAAATATTTTCGGACTTTTGCATACTGGGTTCTCCTCTTTACTATATCAGTTCTCCCTTCGATAGGACTTCCGGTATACAAAATCCTAAAATGTCAAAATTCTAAGGTTCCATTTCTAAGGAGATCAATGGCGGTGGACCTTTCCTAGATCCAACGGTGAGCGCAATTTCGCGTACCGGGAGTTCAATATGTCAAGCTTGAACCCTATGTCCTATCCATCTTCTGGTCTTTGAAGTCATGAAATGCCAAAATGGTATTTCTCCTCGCTTCTTTCATGACCCTCGACAGGAAGTCTCCTATCCTTCCATGTGTCACCTCCTCCTTGTTTCAGGTTTCTGGGTATTGGGAGTTTGGAACTCTCGAACCACCTTATATTCTTGCAATCCCCGAAATGTTGAAATGTCAATAATCCTCCGTCTGCGACTTTTGATTTTGGGTTTTTTCCCCTGCCGTGTCTCGATCTCCTCCCCTTGAGACTTTCGAAACCTAGAACTCCGAAGTTCTGAAAACTTAACTTGCTTCCACACACAAAAACCTCCTTTTCGTGTTTCGGGGATTTGATCAGCCAAGAGTTTTGGCTTGCACTTCATACTTTTGAACCGAAAAATGCTGAAATGATATGACGTTCCAATGAGTCAGGATCAATGCCCCTTATTTGCCTTGCAGCTCCTGTAGATCCCACGGTTCTCTCTATTTCGAGAATTCTTCTCGGAGAATTCTGACCATCCAAATTTCTTCTTCAAAGATCTCTGGTTCTAAATTGACCCTGTGACTTTCTTATGGAACCTATCCTTTGCATGATGGCTAAAGTTCCCTTCTTCTCTTCAAACACCTTGAAGATGCTAACTCTCCTGAGCTTCCTTTTGCAGACTCAAATATCCTATGAGATTTCTGCACTCACTCCTTGCGACACTTCTTCAAATACGTCTAAGTATTTGAGTTCCTTTGACTCTGTGAAACTCTTTGCGACAATATTCTTTCAATCCTCTCCTTGGTCGATAAGTTCTAAGCCTCCAACCAGCCTGCACACACCTTGCACGGCTTCTATCCTTGTCTTGTACTTCTATAGAAAATGAGAACAACAATATCCCTCCTGAGCTTTCGAAGGTGAACTTTGAACCCGTCAACACACTCCTTGTGGACGCTTCACTCCACTCCTTGCAGGAACTCTGACTCAAGAAGAGAAACAATTGAAACTCATTTCCTTACTCTCTCATACTTCAAACACTCAACATGAAATCATATATACATAGCATAAAATCAAATGTATGATAGAAAGAGTAAAACAACCATAGGCATAACATTCAACATGTATACATAGAAAATATTTGAACACCATGAGTCTGAATCAACACTTCATATATTAATTTTAGAACTTATGTACATGGGTTCTTCTACACAGCTCTTTGCTTCTTCTCTTCTCTATGCTCTATGATATTCTTGATAATGGTACAAATGATACAAGATGAGGGTGTCTATAGTCGGTTTTCCCTCCTATGCTCTAAACTGTCTAATCTGCATTCAAACCTACCTACTACATTAATTATGCATAAATGCATTCACCTACTACAGATGAGAGAAACCGCTCAAGATATGTTTACAATATCTAAGTGTGCTTCCTCTTAACTATTACATTAATGTTTCAAAACATTTCAAAAATGTGCGTTGGTTCTTTCCATCTATCTTCTGTCTTCATGCTCGCTTGTTGCTTATGATACTTGTGATGCTCCTGCCTCACTTGATCCTGGTATCAATTCAATGTGATGGTTGATACTTCTGATAGGTGGCAATGAGCTTGACAACTCATCCACTATTATGTCAACAAAATTCTCCAGCAGCTCCTGAATTTCCTCAAGCAGATCCTCCATAGAAGTACTTGTAAGGATAAATTTTGGTTTCCTCACTACAACAAATTGCATCTCCTGTTCCTTCTTTACTTCACTCAGGATTTCCTTCCCACTTATGAGAAGTATGCTGATGCTAGCTTCTTCCTTCACTTTCTTCTCCTCGATTGGAAATAGCATGTGTATCCTACCATTCTTCTCCAAGGTATAATTTTTTCTCCTCCCATCATGAATGACATTCCTATCATACTGCCATGGTATTCCCAACAAAACATGAAATACATCTATGGGAATCACATCACATAGAATTTCATCTCTATATCCTCCTATTTTAAATTCAACCAGACATTGTTTAGTTACTATTACCTGATGACCTTTCTGCAACCATGATACTTTATACGGTGTCATATGTGTAGTCATCTCCAGCTCCAATTTCTCCACCATATCTATGGATACTAAGTTATCAATGCTCCCACTATCAATTATCACCTTGCAGACTTTGTCTTTAGTCTTTCAAGTTGTCCTGAACAAACTATTCCTCTGTACTAGATTTTCAACCTCTAGCTCCTATTTTAAGAGAACCTTATTCATCATCAAATATATACCATCTTCTACACCTTCTATATCAACATCTCGCTTCTACGCTTCTGAAATGTGAGCTTCACCTCCTTCTTTCTTCCTCTCGGGACATTCCCAATACATGTGTCCTACATTTCCACAGGCATAACACTTTACCTCTCCTCTTGTACCTCTTCCTCTTTGTCTAGGAAAAGAGTGTCTACCACCACTCTGTCTTCCTTGGGAAATTTCTCCTCTTTCAGAGTGACTATGTGGCTTCTTTGTCTCACCCTTGGGCTTCTGTGCCTTGTCATGGGCTACTCCTTTGCCTCTGTTCAAGATCCTACCTCTACTTTGTTGACTCTACTTTTTGGCCAACTTCTCCTCTTCTTTCAACGCAATATGGTACGCATCCTCCACGATCCTTACTGTCATCATGTTTATTTTGTCCTGGATTTCATATCTCAAGCCATTGATGTACCTGGAAAATTTTTCCTTATCTTTCTCTCTTTGTCCAACCCTGATGTTTAGCTTATAGAACTCCTTTGTGTACTCCTTCACAGTCATTCCTTTTTGTCTTAGGTTCTATAGTTTCCTGAATAAATTTATCCGATAGTCCTTGGGTATGAATTTAGCCTTTATCTTGGCTACCATTCGATCCCAGCTCTTAATATTGTGTTTTCCCTCACTTCTCCTATCAGCCTGCAGTTCATCCAACCACAATGTTGCATGTCCTTTTAACCTGGTGATAGCGCGCTTCACCTTTTTATTCTCATCGACATATTCATAGTCGAAATACTTGTTCATTTCTCCTATCCAATCAAGCAATTATTCGACGTCCAAATTACCCTCATACATTGGGATGTCTATCTTTGCTCTAGCTCCCAACTTGACAACCGATTTTAGCAATCACTCTTCCGCAACATCCTTTGCTACAACTTCTTCAACTTCCACTTCTTCATTCTCTGCATCACTGACGTATCTAGCATTGGGTTCTCTACTTTGCATTGTTTCCATGGAATCCATCCTTTCACATAGTTCTCACATCTCCCTTTCCATAGCTCTATTTTCTATAGGTGGATCTGCGCATCTCCTGGGTGGAATTGTGTTGATGTATCTAATAACACTCAATGATATCATCCTACTTATATGTATCCTTTACCTACAAAAACAAATTATGTTAATCTATGATACCACTTGATGCACACACCCCCCCTTCTCCTCTCAAGGTTTCACAACACATAGGTCCCCTGATGCCTCCTACAATTTCAGACTACTTGCAACTCTTCTCTCCAGCACTTGGAAACACTGATGGTGAGTACTAGTTTCTCACTAGACCCTTTCTCCTCTGTGACAATAGGCTATAACCTTGGGCCAATCCCTTCGCCACATCGAGCTCCAACGATATTGCAACCTCCTCCTTTGTTTCCTCTCGAAACACCTTTCTCCGAATCTGTGTACCTCTGCCACGTGTCTCCCTGGATTTGACGTTCCAGTTGTACTTCAGATCTAGTGACTTCGTGGGTATTTCACTCACTCCACACACCACTTCTCCAGATCTATAAATCCTGGATTCTCTAATCCACTACCACGTGTCTCCTTGCAGCCAACGATAAATATTTGCCTCGTGATTTCACAACTTCAGAGATACCGCTTCTCAACACTTCAAAATGTTCTGAATTTCAAAATTCCAAAACACCTTGCAACTAGCCTCCATGCAACTTTTCCCAGATATGAAAGTCTGGAACAATCCCAATCCCTCCTAGACAAATATCACTTTGTTGATTCTAGGAAACCTCAAAGGACTCCTCCCTTTGAATATTTCTCACCGTTCTTCCTCCTGAGCCTGTTCTTCCTCGAACTTTTTCCTTCTTAGAATGCTCTCTTCGACACTTAGTCTAATTTCATCCTGTGCACGCCTTGAAATAGGTCTTCCTCTACAACTCATCCTCTCTATGGATGGTTCTCGCTACTCCTCCTGAACTTACGAGTCAAAATACTCTATCACACACTCCTTGCAGAAAAACTTCCTTCAAGCTATCTCTCCAGAACTTTCTGAGTCAAAAGTAGGCCCTATCACACACACCTTGCAGACACTATGCGCACTTGCACACATAAGGTTCACATTATCTCTTCTGAGCTTATGAGTCGAGATAGACTCTATCAATGCACTCCTTATAGACACTATTCACACTTTCACTTGCTCATAGAAGATAAAGAATTGAAGCTTATTTAAATCTTTATAGATTCATACATTCAACCATGTAAATGCATACATAAACAAAAGAACAAGAAATAAAAAATAATTGGAAATAAATAGGAAGTCTACCATCCATTCATTCAGATAGACACGAAAAAACCATGCATTTGGGACAATGCTCCTCTTTTATATTCATTCAAATGAAATATACATGTTTTCATAAATTTCTTCAACAACTTCTACAACGACTAACAACATCCCATCAACAACCTCTATTGGGAAAAAATACAAAGCCTTATACAAGAGGGGATCTTCGATCTCTTCCCTCCAACTACTCTAGAGATATCCTGTCAAATTAAAATCTATCAACTACTAGAATTTATTACAATAAATATTTTTGACAGACAGATAAGATCAAACACATCGAATCTGTACTGCACTCAACTACATTAAAAGAAAATACATTCTCTGATGTCCTCATGAAATCATCCATCTCCATAGAATTAAAGATGTTCTTTAATTACAATTATTTTCAAAAGATTTGTGTGATACACCTTCTTCAAAAATTTAAAATCCTTCAAAATGCACTCTAGTGCACCTAGCTGTCCTTTGTTCATGCTTTGCTGGTGATTCTCCTGCATCATATTTATAGAAAAATGACAATGAGAAACAACATAATTGCATGGAAGATTATAATATCCCAACCTGGTTAACTTGGGTATATTACACAGAAAAATATCAAAACCAAAGATTTATTCAAATATCGATGTATCCTCAGATATTTAAATATCATAGTGAGGAATAACAATGGAACAAAATCGATTTATATAGCTTATCAATTACTCAACAATGTGACGATTATACACAAAACTTCCCTACACATAGACGCTTCATTTCATATGGAAATCTTCTTTGATTGTATCAAATGGGCTATAGATTTTTAAAGATTGATTTAAGTGAACACTAATTTAAGAAGTCAAAACTATCAAATGATAAATCCACATCCATCGGTAGTTTTTGTAAAATCAACTTTTACAACAAAGAATGGACACCAAAAACATTTTTTTATGCACTTTGGATCCAAAAAGACTCCAACCTATTGAGTAATTTGGTGAATAATATCTGGGGACATATTTATGAAAAATTGTAAAATCATTCAAAAATGGTTGTATGACTTTTCCATTAAACAATAGATCGCTTAGACAATGAGGTATCACCAGAAAAAAACTATATATTCCTACATAAAATTATGGTATGAGATATATTTGACATACCTATCCTTTTAATGGTCATATGAAAAATATTGCAAAAAAAAATTCAAAATCAAAATAAAGCACCTAAGCCTAGACATATATACATGAAAGAAGACATGATTTAAAATCATAGAAACATGTTAGGCTAGAATTTTTTCTGAATTATAAAATAAGACAAGAAATTTCTAAGTAACCCAAATAAAAAAGTATCTGAAAAAATCACTTACGATTTTCTAGAAAAATTATATGGAGAATAGATAACCTAAATCATAACAAACGTCCACATTGTGAAATAAGACATGGTATAATATTTTTGAATCAACCTTTATAAAAATGTCCCTGAAATGCCATTGAAATTTTCAAGAAAGGAAAAAACAGAGACAAGTGAGATTATATATATGGACCAAAATGATATCATACATATATGTGTCTATAAGAATTTAACCTATAGTTAAGGAAATCACTTAGATAACAACCACGAGGTAGAAAGAACGTCCACATTGTGAAATAAGACATGGTATAATATTTTTGAATCAACCTTTATAAAAATGTCCCTGAAATGCCATTGAAATTTTCAAGAAAGGAAAAAACAGAGACAAGTGAGATTATATATATGGACCAAAATGATATCATACACATATGTGTCTATAAGAATTTAACCTATAGTTAAGGACATCACTTAGATAACAACCACGAGGTAGAAAGAACGTCCACATTGTGAAATAAGACATGGTATAATATTTTTGAATCAACCTTTATAAAAATGTCCCTGAAATGCCATTGAAATTTTCAAGAAAGGAAAAAACAGAGACAAGTGAGATTATATATATGGACCAAAATGATATCATACATATATGTGTCTATAAGAATTTAACCTATAGTTGAGGACATCACTTAGATAACAACCACGAGGTAGAAAGTGCATATTTTTTTTATGACTGGCAAGAATTAAGAAGCCACAAGACCAATTATTTTTTTGGGTTATGGTATAGGGTGCTTTGCCACACTTCAAAAAAAGAAACAAAATTTTCAATTGGCTATTGCTATGATACATAGTGTTCTTGAATTGTTGCAGGTGCATGACTATAACTGGCTATTGTTATGCTACACATTTTTATTGAATTGTTGCAGAGACAAGCCTGAATCAAATTGGATTTTTTTTCCATAGATGTTCATTGCACAAAAAATAAAGCATGTAAGTTAAAAGATAAGCTATGAGAATTTCCATTGCACTTATGAATAAGTAAAACTAGTCAGTTAATTTAATAAGTAAAGTCAGTTTTAAAGTTTCCATAATACTTTTTTTTTTAATTTTTTAATATGAGATGTAAGACTACATTGTCTTTATTCAATGTGAATCTACTATGAACTCAAAGCTCGTGTATCATGTAGATAGTGGCTGGTTTTTTGTGTAGATACATATCATATGGTATGACTATTAGGATAGGGAGTATATCTCACAAAAGAGGCTCTTTGACAAATCACTATACAATATTGTTGTCAATGGTGTGGATAATAGCATTAAGGAAGTGTTTATATGTGAAAGGGCATCTATGACTACAATTAAGAAAATTTATCATTGCATCTCTTATCAGTGTAGATGCCCCTATAGAAGAGATACAAAATGTATAGACATTCTCAAATGGTGTTGAATATGCATTTGTTGTTGTCAGTGAACCTTCAACCTGTATATACATTGCATAAGGGAATTAGCTAAATAATATATATACATGTATAAAAGTTTAAATATTATTGTGTATGAAGTTTGTCAATAAATTTGTACATGTATAATTGCAACATTTGTTGAACTAATTAGTTTTTTCAGATCCTCTACTTTTCCTATTATGAGTTGTGTTATGAATGTTGATTGCATTGTGCAGAAAACCTTCTCTTTTACATCTCTCCTCTTGCTTTTATTTTTAAACAACATCATGGGGAATTTTCCTGTTTGCAATTATTGTTCCATTGAACTCAATAAATGTTCATATCTTTTGAACAATTGAAGTTGTCACATGTAATATTATAATTGTTATTTCACCGAATTTAATATATACATATATAAGAAAATAAAAGTTATAGGAATGAAAATTGGAAGTCATATTGTTTCCTTGTCATTGTATGTGTCATCATCCTTTATGCATAACATGTACTACAAACTAAATTTTATAGTGAGGGTGATGGAAGCTCCAATGGTTCCAACTAGGTACATGTTTGTATTTTCTGTGAATCATTTAATTGTTGTGTTCGAGATGAAATCGTATTATTTACAAATCAGAGAGAATGTTTCTATAAGATTGGATTCATCTAGTCATATCATACAACCACAAACACCATGGTCATAGTTAGTTTTTGGTAGAATTCTGAAATTTTTAATAGATATTCCACTTCCACATAAAATCCTTTCCCTGTGTATTTGTATGAGGTGTGCAACAATAGTCAATGTAATTGTCATCATGCCATGTTCATATGTCATATCAACATGCAAAATTATATGTGATCTATTTGCTTCATCCAAATATGTGTTGTAAATAAGCATTACATCTCCAATGAACACTTCTCCAATACTACAACTATTCAATTCCTCTATTGATACAATATTTGGAGTTACAAACCTATGCAAGTAAAAGGGGATTATAGAAAATAAGTGATATGAAGAACAACTTCTATTTTTTTTTTACATAAATTTATAGTTTACATTTTTATATACATACCTTTCAATTTGTTCCCATTGGATAGTGTTGGTTACTTCACTTGTACTTGTTGTTGTTTCGCTTCAGTGTGAAATGCTGGTTGCATCAATTGTAGGTACTGATATTTCATTTGAATTAAACATAATAATTTGTAAATGGCACTATTGGTTTGTGCTCTCTATTTTTCATGTGTAAAAGAAATATAGTCTATGAATGTTGAAAGGAATATAACTTATGAATATTTACCATTGTGATTGCTATTGATGTCATGTTTGCGATGTTTGATTGCTAATGATTCCCTAGATTTTCCAGCTTCTCATGTTTCAAACATTCAAACATCGACTATGGATATTTATTGTGCAATATGTAAGAGTGTGTAGCATATTATATAATATATACTAGTGTATAAGTGATAAGTATATGTACAAGATGGTGTTGCTAAAATGCAAGAGTGTGTAGCATATTATATAATATATACTAGTGTATAAGTGATAAGTATATGTACAAGATGGTGTTGCTAAAATGCAAGGCAAGTTTGACACATAACAATACATATAAGATAGAAGAAGTGATACTAAAACACACCAATTTGTTTGACACATAAGTATTATAGAGGAAGTAATCGAAGAACATGGAAATATGTTTGACATGGAAGAGTATACAAGAAAGCTATGGTAGACAGATCACCTATACATGACAAAAGACATAGAAATTATAATAAATAATACTAAAGCAACATGGTATATTTGGTTTGTGTATGCATTGTGGATATATAATACGATGCATGATGAATATATATTACTATATATGTATATAATTATTTGGAAAATATGTATTGGTTGGGTTATGATATGCCTCACCATATATGTATATAATTTATTCACTACAAGGAAAAGACCTTTTAGCGGAGGTTATAGTGGAGGTTTCTGGTGTTACAAAATTGGAAAAAATTGTCAAAAAAACCTCTGCTTCAACCTTTGTTTTTGATAGCCGATGTTTTCACGGATACTATAACAAAATTTGATTATAACTAAAAAAATATGGGTGGACGAAGGTGTTAGGAGATGTTTAAAAATCATTGCATTTGTATAAGGCACAAGCACTGGTGTGTATATACACCTACACCACCGGTGTTGTATACTTAACGTCAAGCACCAGGAATGTAAAATATGAAAGCACCAGGGCAGTAAAATATTTAAGCACCGAGATGTTTGAATTATAAGCATTGGGGATTTAAAATTAAAACTCACCGGGGGAGTTAAAAAAAATTAGGCATCGGGTATTTCTGCATAGAACACACTAGTGTGTTATTAATAAGAAGGCATTGTTGTTGTATAAAATAATATGCACCGGTGCGTTACTGGGAAAAATGCCCCGGTGCATTAAAAATCAAAAGCACTCGTGCTTTGCAGTAAAAAACAAGCCTTGATGCTTATCAATAACACAATAGCTTCGGTGCGTATCAATAACACATATGCATTGGTGCTTCGTTTAATATTAATGCACCGATGGCCAAATTTTTAATATAATTTTTTGGTATTAAATTAATATTGAAACCAATGCTAATTGATTACATAAAAGCACAGTTGCAAATTTCATATGAAACACAGTGGTGATTTTTAATATTAAACATGACAATGAGATTAATAATTAAAATACACCGAGAAACATCGACCTGTGATAGTGCAATTATTGTTATTTTTTAATTCCATTATTTATCAAAAAATTTACATGTCTTATTTTGATTAGTGAATTTGGATATGATGTTTGGATTAATGTTTTATATCATCATATTTTGCATCTCTTCATTATAATATATATATATATATATATATATATATATATATATATATAATCAACGATGTAACATTTCACAATGACATTGGACAACGCAATAGAATAAATTAAAACATATTTTATTATATGAATAAGAGTGTATTTGTCATACAAAATGGGATATGTATCGGTAATTCCTTGTCTTTCAATTGGAACACTATGCCCATTACATTAAACAAAAATGTCTGATTTTCATAGACAATTATTTCAAAAAAATACAATTGCAGCTTGCATTGATATCCAAATATATTGGTCATCATTCTTCACTGGTATTGTTTCTAGTTCTTGAGCTACTTCCATGCCTTGGGTTATTTTGCTAAATGTTTGGTTGATTCTCTTGATTGTTTTGTTCCTCTTCAAGTTCCATCTACAAACATAAAAATAAATTGTAATGAGTCTATCTACATTGGTGAGAATAATGAAAATTGAAATAAATAATATACATGAATGTAAATTGAAAAGCGACGTACCTCCACAGAAATAATTGACTCATGAATCATACACATATGTTCAAAATAAAATCTCATGCCTTTTTTCAACAATTCTTTTGTTGGCTCAGCTCCATACTTTCTTTCCTGCAAGTTTTATACCTGATAATAAATCATATATTTAATATAAATATTATTTTTGTTTCATTGATTATAAAATGATATAAGTAAAACAACATAGATTATACTTACAAATTCCACAATCAATTTTTGATATGCCAACTTATACTCACAAACCTAAATTAACCCAATGCCAATCAAATTTTTTGATGGCTCTTCTTTGTATGTTAGCACATGTTTGAAGACATTCAAGGATGGTTGTTGTAAAACAACTTAAAATATACAAAAAAAACCTTAACTTGTGATAAGGAAATAATTTTTTTTCACAAACTTTGCTATCAACCATTTTCTTCCTTGTCGTCCAAATTTATGTGTAGAATGAGTTTCATTTTCTTTTCTTTTCTTTGAGAGAATATTTGAAAAATAATATTTAATGTTTAATTAATTATTTGTACCTAATAGAAAAATTCAATGATTACATACATTTGAAGCATGTTGTTGTTGAGATAGCTCCTCCTACGATGCAATTATGTCCAATTCTTTGACCATCTCATTGTACATTTTTTTGGACATTCCTACTGGCATATTTCAGATATCAACGCGTTGGTCCTATGGGATTTTCATAAATTTGCTAAAAAAATAACATGATAATCAAGTATTTTTATATTGTTATATGA
>JZKD02S0545221.1:403196-428474 GCA_000966675.3 Picea glauca
GCTTAAACAATTATGGTTCTTTTAAACTCTTTGTAGAGACACTAAATGATGATCACAATAATGTAGAGAAATAAACAATGGTACTTTCAGCATCATTCACATATATGAGAAACACTGAGACAGATATTTCCCGAGGAAACCCATGCAGGGTAAAAACCTCTTTTTCTTTATATGATAAGTAATGGTTACAATCTTTACAGTATCATACATATGACAACCAACTCATAATGAGGCTACAACCTCAGTTTTTCAAGCTGCAACTTGCTAAGAGAACCAACTCTCTATTTTCTCTAGCACCCACTAGAAGGAAGCACCAACTCCCTGGTTTCTCTAGCACCAACTAGAAGGAAGCACCAACTCCCTAGTTTCTCTAGCACCAACTAGAAGGAAGCACCAAATCCCTAGTTTCTCTAGCACCAACTAGAAGGAAGCACCAACTCCCTGTGTTCAAGCACCCACCTGAACCTTTGAGGACACCAGTCCTCCCTAGCTCCTCCCAACCACCCTAAAATATAAATCTTTGCTACTGAATTTATTACATTCATATGATGTTCGACGATGGCTTACCTGACTTATCACTGTTCTGCTGCATTTCGTTGCTCTGTCTGCCTCATTGCCTTTCTTCTCACATCACTTGCGCTGTCTATTCTTCCTATTTTTATGCTCTGTGCGCCATGTCCATTCACTGCACAGTTTCTCTTCTGTGCTATTCAACTGTTGCACTCTCCTACTTCTTCACACATAAATTACCTTCACCAACAACAACCACAGCCAACTCCTGCAGCAACAACAACCCCATCTCTTCTCTGTACCATGTATTTATAGCTTCTGTGCACCTTGTGCATGCAGTGTTTGCAATGCCTCTGCATGATGAATCTGCTCCATTATCCTCCACCTCTCGAGTACTCTGTCTGATTATCATCATGACTATTAAGCTTCTCTATCCGTTTTCCCACGCGTTCAGCATCATTGGATGTTATGTTGAAATTCCTCAGTCTCTCTGGCAGTTGAGACTCTTCGTCTTCTCTGTGACAGTCGAGCTCACCTTCTCTATTTTAGTTACAGGATTCCACGCTCATCCATCTATCAATCCCTTCTAAGAATCATCTTTCTTCACTTGGACAAAGCTTGGAGCTCTTCATCTCCTTTGGTGATCACACAGGGGTCTCTTTGAATTCTCTAGCAGACGCCATCAATGGTTTTTGGTAGTTTCACTGTGTCGCGCATCAGTAGCCCTTCGATCAACACTTGATCTGATGGTTTAGATTACATCGCGATTTCCCCTATCGCGATATCGACATTCTTGACATTCATATTTTTTGTCACTTACAAATCCCTATCCACGAAACTCCGATAAGGATTTAAATCAACGGTCCAGATCACTTCTTATCTTAACGGCTGCGATTAAATCGCGAAATCGCATATCGCGATTTCGAGGTTCTTGTTGTCAAGTGTTTTTGTCATTTCAAAGTCCCGATCCCCGATACTCCATGAAGAAAATCAACGGTCCAGATCTCATTCTCAATTCAATGGTTGCGATTGAATCGCGATATCGCATATCGTGAAATCGGGGTTCTTGATGTCAAGAAACTTTGACATGTCCAACTCTCGATCCCCGATGCCTCTCCATTGAGTGGAATCAACGGTCCATATCAAAGCTTGATCTGATGGATCAGATTGCATCGTGATTTCACATATCGCGAAATCGAGATTCTTGATGTCAATATTCTTTGACATCTCCAACTCTTGATCCCCGAAACTCCGACAGGGTGTCCATCTGCTGACGTCACACATGGATTGACACGTGTTGAATATTTCCACGTGTCACTCTGATTCATGACTCACATGTCCTTGAAATGTTGAATCAGTCTGACATTTGTCATTACCTGGTTGTGCCACGTGTCGCTAGATAACGTGGTCTGCTGACGTGAGTTGGGTCGACGGTCTAGATCACATCTTGATTTGATGGCTCAGATTACGCCGAGATTTTTCATATCGGGAAATCGGGATTCCTATTGCATTGTTTCTTTGACATTTCCAAAATGTGATCCTCGAAACTCCGACGCGCTCTTTACACACTAACTCTCCTGGCTAGGCTCCTGGCCCATATGACCATTATCCCCATGACCGCAACCAAACCTCCTTGCACTTTTAAAGACCTTGCAGGTTCTCCTCGATCCAACGGTGGTCGGAACCTGTGCTCGGATCTGACGGTTGAGACCTGTCCTTCTCTTTAGCGCACTCTTCTTGTCTATTTTCAGATCTGACGGCCCTCGTTCTGTCAGGATTTCACCTTGTCTTTTCCCGATGGTAAACCTCGTGCAGCTCCTGTCCGATCTGACAGCTGATGGGTTTTCTGAATGAGATCCAACGACTCTGGATCTTTGTCTCCCTTCTCTTCTGAAAACTCCTGTATCTTGAGCTTTGCTGCACGCATTCTCCTCAACGCTTTTCCTCCTGAGATTTTATCCTTCTTATCCTACCATCTCCACTGTTGTACTTTCCATCAATGACAAGCATACGCTACTTTTTAAACATTTGCCAACATAACCATCTTATAACAAACATAAACAACATCTAAAATACACATTTGTATTCACTAGCTAACATAATCTAATTATATATACTTCTAGCTCATATAAACATCATTAATTAGCTAGCACACATATCTAATAATTTAACAGAGCATCATCATTGTGATCACATATAACAAAAGACAATCATTTTCTAACATCATCATCACACACATATAACATGCATCATTTAACATACGCATCTATCAAACACATTTAACATTAATCATATCTAACATGACCTAAAAAATGTACACATCAACATGATGCAGGAGCATCACCAACAACAAGCGAGCGTGGGACAAAACACCAACGCATTTTGGCACATGATGAATTGTTTGAAATGTTTTGAAGTTGATACACCAAACTTAAATGTAATAATTAAGAAAGAGCGTACTTGTATATTGTAATCAGACCTTGAGTGTCTCGCTCTTGTCTGAAGGACTAAGAGGCATTTATGCTAGTAAATATAAGTAGGTAGCTTTGAATTCTTAGATTAGACATTTTTAGGAGCTCGAGGGAAAACGAATATAGACACCCTCACTTGTATCATTGTAACATTAGCAACATGATCAATAGAGCATAGAGAAGAAAAACCAGAAAGCTGTGTAGAGGAACCCATGTACAAAAGTTCTGAGATTAATATATGAAGCTTTGATCCAGACTCATGGGGTTCAAATACTTTCTGTGTATGCATGATTGAATGTTATGCTGATGATTGTTTTACTCTTTCTGTTATACATTTTCTTTGATGTGTGAATGTATGATTTCATGTTGAATGTCTGAAATCTGAAGAGAGGGAGAGTAAAGAATGAGTTTCAATAGTTTCTCTACCTGAGCAAGAGTTTTACTACAAGGAGTGTAGTGAAGTTGTCCGCAAGGAGTGCGTTGATGGGTTCATAGTTTCAATCTCTGAAAGCTCAGGAGGGATAGCATTGTTCTCATTATCACAAAAGTGCAAGTTAAGCACAGGAGCCGTGCAAAGTGTGCGCTGGCTTAGTAGATTCTCAGAGTTTGCAACCTGAGGGAAGAATTGAAGGACTGTTGTCGCAAAGAGTGCGTAGAGTCAAAGAGGTTCAAATACTTGGAATTATTTGAAGAATTGTCATAAGGAGTGTGTGCAGGAGTATTTTTGAAGACTCGAGTTTGTGGTAAAATCTCAGAAGAGTTAGTGCCTTGAAGTGTCAGAAGGAGTTGTAGCAACGTTGTTTGCTGGTGGATAAGTTTTGTGAAGGCGTACTTGTTCATTTCGCGGGAGTTGTTAAGGAGGCATTGGATGGTCGAAATCCTCCATGGAGGATTCACGAAGTCTCGGAAGCCATCAGATCTTCCAAAGGAGCAGGGAAGTTACGACAAGTATTCTCTAAGTGCAAGCTCGAGAGAAATTGGACCATAGGATCTGAGCCAACAAGGTTCGTTGGATCACTAGCGGAATCTCATTTTGTGGATTCGTGAGTTGAAGGTTTAAAACCTTTGCATCAAGATTCGTGAGGTCGTGAAAGGTGAAGTACTGAAATAAAGAAAGAATCTAAGCCGTCTGATTGGAATAAGGAAATGTGTCACGAGATCCTCTCTATCGGGGATTCGGACATCGGGGTTCAGAGAAGGAAGTCCTTTGACTTCGCTTGTAGCGAAGTCACGAGAGAATTGCAGCCATCCATCTGAGGAGGACAGGTGGAAGAGATCTAGGGATCTTGCGAACTCGAAGTTTCATAAGGTGAGAGCCCAGGAGTTGGGTGCTCCAAGTCGCGAGTGGCGAAGTCGCGAGAAGATCGGGACCGTCTATTCGAAGAGGATAGGTGGCAGAGATATAGGGATCTCGCGAACTTGGAGGTTCGCAGGGTGAGAACTCAAGAGTTTGGTGCTCCAAGTTGTGAAGTCGCGAAATTGGAAGGAGAGAGGATAGCCATTGGATCCAGGTCATGGGAGGACCGTTGGATCAGAACCTCATCGTGCATATCGTGTTTTCGGAAGTTTGGAGGTTGGGAGGACCTCGTCTCGACATCATAAGTCACGAAGTGTTGAGAGCCGAGGCACGAGTGTGGACACGTGGTAGAACCACAAGGTGGGCCCCACGTGATTGGCAGGTGAACATGCATCGCCTGGAGGAAGGATTCAATACTTCATTGACTTCTCGCATCTCGGGGATTCGTGAGATAAGAGTATGAGAGCTTGACATTGAAACTTGAGAAGTCGCGAGTAGTGAGAACATGAGGAGAAAATTCAGCATCGCCTCTTGAGGTTTTGTGAAAGGAAGGTGCCAAGGTTGGACACTCGAACTCACGAAGGTGCGAGTAGAGAGAAGTGCTAGCGCTTAGCCTAGCCGATAGTCGCACGAGGAAGGCGTTGACAAGAGAAGGATTTATAACCATTTCGCGATTTCGGATATCGCAGTATTGGAAAAAGAAGAGTCGAAGTTTGAACTCATGAAC
The DNA here is from genome assembly GCA_000966675.3 of Picea glauca. Taxonomy (NCBI): domain Eukaryota; kingdom Viridiplantae; phylum Streptophyta; class Pinopsida; order Pinales; family Pinaceae; genus Picea; species Picea glauca. The sequence goes on from JZKD02S0545221.1 coordinate 408,202, forward strand.
TCGTGAGTTGCGAGTTGTAACAAGCGTCTTTGAAATAGGGCCTTGGTCATAGCGTTGTGGTCACACGAAAAGGTGAAGCTCGTGCCTACTGCTGTTTGCATAGGGGAGATTCTGAAGGACCTGTGGATCGATTGAATTGTGATTCCAGCAGGGAATCAGAAGAGCCGATTCAGCTCGAGAGAGATAAAGAATGATCCTATGAGAGTATCTCGGCCTGAGGGCCGATAGGTTTGCGTCAGTGTGGTATCAGAGCACAGAAAGATTTCTTTGCTTTCTATAGTAGGGAAAATAAAGATTCACCATGTCATCGAGAAGAAGAGACAGGCAAGCACCCGATCTTCCAGAGGAAAGGGAAATGCCAAGTGGAAGGGGTAGGCAGGTGCCAAATCCAGCCATGGAAAGAGAGATGTGTGACATACGCGCCAGACTCGTGGACATGGATACAACACAGAGGTGTACAGTTGGTGTTGGAGATGTCTGTGAGTCTGAAAGTGAAGATAAAGTTGGACATGAAGGAGAATAAGTTACAGCAGAAGATGCAGCAAATGAACGCCTGATTAGGGTTGTTTCAAGAATGGGTGCTAGAGAAAAAATGGATATTCCAATATATGAAGGAAACCTGGATGCTGAGGAGATTCTAGACTGGATTAGAGCTCTGGACACATTTTTTGACTATGAAGATGTCAAGGAAGACAATAAAGTCAAACATGTTGTCACAAGACTTAAAGGGCATGCATCATTGTGGTGGGATGAGCTACAAGCTGACAGACGCTGCAAAGGCAAGTAGAAGATCAAGAGTTGGGATAGGATGATCACGAAGATGAAGGAAAAATTAATTCCTAGGGATTACCAAATTACTTTGTTTCGGAGAATGAAAAATTTGAGACAGAAGCTGATGTAAGTGAAGGAGTACATTGAAGAATTCTATAGGCTGAACATCAGAGCAGGTCATCACGAAAGTGATGATGAAAAGTTTTCCAGATATATGAATGGTCTACAATACGAAATTCAGGATGAGATGAGCATGATGACCATCCGAATGGTGGAAGATGCTTATCAGATGGCTCTAAAGGCTAAAGAGAAGCTGAGCTAAAAAAAAGGTCAAAGAGGCTAAGGGAGAAGTCAAGCTAGAGGCAAATCAGTTGCCCAGGATAGAAATCAAAAACCCAAGGAAGAGTGGAAGAAACCTCAAACTCAAACTGAGAGAGGTGGAAGCTCACAGAAAGGGAAGTATACCGAACAGAGAGGTTAGTATGCTATTGGAAACATTTTTCCTCGTACCAGAGGTAGAGGAAGAGGAAGAGGTGGAGTAGTGAAATGCTTCACATGTGGAAAGGTTAGACATAAATCTTATGAGTGTCCAGACAGAAAGAAAGAAGGTGGTGAAACTCACATTGCTGAAGCACAGAGGCAGAATGTTGAGGCATAGGATGCTGAAGGCGGAAGATCGTTGATGATGCGAAAGGTTCTCTTAACGCTAGAAAAGGAGGAGGAAAATCCAGTGCAAAGGAACAGTCTTTTTTGGACTGCTTGCAAAACCAAGGACAGGGTATGCAAGGTCATTGTGGACAGTGGTAGCACAGATAATCTCGTTTCTACAAGGATGGTAGAAAAGCTGGAGCTGGAGACTATTGAACATCCTAGTCCATACAGAGTTTCATGGTTACAAAAATGACATCAGGTAAATGCCACTAAACAATGTTTAGTTGAATTTAAGATAGGAGGATATAACGATAAGATATTGTGTGATGTCATTCCCATGGATGTTTTTCATCTATTGTTGGGTAGACCGTGGAAATATGATAGGAATGTGATTCATGATGGGAGGAAGAACACATACACCCTAGAGAAGAATGGGAGAACTCACATGTTGCTTCCAATCAAAGATAAAGAGGTGAAACCTGAAGTAAGCAACACTATACTTCTCATGAGTGGGAAGGAACTTCTTACAGAGGTTAAGAAGAAGGAGGAACTGCAATTCATTATGGTCAGGAAGCCTAAAATTGTTTTAACCAGTACAAGAGTGGATGATTTACCAAAAGAGGTTCAGAAACTATTGGAAGAGTTTGTTGACATAGTAGTGGACTAACTACCTCATTCATTGCCACTGATCAGAAGTCTGAGTCATCATATTGATCTCATACTTGGAGCTATTTTACCAAACAAAGAAGCGTACAGACTGACGCTGCAGGAAAATGAAGAAGTCAAAAGACAGGTTCAGGACTTAATGGACAAGGGGTTGGTTAGAGAAAGCTTGAGTCCATGTGTAGTTCCAAAAATGCTCAGTCCGAAGAAAGACGGAGGCTGGAGGATGTGTACTGAATCGAGAGAAATCAACAAGATAACCATCAGGTACAAATTTCAACTGCCAAGGATGGATGATTTGATGGATTGCTTGAATGGAGCCAAAACAAATTCGAAGATTGATTTGAAGAGTGGTTATCATCAAATTCGTATGAGAGAAGGTGATGAATGGAAGACATCATTCAAAACCAATGAAGGGTTGTATGAATGGCTTGTTATGTCATTTTTCTTAACGAACGCGTCGAGTACTTTCATGAGGTTAATGAACGAAGTCCTGAAGGATTTCATTGGAAAATTTGTCATTGTATATCTTGATGACACATTGTTTTTCAGTAAAACAGAGGCAGAGCATCTGAAACATTTGGCTACAGTGATGAAGAGGCTATAGCAAGAGAAGCTACTGATAAATATGAAGAAATCCTCATTCATGAAGACATAGCTCATTTATTTGGGGTTTGTTATTTCTGCAGACAAGTTGAAGATGGATCCAGATAAAGTGGAGGTGATTAAGAATTGGCCATCGCCAAAGAGTACATTTGAGGTGAGAAGTTTTCATGGATTGGATAGTTTCTACTGGAAGTTCATCAGGAGTTTCAGTGGAATTATTGTGCACCAATGATGGAAACAGTGAAGAAAAGACATAAATCTTTTCACTGGACAGAAGAGGTTGAGAAAAGTTTTAATTTGTTGAAGAAGAAAATCACGGAACAACCAATTCTGGTGTTGCCGGATTTTAAAAAGACATTTCAAGTAAAATGTGATGCGAGTGGATTTGCAATAGGGGTAGTCTTGAGCCAAGAAGACAGGCCGATAGCATACTTCATCGAGAAGCTGAATGAAGAAAAAGTGAAATACTCCACGTATGACAAGGAGTTCTGTTCTATTATTTAGGCATTGAAGAAATGGAGGAATTACTTAATCCCTAAAGAGTTTGTCTTCTACAGTGACAATCATGCTTTGCAATTTGTGACTCAACAAGAGAATTTGAATCAAAGACATGCAAAATGGGTTGAATACATGCAGAAATTTACTTTTGTAATTAAGCATATTTCTAGAACTGCTAACAAAGGTGTTGATGCTTTGAGCAGGAAATGTTTACTGTTGCAGGAGTTCAGAGTAAAAACACTGGGTTTTGATGATCTCAGGGACATGTACAGAGATGATCCAGATTTTAAAGAGGCATATGAAGCAGCTGAGAATCCAATTCTCAGGGACAGAAGCCAATGGACAAAATACATGATCTAGGAAGGATTAATGTTTAAGGGTAATCAACTTTGTATTCCAAAATGCTCCATGAGGGAGAATTTGCTGAAGGAGAAACATAGTGGAGGATTGGCTTGACATTTCGGTCATGATAAGACATTCTCAAAGTTAAATGAGTCATATTTTTGGCCAGGAATGAGAGCAGACGTCAAAATATTCATGGACAGATGCAAAATTTGTCAGCATTCAAAAGGAAAGAGACATAATGCAGGCTTATATCAACCGTTACCCATACCTGAGAGGCCCTGGGATGCAGTAAGCATGGACTTCATATTGGGGACGCCAAGAAAACAAAGGGGGTTCGACTCGATCTTTGTGGTGGTGGATAGATTTTCTAATATGGCACACTTCATACCATGTCAAAAAACTAGTGACGAAACTCACATTGCGAATCTGTTTTTCAAAGAAGTCATTCGACTTCACGGCTTACCAAGGAGAATAGTTTCGGATCTAGACACCAAGTTCGTGGGAAACTTCTGGAGAACCTTATGGAAAAAGATGGGAACAAACTTATCGTTCAGTTTAGCTTATCATCCTCAGACGGATGGACAGACAGAAGTTGTCAACAGAAGTTTTGGAAACTTGCTGAGGATTTTAGTGACTGAACATCACAGTTAGTGGGACAATATTCTACCACGGGTGGAATTTTCTTATAATGATTCAATCAACAAAATCACAGGGCAGAGTCCATTCCAAATTGTTTATGGGATGCAACCAAGAGGAGTTTCGAAATTGAGATATTCAGAACAAAATGCAACTAGAAGTTCTAGTGCAGAAGATTTTACTGAAGCAATGAAGGAACTTCACAGCCAGGTGAAGGAGAGATTGAAGAACTCGAGCCAAGAGTATAAGCGCAGAGAAGATCAACACATGAGACAACTTCAATTTGAGGTTGGTGATTTGATTCTGGCACATCTGAGAAAGGAAAGGTTCCCAAATGGGACATATAACAAACTAAATATGAAAAAGATCGGACCATGTAAGGTCTTGAAGAAATTTGGGGAAAATTCTTATGAGATTGAATTACCCAATGGGATCGGAATTTATCCGATATTCAATGTCTCATATTTGTACCCATACAAAGATGAGGAAACAGGAATAGGTGATGAACAACCAGAGGTTCAATGGACTAAACAGATGCCAATTGTAGACAGGCCACAGATGGAAAACATACTGGACAAAATAGTTAGCAAGAGGACCAGTCGAAAGGAATATTTTGAATACTTGATCAAATGGAAGGGACATCCAGTTGAATATGCCAGCTAGTAGAATGAAGCAGAGATCCAGAAGCATGGGCATATCGTGTGAGAGCTCATGGATAGGAGCCCATGAAAATTTTCAAGCAAGGGAGTATGATGCAGGAGCATTGCCAACAACAAGCGAGCGTGGGACAAAACACCAACGCATTTTGGCACATGATGAATTGTTTGAAATGTTTTGAAGTTGATATGCCAAACTTAAATGTAATAGTTAAGAAAGAGCATACTTGTAGATAGTAATCAGACCTTGAGCATCCCTCTCTCGTCTGAAGGACTAAGAGCCATTTATGCTAGTAAATGTAAGTAGGTAGCTTTGAATTCTTAGATTAGACAGTTTTAGGAGCCGGAGGGAAAACGGATATAGAAACCCTCACTTGTATCATTGTAACATTAGCAACATGATCAATAGAGCATAGAGAAGAAAAATAAGAAATCTGTGTAGAGGAACCCATGTACAAAAGTTCTGAGATTAATATATGAAGCTTTGATCCAGACTCATGGTGCTCAAATACTTTTTGTGTATGCATGATTGAATGTTATGCTCATGATTGTTTTACTCTTTCTATTATACATTTTCTTTGATGTGTGAATGTATGATTTCATGTTGAATGTTTGAAATTTGAAGAGAGGGAGAGTAAAGAATGAGTTTCAATTGTTTCTCTGCCTGAGCAAGAATTTTCCTGCAAGGAGTGCAGTGAAATTGTCCGCAAGGAGTGCGTTGATGGGTTCGGAGTTTCAATATCTGAAATCTCAAGAGGGATAGGATTGTTCTCATTCTTGTAGAAGTGCAAGTTCAACACAGGAGTCGTGCAAAGTGTGCATTGGCTGAGTAGAGTCTCAGAGTTTGTAACCTGAGGGAAGAATTGAAGGACTGTTGTCGCAAAGAGTGCGCAGGGTCGAAGAGGTTCAAATACTTGGAGGTATTTGAAGAATTGCAGTAAGGAGTGTGTGCAGGAGTATTTTTGAAGACTCAATTTTGTGGTAAAAGTGAAGAAGAGTTAGTGCCTTGAAGTGTCAGAAGGAGTCACAGCGACGTTGTTTGCTGGTGGATAAGTTTCATGAAGGCATACTTGTTGATTTTGCAGGAGTTGTTAAGGAGGCATTGGACGGTCAGAATCCTCAGTGGAGGATTCACGAAGTCTCGGAAGCCATCAGATCTTGCAGAGGAGCAGGGAAGTTATGACAAGTATTATCTAAGTGCAAGCTCAAGAGAAATTGTACCATAGGATCTGAGCCAACAAGGGTCCTTGGATCACTCGCGGAATCTCATTTCATGGATTCGCAAGTTGAAGGTTTAAAACCTTTGCATCAAGATTCACGAGGTCACAAAAGATGAAGTCCTGAAATTGGAAGAAGGACATGTGTCACGAGATCCTCTCTATCGGGGATTCAGACATCGGGGTTTAGAGAAGGAATTCCTTTGACTTGGTGAGTAGTGAAGTCGCGAGAGAATCACAGTCGTCCATCTGAGGAGGACAGGTGGCAGAGATCTAGGGATCTCATGAACTCAAAGGTTCACGAGGTGAGAGACTAGGAGTTGGGTGATCCAAGTCGTGAGTGGCGAAGTCGCAAGAAGATCGAGACCATCTATTCGAAGAGGACAGGTGACATAGATCTAGGGATCTCGCGAACTCGGAGGTTCGTAGGGTGAGAGCCCAATAGTTGGGTGCTCCAAGTCGCGAAGTCACGAAATTGCGAGGAGCGAGGATAGCCGTTAGATCCAGGTCGTGGGAGTTCCATTGGATCAGAACCTCATCGCGCGTATCGCACTTTCGGAAGTTTGGAGGTTGGGAGGACCTCGTATCGACATCATAAGTCAAGAAGTGTCAAGATCCGAGGCATGAGTGTGGACACGTGGCAGAACCACAAGGTGGGGCCCACGTGATTGGAAGGTGAACACACATCACCTGGAGGAAGGAGTCAATAATCCATTGACTTCTCACGTCTCGGGGATTCACGAGATAAGAGCACGAGAGCTCGACATTGAAACTTGCAAAGTCGTGAGTAGCGAGAACGCGAGGAGAAAAGTCAACATCACCTCTCAGAGTTTCGTGAAAGGAAGGTGCCAAGTTTGGACACTCGAACTCGCGAAGGTGCAAGTAGTGAGAAGTGCTAGCACTTATCCTAGCCAGCGCTCTCGTGAGGAAGGCGCTAACAAGAGAAGGAGCTATAACCATTTTGCAATTTCAGATATCGCAGGATTGGAGAAAGAAGAGTCAAAGTTTTGACTCACGAACTCGTGAGTTGCGAGTTGAAACAAGCGCCTTTGAATTAGGGCCTTGGTCATAGCGTTGTGGTCACACGAAAAGGTGGAGCTCACATGTAGTGCTATTTGCGCAGGGGAGATTCTAAAGGACCTGTGGATCGATTGAATTGTGATTCCAGCAGGGAATCGAAAGAGCCGATTCATCTCGAGAGAGATAAAGAACGATCCTATGAGCAGATATCGGCCTGAGGGATGATAGGTCTACATCACAACATCAACATATAAATTAATTAATTATATAATCATGATCAACATGAAAAATTCACATCTAATGAAGAATGTTATACCATACACATCTATCAAGAACATTTAACATCCAAATCTAATATGACCTAACAATATACACATCAACATATAAATTATGTACATAATTAACATGATCGATAGAAAAAAACACCATATATATATATATATATCATGGACAAGTCAAATAACTGCTATAACATATATGGTCCAGTCGATGGGATAATATGCATATCTACAATAGTAGTGGAGTCTTGGTCTATAGTGGAAGATGATGGATGATGAATAGACCTTGTCTACTCATATAGGTGAGGTGAAAGAGGAGGATGAGGAATAGGTATGGCATTCTCATCTAGGTGAGGTGAAAGAGGAGGATGAGGAATAGGTTTGGCATGTGCACCTAAGTGAGTTGAAAGAGGAGGATGAGTAATAGGTCTGTCATGCTCATAAAGGTGAGGTGAAAGAGGAGGAGGAGAATATGTGTTGCCTCCTCTTGATCTAGGTGGGGTGAAGGAGGAGGATTAGGATGTGGATAAGGATGATCATGACCACTCTCGTCAATCATGGGGTAATGGATGAATGGGCCATACTGGAAGAAGAGTTGTGTCTAACATTGGGATCCCTCTTCACTTCTATTAACCTGGTAGCTCCGACGATATGACACATAAGAGGCATAAAATCATGAAACATATCCCTCCAAAGCTCCAAGTGCTTAGGATATTCCATGATGTCTCGCATTATAGTAGGGTAGACTCCCACCTCAATCAAAAGTGCAGAGAGTTGGTCACACAAATCCAACCTAAATCTGTTATCGAGCCTATGGTGCATACCACCAGGTATCTGCACCTAAGGACCCTGACTTTCCACGACATCAGGCATCATATCCTCATCATTATATGTTGGGGGAGGAGGCACGTCCCCAATGAAAGTTCCAATATATGCAAAATATATAGTACAAAACAATAATTACACAATTAATTCATTAAACAATTTAATAAAACAATTTAAAGAATATGTTAGAATTAGTTTTATTCTAATTAACTAAGGGTGGGAGGAATAAAAATAATAAACCAAAGGACAATGTTAACAATGATATATTGAAAAATAATGTTGGTGAGGGAAAGAAAGAGAAGCGGAAGGTGAAATTCCCTTGTAAGCTTTGTACTGATGATCTCCTTACTCACTTGTGTTGCAAACTCGAGGAAGTTGTGAGGCTCTTATCTCTACCACCTGCTATGTTGACTATTCCTTTTCCGCATAATAAAGACATGGTCTTGAGCTCCTCTAATGCCAAAAATGTGATGAGTGGGAATAAAAACACATCGATGCATGAAGGTGATCATCTATGTGTAAATATGGTTAAGTCTCAGATTAATGTAGCCACTTGGTCTCACGATTACAGTTCTTCACAAGCTATTCTAGGTCAAGAGTCCCCCCCTTCTCTGTAATTTTTTTTGTAGATTGAAGAGCCAAAGACTCCAACTCGTATTTTGAAAGGAGTACTCAAACTCTCTACCCACAACCGTAATGCTAGATCTTCCTAGAAATAATCTATTGTCGAAGATCTGGGTCAAACGCCTTGTTCGATGTTGGCTTTGGAGGTACTCCAGACGTGTCCTTCACAAAGAAATGCCTTGTTATCTGCGTTAGGAGCTCCATACCCATGTGGCTCTAAGGTTATCAATTTTGATGTCACGGATGTGAAGACTCACTTTCCTTACCACATGGAGTTTCAAATCCATGTGGATTACTCAAAGTATACCATAAAACGTATTGTTATTGATGAAGGTGATGCAACGTGTGTGATGTCCCTAACCTGCTGGAAAGCCATTGGCTCTCCAACCCTACCTCAATATCCAACTATGTTGATTGCATTTGATAGTCGTTCTTTCCTTCCCCATGGTATTTTTCCTACCTTTTTGGTCCAGTTAGGTGGAAAGATAGTGGAGGTGGATGTTGAGGTGGTTGATGAGCCCCTTGACTATAACTTATTACTAGGGCATAACTGGACTTATGCTATGACTGCAGTCGTATCGTCCATTTTCTATACTTTATGTTTTCCTCATGAAGGGAAAATCATGACGATTGATCATTTAGCCTTTGCGCATGCTAGTTCCAATGCATCAGTTGGACCTTCGATCCCCGTGATCGACAATTCTCAACCGAAAACGTAGGATATTGGTGTCGAAATGTATTCCTCTCTTATGGGTACCTTTGATTTTGTGGAACCAATTCATAACATTTATGCCATGTCCAATAGGTCTTCTTCGCCAATGAGGTTCGTTCTTTTCTGCACTTCGTATTTTAATGATCCTTGGATCCTACCTTCTCTGACGATTTCTTGTGAAGGTCAGTCACATATTGGAATGACAATGCCATTTTCAGTGACAAAGATAATGTATTAGGTTTTTCTTGACTCTTCTACCGACCCAAATCCTATCTCCTCGCAAACGAATGAGGAGGATCATGTTGTAAATCCCATATGGGCCACTTCATCATCTTGCTCACATGATTTCCTCGATGATACTTTAACTTTGGATGAAGCAATATTAGAGGCCATGAATGGTTCGGATAGGCCATGGGATGATGTGCATCATTGCTCTTACTTCCTCCCAGAGCTTTTTAGGATAAAAAAATACAATTTTAGATCTACCTTGAGTGAGATAGTCGGTCACGCCGTAGTTCCACTAGATACGCACGACATTTATGCCGAGGGAAACATGGAAATTATTTCTCCTACCATCATGATCGACATCTCTCGCATTCATTGTAAAATTGAAAATGTATATATTGGTGCAGATTGTTCGTCTGAATAAATTCAGATCTACACCGATCTCTTCAAAGAATTTTGTGATGTATTCGCTTGGTCATATGAAGAGATACCAGGAATTGACCCTCGCATTGTCGAACATGAGTTAAAAACCTACCTGGATGCTAAACCTGTTTAGAAATGACTTAGAGCTATTAATCCTAGGAATACCCCTACTATTAAGGTAGAGGTGGAAAAACTTCTTAATGTTGGTTTTATCTACCCGATTCCCTTAACTGAATGGGTATCCAATCCTGTTCCCTTGAATAAGAAGCAAGGAACCATCCGTGTGTGTATGGATTTTCGAGGCCTAAATAAGGCATGTCCTAAAGACAACTTCCTGACACCTTTCATTGATCATATTCATGATGATTGTGTGGGAAGAAAGACTTTTTCTTTAATGGATGGATTTTCAGGATAGAATCGAATTCAGATTAAACCTGGGGATTAACATAAGATGGCATTTATTTGTCCTTGGGGTACTTTCACATACCAGAAAATTCCTTTCAGCCTTAAAAATGTCATAGAAATCTTCCAACAAGCCATGACCTTCTCTTTTCACGATCTCAAGCATATAGTTGAATATTACCTCGATGATATTGATTCTCACTTTCACAAGAGAGTGGGTCACTCTACTAACCTTCATATAGTTTTTGAGAGATGTTTATATTATCGCATCCATTTAAACCCTCACAAGTGCATCTTCTGCGTTAGGCTAGGTCGTCTTTTAGGATTCTTAGTTTCTGAGAATGGGATCATGGTGTATCCTTTCAAGGTTGAGGAAATAATTTGATTCCCTCCCCCATGAAACATTCATTAGCTTTAAGGTTTAGAGGGGAAAGCTAACTTCTTATGCTAGTTTATAGTAAACTATCTCAATATCACTAAGGATTTCATGCATCCCTTGAAGTATAACACTATGTTTATATGGGATGAGTGAGACCATAAATCCTTTGATGCTCTTAAGAAAGCCTTGGTATCGATGCCTCTACTGAAGACTCCGGACTATAGTAGAGATTACTTGCATTATATCGTTGAATTTGAAGGTATGGTTGGTATGGTTTTAGTTCAGGGGGATGGTGAGCTCCACGAGCACATTGTCTACTACCTTAGTTGAAACTTAGGCGGCCCTGAACTCAAGTACTCTCATGTTGAGAAGCTAGCCTTGGCTACCATACACATGGTTAAATGATTACAACACTATATGTTTCTTTGAAAAACTGAAGCTAGCCTTGGCTACCATACACGGTTAAATGATTACAACACTATATGTTTCTTTGAAAAACTATCATAGTTTATAATGTCAATCATTTCAATATTTCCTTACTAGGTGTATCATAGGGGGAAAGTATAATAAATGGATTGTCATATTCCAAGAGTTTGATCTCAATTTTGCTTCGACAAAATCCAAGAAATCACTAGTTTTTTCCGAGTTAATATTGGACTTCCCTCGGTTATATGAGGACATTATTCATGTCAATTCATTTGTGGATGAACGCGTTTTCCTTATCTCTTCATTGGACCCATGGTATGGAGACATTTTGATATATCTTCAAACCTTGGTGTTCTCTCAACATCTTTCGAGAGACGATCAACGACGTATACAGTATCAAGATAAAAAATACCTTATCATCAGGGACACTTTGTATCGTTGATGCATAGATAATATCTTGTGTCATTTCTTGACTCACGAGGTGGATGAGTCCATTCTTAATGACTGTCACAGTGGGGCTTGTGGTGGTCATCTATGCAGGCTTGCAACAACCTATAAGATATTGCGATCTGGTTATTTTTGGCCGTCCATTTTTAAAGATTGTGTTGAAGCAGTCAAGAAGTTTCACCCTTTCTAGGTATTCACTCAGAGGACATGATTGCATCCATCCCCTCTTCACCCGGTCATCACCATCAGTCCATTCACCAAGTGGGGGGTGGATTTTTTGGCTGCAACCCAACTTCGACTTCGGGCATCAACATATTATTGTGGTTGTAGACTACTTTACAAAATGGTTAGAGGGCATGCCTACAATTAAATCCAATGGTAATACTGCAACACTTTTCATGTTCAATCAAATTATAGTCTAGTTCAGAATCTCGAGTGATATTGTCACTGATCATGGCAACCACTTTCAGAATGAAATGATGAAAGAGTTAGCATCAAAATTGGGGTTTAAACATGGTCATTCTTCCCCTTACTATCCCTAGGAAAATGGACAAGTAGAGGTCGTGAACAAGTCTCTCAAGACCATTTTGCAGAAGACTGTCAGCCAGAGAAAATTTGATTGACATCTCATGCTTTACCCTGCGCTTTGGGCATACCGAACCTCAGTTAAGACTTTCACAGGTTTTTATCCTTTTCAGTTAGTACACGGTGTGGAGTTGATCCTTCCTATTGAATATAAAATCCCTTATATTAGAATGATAGTTAAGCTCCTACTGAACACTTTCGATCTCGAAGAAAGCCTCGTACACCTAGAGATCCTAGATGAGTAGTGTCAAGATGCCTCTACGGATGTCGAAGCAAATAAACGATATGTCAAGGTCCAGTATGATAAGTATGTTTGTCCTCAAAAGTACGTTGAGGGTGACTTGATCCTCTTGCATGAACATGACAAAGAACCATTGGGGGTAGGAAATTTCAACCCCATGTGGCACGACCCTTATATCGTGCGATGTGTCTTAGAAAAAGGAGCCTATGAATTAGAAGCCTATGAAGGGAATATGCTAGTTGATCCCATAAATGGGTTCTACTTGAAAACATATTACGCTTGATCCCCAAATCTTGGGTGTAACTCTTTGTATACTAGTTTATCTTATTGTATATATATTTTCCTTTGTGTCATCGACTTTCTTATCGAGTTTTCCCTTGGTTGGAAGATGTCAACGGAGTCTTTAGTTTACTTAGGATTCACAGACGATGTTAGTCATCATACAAGAAACTTGGATTCTACCTCTTGGGTTTTTTAATCACTCGAGGGTCAACTGATGTCTTCAGGTGGCGTTTGTCCAGGGCCATCAACGAATAATGTGGTGGAATATAGCGTCACTATATAGATTTTGTCTTATGCCATTTTACATGGTGTTCATTATTTAGAAGTTTTCATGGATTCCCAGTTAGTAGTATGTCAGTTGAATGACAATTATCATGTGTGATACCCTACTCTACTCCGACGATTCCTACGGGTACGACTTTTGGAACAAAATTTTGATTTTATTACTTATAATCACATACCTAGAAGTTCTAATTATGTATCTGATGCATATGATAATTATGTTTTAGAATGCCATTTGTCACATAACTAAAGTAAACAAAACACATCCATCAATGTACACATTGTAATATATAAGTAAAGTCATAGACCAACGTTTTTATATTTCATCTCTCCAAAAATATGGTGTCATAGTACAAAATTGGGGCTCACACCCTCAAAATATATATGGCTAGTAGATACAATGACCATGAAATCTATGCTTGTGGCATCGGATGTGTATCATGATAACATATGATGGCATTTGTGAGACGTTGGAAGAGTCACACCCATGCACGGGGCACACCCACCACTCGCCACTGCATAGACTCTGACAGATCCCCTACCTGAACCATAGGAATCTTGTGTGTCAAACGAGACAGGTTCCCCTGCACATTTTGAAGCACTCTATCGACATCTACTATTGTTGTCTCATATCCTTGGTTCCTCCAACGATGTCGTGGGAATCCATTTGGTCATCGTGGATCCACATCTGCACTATGAAGTAATTGTTAATACTAGACACCATCCAAAACTATTTGCATTTTTTATTCTCTTTGAAAAACACAAAAAAATGTAATATATTAAAAAATTTCATACCTATATCACCATAGGTAGAACCTGGTGGCAATGGCATGTCTGTATCTCCTCTGTAGTTGATCCTTGCATAAGGGTAGTTGGCCAAGTCTATCACCTGCCAACACCACCAGAAGAAGAACTCATCATTGTAGGGGGTTGGTACCCTACCACCTCCCAACCACCTCATCGCCTTGGTCCAACGTGACATCGTTGGATCACACAGTCTATGTGGAACTATCTTGACTCTAGGGCTCAATCCTAGAACCCAATCAAAGAAAAAACTACACAAGATATATGTGAACCCGAAGTTCCTCTTCCTACCTTGTTTGCAATCTTTTAGCTGATTCTTCATGTTATCCATTAGTGAGGTGCACCAATCATACACTATGGGTCGTAAGCACTCCACAGAGTAGAACATCAGTGGCCTTGATTCCTGGTGCAATGAGGTTGACCTCATGATCCGTGTAAGCATGAGAACATTGATGTTTAAACTCAGGTTGTTGATGACCCTAATGGGGAGTTGCCTTCCTACCTTTTTTGTTCCTGCAACACAATGAGTGGTGATTCATTCCTTTATGTTCATTCCACTCCTAACTCCCCAGGATTTGTGGTTCACCACATCACCTCAATGAGACAATCCTGTAAGGAAATAAATATCTTCAACTTCAATTCTCAATGGTTTCCAATCAAGGTTGAAGGCCTCTGTATCTGGATCCCAAACATTCACCAACATTTGGAGCAGCCTCACTTGAGCCCTCATTCCTTTGAGATCCCAAAACTTGTAAATCCCACATCTTTTTAGTGCTAATTGGGCCCCCGGATCTCTTTCCACTGCAGCACCAACTTCCTCATGCTCTCTTTCTCTCCATTCCAGTACCATTCTACAAGAACAAACCCATTTTTTGAGTCAAAACCTTTTACAAAAACCAATTTGCGGACTTTTACATGGGTTGTTGTGGTAACAGTCGCGTGTAGGGTTGCATATACRTGGTCAATATTTTCCTTTCTTGTGTACATGCCTCCATGTACGCGACCCGATGAACTACAKACCGCGTACACCCTAATTCCTAAATTGTGCCTTAAAAAACTAAAAAMAATGGAACTAATTTAAAATTCTAAACCACTAGAAATGAAGAGGAGGGAAAGAGTACTTACTTGGTCTAGACGATTGTCAATTYCATCACCTGTAGCTCCCACAATCGACACTTAAAGATTGTGGGAAATTTAGTCCAAAATGCACTATTTGGGTAAAAATGTGAAATGGTATGCTAAAATTGGTTATTTTTACTATTAATTGAAATTCTTTTACCCACTTTACATAGTTTTTGCTAATATTTTGGCCTAGTGGACTAATAGTGCAGTGGAAGGAGTTGGCTTTGGTGGTTTTGTCCATGGATTTTTGTGCTTTCTAGCATCATTTCACCCGTTCGTGACTTTGGAAGGTATTTTCTTTGACCAACATATATGATAGGTCCTCACTCCATATTGCAGTTTTTCATTATCCTATGACTGTGATCCATATTCCTTAGGAACGAACCCATTTATTAGTGACACAAAACCTCCTTACTGTTACTAGAAGTGTCATTATTGAATGGTAGAGGCTTGTCAAGCATGGGTGCCCTAGTTAGATCCTATGTGACATCTGGTGCCCATGCAGAGATTATTCCATAAAGACCAGGAGTACCTTATAGTTCCAATATGACTTTCCGTTTGAGCCTCATATTCTTACTCACAAGCACGCTGACCTATACCTATGGTACTCCCACCGAGTCTTTTTTAAGATCTTTTCCAACTCTCTCAAAAAGAAAAAACATTGTCGAGTGAACTTATCTCTTTCACACTAGTAAATTGGATCTGAAAGGACATCTATTTGGTGTAAGTTTAACCCTTTTTCAGACCAAGTAGACTAATTTCGGAAAAGGAATACTCTAGTCACTAGTGGCTAGAAGAGTTCTCTTGGGTATTGTTTTATATGTTTTTGGGCATAGGGGACTAAATTCATGAAAAATGACATTCTTTGGAGTTAAGTTGTAATTGCATCTTATTCTCTTTCTTGTAGTATTGACCCTATTGTTGGTTCCTGCTATCATGCTATAAGCCTATTACCTCAGCAGTTTGCATCATCAACCAACTAGACCCTTGTTTATATCCTTTGCAGCTTGACACCCTGTACCCCAAGAGGAAACATTCCCCCGAGTGTCCATGTCCTGCATGCACCCCCTTTCATTGATCATCGGTATGTTCTATTGTTGGAACTAGTTTCTTACTCATGAAACTTGTTTCCTCCTTTGCATCATAGCATTCATTTGTTTATGAAAAAAAAAAAAAAGACGGGTGGGAAAATAATATTATCTAATGTTGGCAGTAGTCATGTCTCCTTTGAATAGAGAAGAAACTTTTGAGTCCACTTTTCATCCAAAGTTTTGGTTTAGCATGACCTTAGGAAGCTGAGCTCATTACTTAGAGTTTACTCCTTTCACTGGTTACTCTTCTAGTTCCTATGGAGAGTTTGATTGATTCCTCCTACATCACAAAGTTTCATCATTGATTCTATGATGCCAGAGTCCTCCATATGTCTCATGCTCCTGTTCAAAGGATGTTTATAAGCCTGTGTCAGCCATTTCTCAGAACTCTTGACTTTGCATGTCAACCATACCCTCAGTGTGTCTTAGAATTACATGAAGTTGTAGTCCTACCATGCACCCTGGTCCTACTTTCATTATGGGTAGGTAACCTTGAACCCAAAAGTTGGCATCTCCTCATTGGTCACTCACTGGGGGTTTCCCTTATATTCGACGAAAATAAATCTATTCACACATTGGGATTTGTGCAGTGTATTGGATTCCATTAGCCTTATTGGTGATTTCCTCGCCTTTTTTGGTAGTTTTCATTATTGGTTGTTATTCAAAGGGTATTTTTCGTGCACTACTTGCATCTAGTGCACATGAAAGACTCATAGGGTCATTGATTTGTGAAAATGTTGTTCGTCTGAATTCCTCCAAATCATGAAGCTATTGCTTTGTGCCTTGTGTTGAATGATGAGAGATTCTTTAATGCTCTCCTTTCAGTGGATCTCCTTCCATCAAATTTGACTCATCTATTGTGGAAGTGATTCCTAGAGTCCTATTACACACCAAAATGCCATACTTAAGTACCTCACCCTAAGTGTCGCAAGTGTCATGAAAGTGTCACATACACTAACACCATGAAAGAATATTTTTCACAATCCCTAGTCAATGTGGAGGAGACATATATTAAATGAAAGTGAAAATACTATGTGCACATGAATTAATTATTAATATTCATAAAAAGGAAATTAATTTAGTGTGAGAATACACCTCACATTTGGTTTCCTATTTTCAAGGAAAGGTTGAGAATCTCATGGATGGTTGATGGATATTTCCTCCTTAAAATCCTTGAGAGATATTTTCTCCCTAAAATCCTTGAAGAGATATTTTCTCACTAAAAATATTGGAGATCCATTTTTAGTGGATCTTATGAGTGATCTTCTCCATGGTTGTTAAGCCTCCAAATACTATATAATGAGGGATTTCCATGGAGAAAAGAGGAAGATTTGGATATCAAACTTATGATATTGGCAACATCGTGCAATGGATGGATGAGGAGGACTTGGGGAATTTGTTGCAACACCATACATGATTGTAAGTGTTACACGTCAAAATTCCTCACTTCGATAATGTCTCATTGTCCTTTTCACAAGTGTCGCAGTTTTTTCGCAAGTGTTGCAAGTGTCTCAAAAGTCATATTTTTTCCTCGCATGTGTCGCATTGCAGATGACATCATAAGAACACTTGGGACATCCTCTAAGACTTGTTAGAAGTGGAAAATATATCATTTGGAAAAGTTTACAATATTTTACCTTGAGGAACAATCATCCTAAAAGTATTTTTGGAGATCAACGCTCCCCTGCCCACTTTCAGGGAGCACCAGCGCTCCTTGTTCTCTTAGTAGGGAGCACTACAATTCTCTGTGGCCAACTTTGAGGGAGAGTCGATATATTGAGAGAATCTTGGGGAAGAATCCCCTTTATCTGTAAGGACAATTAAGAAGCATCCGAGTCAGTTTGGCTCGAATCCAAGTTAAAGGCTGGATTTAAGGAAAATCCCACAATTGATTGAGTCATATCCTCAACTTATTTAAAGAATAGCTAAGGTGGTTGAGCCTCTCAAAGCCTATATAAGGAGGCATTCTCATGGTGAAAAGGGGGAGAATATTAGTGAAAAGTATTGTCATTTTGATCGTGGATCTTTTGAGCAAGGGGTTGGATAAGGAGGACTTGGTGAGGTTGTTGCATCTTCATCTACAGTTTGTAAGAACCTTGTTATGTTCTCATTAATATATATGCTTGGCCTGTTTCCTTCAAGTTTGTGTATATTTTCATGGGCTTGTCTCTTCTTGATAAATCTAGTTTAAACTAATCTTGGTAGAATAGGAAGTATGCATTGTCTTTGTTGTCTATTGAATTGCAGAAATCATTAAAGGACTTGGAGATCAAGTTCAACCTGAACTAAGAAAGGAAAAACTTTATAAAAAGGTACTCATGCTTTCTTCCTCTTTTCCCTTGACTAGTTTAGTTACATTTAAAGGAATGCCAGTGTTCAATGTTATCCTTTTTCTTTCTTGGTCATAGGGGTATAAGATCCAAGAGGACATTGACCTGTCCGCAGGGGAATTTTCCTACAACATAAATTGACGACTCCATTGGGGATCGAGGCTTTCAGTTTTGGTTTCTTTCTTTGGTCTTGTCTTAGTCTTTTCCCATCTTCAGATCCTACTCACTGTGTTTTTCCTCTTTTATACATGTGTTGTTAGTCCTGAAGTCATATTACACAGGTTGATGATCAAGCCTTCCTGAGTTTTTGTTTGTTGGGTCGATACTTTTTTCATTCTCAAAAAACAATGCCCCTCTTCCCTTACAGCTAGAGCATTGATTTCAGTATCGACGCTCCCATGCAGTTTTCTAGGGAGCGTTGTAGCACTCTGGTGCCTATATAACCAGAGCGCCGATTTTTCCTTCTGTTGAAAATTTGTTGGATGTCTCTGATGGGTGTATTTTTTGGTTTTTCCTCCTGCTCATGACTTTTTCTATCAGTGTGTGTCTTCTATAAAACTTGCAACCTTTTTCTTTCTGATAGTTTTTGGTTCTTTGTTTGGTTTTTTAAGATATTTCCTTGTTTTGGAATCACTCTTCCTCTTTGGGATCTTGAGTTGGTTTTTGATACTTTCTCATTCATATAATTGTTTGAAAGTTGTTGCAAGGAAGTCCAAAGATCTGTGTATTGTTCCATTTGGTCTTTGATTTATATCTTCCAAGAAATTTTTCTTGTTTGAGTTTTGGTTTTCTTTTTGAAAAGTTTAAATTTGTTTTGCTTCTTGTTTGATCACTGTGAGAGTGTTCTTTTTGTTTATGTGATACTTGCTTCCAATTGTCTAAAACTACAAATAATGAAATCTAGTTACCATAAGAAGCTTCAAATCAAATCAATCAAAGTTCATATTTAAACAAAGAGATATCTTTTCATGATTGGATTTTGGGATATTATAATCAATTTATGAATATTTTAGCATTGAATTGGATTCTTGCTAAAATCAATTGCATGAAATTTCTACATTTTTGCATTTGATAGTGAAAGAAAAATTCTTCTCCTTCCCATAAATAGAAGTTCATTGAAATAAATGATTGTTTATCATTTTTCATATGTTTTTTTGAGAATCAAGTCATAATATCATTAGTTTCACTCTCATTCACCTCTGAGTAAAGAACCACAAAAATCAATGCTAATTAAAATTGATCTAGAAACTTTTTCTTTTTAGATTCTTCCACCAACATTAGGCTAGGAGTAACACTTTGGATTAGGCTGTGAGTACAACTCTCCAAAGCATTCAAAGAAAACTTAGCATCTTGTAATGCCCCATATTTTGACCTTAGGTAGTTAGAACATTGTTGTTTAACCAATCTTGATAGTTAAAAGTTTAGCATTTGTTTGGAGTCAGTTAGACTTTGTTAGACATTGAGATATGTACCTCTAGGCCTATTTGTATGTTACATGATATATGCTCATGAAAAAAGATAGTTATTTGATTTGTTAAACATGAAAATTAAATGGGAAAGTTCGATACATGTATACCAATTAAAGTTATATTGTGAATGTATAATAGATGCAATGCGTGATGTAAATAGGAAAACATTTCTTAATTGGGCGTCAATGCAAATATGGATTCTTATATAAATTTTTGATGTATCTGTATCAATATGTGTTATTGGTGAACTAACCTACAGGATG
>JZKD02S0545221.1:459857-483612 GCA_000966675.3 Picea glauca
TAGTGTGAGTTCAGTGAATTAATTATTCATTAATTCACAATCAGTTAAACTCGCATGCAACTAAAGACTTGCCACGGTTAACTACATGCATGTCATTCCAATGGACACCAGTTGATATAACAGGTGAAAGGTACAGTTGGCTATCAGTTGTGATTTGTTCACACATGCAGTGGATATGCTTATGAGCATGTGCAAACGATTTATTTCGATTCATTGTGAGAATTCGGATATCAGAGTTTGTGCAGAGGAGGCAAGCTGTCTGGACACGGAAATTGGCGCATGTATTTGCTAATTTGTGTATGACAGTGTGAGACAATTGTATTGTACTGAGAGCTCTTGGATTAGAGCTTTGTATGAGATTGTTTCATGATTCATGATATACATAATATATGATAGTGGGGTTTTTATCTTTATGCTTTCCCGGTAAAACTTATTGTGTTATGTGTTATTGATATTTCACTTTGTGCTTATGGTTGAGATCGTGGTTTAAATTTCTTCCGCAAAAGTAATAGTAGAAGCGATTCTGTATTTAACAATAACAGAACTTGTTAGATCAGGAGAATCGAAAGAATACATTGATTTGTATCTAAATTTCTACAATGATGTCATCAAATATGAAGTTCGCAACTGTAGTTTCACTACAGTCCTTAACTATTCTGGCTTCATCCCATCTAGTCAAGTATTTTGTCATAGTGATGATGTACCTTGCTCCTGTGTGCTTTCCTGGTGGGTTTATGGGTCCCATGAATTCAATGGCCCACTTTTCAAATGCTTGTAGGGTTAGCTGCGGTGCTAATGGCATTTCATCTCTTCTGAAGGGTTTCCCAACTCTTTGGCATACATCGCAGGCTCTAGAATAATCTTTAGCATCTCTGTGTAACGTAGGCCACCAAAGGCCAACTCTTAGAACCTTCTTCTCAGTCGCTTTCCTTGCATAATGTCTTCCTGTGATTCCTTCATGAGATTTTAGGAGGATAAATGGTCGCTCTGCCTCCATAACACATCTCCTCAGTATCTCATCAGGTCCCATCTTGTATACCTGTCCAGTTATAAGTGAAAAGTTTGCAGCGTGCACCACTAGTTGTTTCTTCTAGGGAATTGTATACTCACTGCGTGCCATTCTTGTTGACAGGAACTAGACTATGTCTGTGAAGTGGTCATAAATCTTTCTAACGGCTAGCAGTTGTGCATCTGGCAATGTATCCTCCAAACTAGTCATGTCTTCTCCATGTTCCAACCTTGACAAGTGGTCAGGATCTTTGTTCATTCTTCCTAGCTTAACCGCAGCTTCAAAATCATATTTCTGAAATAGTAGAAGCCATCTGCATATTCTTACCCCCAAAACTGGGTTGTTGACTAGATACTTCAACACAGAGTGATCAGTGAACATTTTAAAGTGTCCTCCCAACAAGTAGTGGAAAAATTTTTGTAGTGCATACACCATGGATAATCCTTCTCTCTCTGTAGTGGTGTAATTAATTTCAGCTATAGATAGCTTCCTGCTAGAAAAATCTAACGAATGTTCGATATCCCCTTCTCTAGGTTGTGCTAACACTTCTCCTAAGGCAATAGAATATGCATCGGCATGCACATGAAACTCCTTACAACAATCTGGAAAAACCAGAATAGGCACAATAACCATCTTTTGTTTCAGTGTGTCGAAGCTCTACTGGCATTCTTCCATCCAACTAAATTGACAGTCTTTCTTCAAAAGGTTCTCCATAGGTGTTGTAATCTGGGCATATACTTTGATGAATTTCCTGTAATATCCAGTATGTCCCAGTGCAATGCTCAGTTGTTTGACTGAAGTGGGAGGTGGAAGATCAACGATAATGGCAATTTTAGATGGATCAACCAACAATCCCTACTTGCATACAATATGACCTAACAATACTCCAAATGGTGAGAAGAAGATGCACTTCTTCAGATTCAAAGCAATTTTACACTGCCTACATTTTTCCAACATTAGCCTTAGACATTCAATATGATTTTTCAACAAACTAAAAACAGTCCAGTCATCAAAATATGCTTCTAGAAATTTATGCAAAAACTCCTTGAAGGGTTCAACCACCACCTTGGAAAATATGTATGGGGCATTCTTCAATCAAAATGGCATAATTGTATACTGGTAGGAACCCCATTCTGTGGAAAATGTGGTCTTATGGCGACTCTCCTTGGCAATCCGGATATGATGGTATCCTGAAAATCCATCTGTAAAAGAATATACCTCCTGGCCTCCCATGTTTTCTAACACTTCGTCAGTGAATGGTGTAGGGAAGGGATCATGAAAGAAAGCATCATTTAGCTTCCTGAGATCTATGAAGATCCCGATCTCGTCTGTCTTATTTTCTTGCACCACCATAGAGTTAATCGACTCTGAATCTTCGACAGGTTCTATAATCCCTGCTTCCAGCATTCTGTCGAGCTCAATCTTCACTTTCTTCTTATATTTAGGGTTCAATCTGTAGGGTCTCTGTTTGACTAGTTTTACATTTGGTTTCAAAGGGATCCTCATCTCTCCCATAGGCCCTTTTATACCCTTCATATCAGTGAACTTGGTCAGGAACAAGTCCTTATGCTCATGCAACAACTCTGTAATTTTGTCAATGGTAGCAACATCCCAATAATCTCTGACATTGGCAAGCTTCGATGTCTCCTCTGTCCCAGTATTGAATTTTTTAATCTTGATTGGTTGTCCAATAAATGGTAGATCAACTCTAGGCCCTTCCATGTATCTTTGGCCTTTTGTTTCTATGATTTTCACCTTCCTCGGATCATCATCTTCATCAACATTGATGTTGTAACAACTTTGCAGTTTCTAGAGGGGCAAAATCCATTCGTCCTCTTCTTGTTCCAAAGGGAAGCTAGATGCCTCCTCAAATCCTTTATGTCTCACAAACTGTAATGATTGATCTACTGAAGGATATTGACTTTGAAATAAAAAGGTGGTTACAAAATTCTGAGTCATACCTTCCTAATCTACAGTGATGGGGCGCATCTCCGCTTGAAGGTACCCTTTGATAGATTGGGTGTCCAGTTTGTTAATGAATATGTGCACCAACTTTTCTTGAGGAATGAAGTAGTAAAGACAACAAACCTCCACCTTGTCCCGCTCTCCTGCTCACAGGATCGATCAATTATTTCATGAGCCGAAGCGGCTCTTCTGATTCCCTGCTGGAATCCCTGTCAAAACCCCAATCCACAGGTCCTTTCTTCACCCACATGGCTTTCTGCACATGACCGCGCTCTTTCCCGACTTAGTTTCGGGTTTCGGGGTTTCCTCTTTCCCGATGTCAAGAGTTCTTGTATTCTCGAATCTCTTGAAATCCTCCTGGACATAGAAACCAATGGTCCAGATCTCCTTCTGCACACACTCCAAAGACTAAGCTCTGAGCATCTTCACCCGATCCAACGACTGACGATATTTCTGAATGAGATCCAATGGCTGAATGGATTTCTCTCCAGATCTGACAGTGCAGATCGTTTCTTCCCATGCGCTCCCTCTGATGTTCTCTGGACGTGAAATATTCAACGGTCCAGATTTCTTCAGCCGATCCAACAACTGCTGTGCTCCCTCCTGAGCTTATGCACTTTCTTCCTGCACTTGGAATAATTTCAAAAGCCAAAGGCCTCAACCTTTTCTCCCTTTCTCCTCTATAAAATCATTTTCCTGAGTTCTCGCCTATGCTCTATGACGACACTGTTCCTCCTGATATTTTCTCCTTTCAAATCCTTGAAGGATTCTCCAACTCTTGCATCTCTGTAGAGTATTCTCAGGCACACACAGTGTTGTCTCTCTTGAGCTTCATAACACTCAGACCCCTATGGGATTTTATCTTTCTTTCTTCTCCTATAGATGGAGAAAGTTGGGATGCCCTCCTGGCTATCCTCTACCTCAAGCAGCCTTTTGCTAAGTGCTTCTGGGTATTCAGTAACCCCACGAAGATCCCTTAGTGGATTCTTCTTCAAATCACAGAACTCAAAGAGTTCTCTTCTCTTCTATGTCTGTCTGCACACTTACTCGATGCCACCTGGCAGAGTATCCTCTCCTTTCACTCGCTCAATGCCCACTTGGCAGAGCTCTCAAAATCCTCAGTGATTCTGATTCTTCTTCCTAAACTCACAACAAAGTTCTTCTCAATGCACCACTGTGCATATGCTCAATGCCCACTTGGCAGAGCTATATAGAACTCACAACAGAGTTTATGTCTGCAACTGTGTCTCTCATACACAACCTTGCCTCCAAGGTATTCAACAACCTTGAGGTCTTCCTCTGAGTTGTTGACTTTAGGTTCTTGTGCCGCAACACACCTTTGTCTGAACCTGCAGTATTCAGAAGTGAATCCTCTGTGCACGACTCTTAGAACCCACAGCGTTCTGTCACACCCTCCTGGTGTGAAGCCTCAAATACCCTCACCTGAAATCAAACACACTCCTGCAAATGTACAACTACAGTATACATCTACAACATAAAAGAACACTCACGGACATCCATTCAACACAGAATACATGCAGGAAAAACTACTTTGTTTATATTAAATGGAAAATGCTTGTCTTTACAAGGGTGTTCCTGAGCACGCCTGTAACAAGGTCTCGGATCCTTCTCTTCTGCTCTCTACTTGTAGATTCTCTACTCAAATACAACTCGACTTCTTCCTTTACAAAATGAGATACGAAATCTCTTTTACCTGAGGGGGCTCTTTGAGCTCTTCCCTCCAACCTACCTACCCTATTCAATTACATTGAATGGGCTGTCTAGTCCACTATATGGATCTAGATCTCAGCCATACAAACATTAATGGCCGATCTACCTAATGCCTGCACAAAGGCACGACTCTACAACTCACCATCTTAGACATTTAATTACATTAAATTCAAATTCTAAATGAGGCTGCACCTCTTTTCAACACGCGATTTGAATTTGCTGACATGGTTGGCTGGTTGGTTGGCTGACATGGAGAGATGCTCCTACATAAAACTCCTCAACTGCAAAATTCATGAGCTTCCCATCTCAGTTGTTGGAAATCCTCCTGGATCCCAAACAAATATTTGGAGCTTCCCATCTGCTCCATTCTCCTCCTGCTGTTGCTTCTGCGCTGCTGCTGCTGCTGCTTCTCTTCTACCCAGCCTCTCCTTGTTGGCAGTGTCTGTTGACCTTAACATAAGATTTCTGATGTCTTCTATCATCTCGTCCAGCTACTCCAGTGGTTGGCTTTGTTTTTGTAGTCTCCCCAGCTGCAAAATTTTTTGGCACATCGGCAGATCACTGTGATCTCCCACACCTCCTTCATCAGCTTCCAACTTTACCTGTTGGATGTGCATGCTCTGCACTTTCACCCTCTCTTCCAATGCTTCAATCTGTTCCCACAGATCAACAAAACAAATGTTGTCTGCCTCTTCTTCTTATGCTACTGCAAACTCCCATGTTGCAGTCTTTTCAGTCTCCTGGATGAAAATACTGAGCCATTCCTCAGAATGATCATCATCCTCTTATGCTTCCTCTGTTGTCAGCTTCAGTGCTACAGATTCTTCAAATTCCTGGCTGAATGCATTGAGACACTCCTCAGAATTCTCCTTCTCTTCATCTTCTTGGGCAGCTTCCAAAGTCTGCTCCAATTCTTCTTTGATAGACTCAACTGACTGTTCTGTTGTTGTTGTTGCACCATACACAACACAGATTTCTGTCTCCTCCTGGGCAAATGGTAGGAATACCTGAATTCCTCCAATCATTGGAAGATCCCTCAGATCCTCCTCCTCTGTCAGCTACACTTGTTGATCTAAATCCATCTCTGAATTTATGAGACCCTCCGACAGTCTCATCTGCTCTGTCAGCTCCTCGGGCTGATTCCAACTCATCTGTTCATCCCTGACCACCTGGCAATATGTGATTCTTTCATTTCTCTCCTGGCTGAATTGAACTCACCTCCAAGTCCATGAGACTTTCATACAGTCTCGAATGCTCATCTCTACCCACCTGGCAATCTGAGATGTTCCCACTACCCTCCTGGTAGTCTTCGAGATCCCATAGTGACCTCATATCATTTCCAAGATGGCAATGTGAAATTCCTCGGCTGTCCTCATGACAGTCTGTGAGATCCCACAACGATCTCAGCTCTTTGCCCACTTGGAAAACTGGAATTTCTTCTCTTCCCTCCTGGCAGTTCGTGAGATCCTCAGCTGATCTCCATTCACTGAGATTTCTCCCAGTCTCTGGTTCACATACCTGAATCATTTCTTCTTCTGGTCCATTGAGGTTTTCAACATACCTCAACCATCTTTTTAATAGCCTCCAATGTCTTCTGACCATCAACTCCTTGATTGGACATTTTGCTTTTGGCTCCTTCATGGGCCATTCATACACCCATCTCGGCTTCTTAGCCTGCCGCATCCGCAGTTCGAGCTTCTCTATGTCTGCCTTTAATTCATAGAGCTCTTTATGCATTTCTGCAAGCTTTTTTTCCTTGCTTTTCTTCCCAGCATGCCTATGGCCTTTAGTAACCATGGTGTTGTCTCTGTCTGCTTTCCTAGAAAACCTGTTGTTGTCACTCTGCACTAAGAGTTCTACCAGCTTCATCCTACAGTGTCCCTGACTGTCTTCTCGATTGTTGTCTATCTGCAAACAATTGTCACAGAGACTCCAACGCTTTGTCTTCTTTATCTTCTTTCTCTGCTTGAAATATACAAAAAGAATCCCTCTCTGATACCACTTGATGTGTATCAGAGTTCTCTTTACCTCTTACCTCTCTTGCCTGAAATATACAAGAAAGACTCAAGCTATGATACCACTTGATGCGTATCAGAGTTCTCTTTACCTCTTACCTCTCTTGCCTGAAATATACAAGCAAGTTTCAAGCTCTGATACCACTTGATGCAGTAAAGACACATGACCTCCACCTCGTCGTGCTCTCTTGCTCACAGGATCGATCAATTATTTCATGAGTCGAAGTGGATCTTCCGATTCCCTGCTGGAATCCCTATCAGAAACCCGATCCACAGGTCCTTTCTTCACCCACACGACTTTCTGCACATGACCGCGCTCTTTCCCGACTCAGTTTCGGGTTTCGAGGTTTCCTCTTTCCTGATGTCAAGAGTTCATGTACTCTCGAATCCCTGATCTTCGATGAGCTCTCTTCCGGCCTTAGCCCCTCCTGGCTATGCCCTGGTCCATGTGACCACTTTCCATAAGACCATAGCCTTATATTCCTTCTCGTCGGGGTTTTGGGTTTCAAATTCCCGATGCGCCCCAATTTTTGTTATCCCTCCAGGCTAGACTCTTGGTCCACATGACCTCCTCTATATGACCACAGCCATACCTTCTCATCGGGGTTTCAAACTTTCCAATGTCGAAATACACATGTCCTCAGGATTCGCGATTCCTCGAATCTCGATGCGCTCTTTACACACTAGCTCTCCTAGCTAGGCTCCTGGCCCATATGACTGTTATCCCCGTGACCACAGTCTTACCTCTTCGTCAGGGTTTCGAGATTTTAAATGTCACAATGCATTGGCTCATGGGATTCTCGATCCCTCGAATCCTAACTCTCCGATATGTTGACATTTGGCCCCTTAAACGACACTTCCCACTTCTCTTATATACTGACAGCTGGCCCCCACGATGGCACCTTCCTCCTTGTCAGGGTTTCGGACTTCGCGATTCCGAAATGCCCAAACCTCTTGTCACTAGGATTCCCGATATCTCGATGACCTAAATGCCGATAAACAACTTCATGTTGGGACTTTCCCTGATGACTCTAATTTCTACCATGCGTCCCTTCCAGATGGACGGTTCAGATTTCTCCTCACATTTTCGAGACTTCTGATGTCCTGATTTTCACGACCTCAGGAACTCTGATTTTGCTGAGTGCCAATATACCGACTCTCTTCAGATTTCTGACACCTGTATCCCTAAACGGATGGCTCAGATTTGTGTCGGGGTTTTCAAGGTGGACTTACCCGATCACCTGTCCACAGGAATGTCGATATCCCGACTTTCGATGCCTCGATCTCCGCCACATGTCTCCACTAACGGACGGTCCAGATCTTCTCGAGACTTTTCCTATAGAAATTCCCGATCTCTTGTCCTCGTGACTCCCGATTTCATGAACGCCAATATCCCGATGGCTATCGGGACTTCTGCCTTGCATGAGAAGGGTTAAACCCCCTGCACCTCCTATCTTATCTTACAGCTGACGGGTATCTGCTCAAGATCTGACAGCCCAGATCCCTTCTCCTGCGCGCTTACTCCATAAGCTAAACTCTGCGCACCTTCACCCGATCCAATGGCTGACGGGATTTCTGAATGAGATCCAACGACTGTCGATCTCCCTCTCTATGCGCTTCTCCTGAGCTCCTCCTGGACATAGAAACCAATGGTCAAGATCTACTTATGCGCACACTCCAAAGACTAAACTCTGAGCATCTTCACCCGATCCAATGGCTGATGGAATTTTTGAATGAGATCCAACGGTTGACGATATTTCTCTCCATATATGACAGTGCAGATCGTTTCTTCCCGTGCACTCCCTCTGATGCTCTCTGGACGTGAAATCTTCAACGGTCCATATTTCTTCGGTCGATCCAATGGCTGATGTGCTCCCTCCTGATCTTATGCACTTTCTTCCTACACTTGGAAGAATTTCAAAAGCCAAGGCCTCAACCTTTTCTCCCTTTCTCCTCTGTGAACTCCTTTGCATGAGTTATCGCCTACGCTCTCCTACGATGTTGTTCCTCCTGATCTTTTCTCCTTTCGAATCCTCGAATTATTCTCCAACTCCTGCGCCTCTGCAGAGTATTCTCAAGTACACACAGTGTTGTCTCTCCTGAACTTCTTAACACTCAGACCCCTACTGGATTTTATCTTTCTTTCTTCTCCTGTAGATGAAGAACGTTGGGATGCCCTCCTGGCTATCCTCTACCTCAAGAAACCTCTTGCTGAGTGCTTCTGGGTATTTAGTAACCCCGCGAAGATCCCTCAGTGGATTCTTCTTCAAATCACAGAACTCAAAGAGTTCTCTTCTCTTATGTGTCTGTCTGCACACTTACTCGATGCCACCTGGCAGAGTATCCTCTCCTTTCACTCGCTCAATGCCCACCTGGTAGATCTCTCAGAATCCTCAATGATTCTGATTCTTCTTCCTGAACTCACAACAAAGTTCTTCTCAATGCACCACTGTGCATATGCTCAATGCCCACTTGGCAGAGCTCTACAGAACTCACAACAGAGTTTCTGTCTGCAACTGTGTCTCTCATACACAGCCTTGCCTCCAAGGTATTCAACAACCTTGAGGTCTTCCTTTGATTTGTTGACTTCAGGTCCTTGTGCCGCAACACGCCTTTGTCTGAACCCGCGGTATTCAGAAGTGCATCCTCTGTGCACGGCTCTCAGAACCCGCATCATTCTGTCACACCCTCTTGGTGTGAATCCTCAAAGACCCTCACCTGAAATCAAACACACTCCTGCAAATGAACAACTATAGTATACATATACAACATAAAATAACACTCACAAACATCCATTCAACACATAATACATGCAGGAAAAACTGCTATGTTTATATTAAATGGCAAATGCCTGTCTTTACAAGGGTGTTCCTGAGCATGGCCTGTAACAAGGTCTCATATCCTTCTCTTCTGCTCTCTACTCACAGATTCTCTACTCAACTACAACTTGACTTCTTCCTTTACAAAATGAGATACAAAATCTCTTTTACCTGAGGGGGCTCTTCGATCTCTTCCCTCCAACCTACCTACCCTATTCAATTACATTGAATGGGTTGTCTAGTCCACTATCTGGATCTAGATCTTAGCCATACAAACATTAATGGCCGATCTACCTAATTCCTGCACAAAGGCAAGGCTCTACAACTCACCAACTTAGACATTTAATTACATTAAATTCAAATTCCAAATGAGGCTGCACCTCTCTTCAACACGCGATTTGAATTCGCTGACATGGCTGGCTAGTTGGATGGCTAGCTGACATGGAGAGATGCTCCTGCATCAAGGAATGTCACTCCAGGTCTCTTCGCAACTTCACACATGGGCCTTTGGGTAGCTTTGACCTGTGTAGATTACTTCGCAGCCTTCTACTTGTGCTGAGAACCATGTTGTCATCAAAGTACGGCATTGTATCTAGTCTATGATATTACTTTTGTGTGTCCCCCACCATCTTGTTGGTGTGGATTTCAGGGCCTCATCCATTTCCAACAATCTATGTTGTGTTGGTACACTTGTTTCAAATTATGATAGGAAGGATTCTAAAGGATCCAAACCATCAAATGTGGGTAAGTTACTTACTGTTGTGTCGATCCAGCGAACTTCTCTTGTTAATCTAGCACATCTCCTTGTAGATACTTCATACATCTGGTTCTTCTAGTTCTCCAGTGCTTCTTCTAAATCTGATGAACACGCATTGTCACTTCTCCATCTTAGGTTTGCATCAGCAGTGGGATCGATGTAATCATGTTTTCTGGATGTCAGTTTGTATATGTTTTCAAGTTCATATGTGTGGTCTTCCTCTCTAATGGGTTTTGTGTATCACTAACCTTCATCTGGATCTAAAGGTGTTATGACCCTAAGGCCATCCTTTTCAAATGTCATATGTATTCTCTTTAAATCAACCATAGTGGAATTATTGAAGGCCCAATCAATTCCTAACAGCACAGGGTAAGGGCAATTGTCATTAACTATCTCAATTACTTCAAAATCTCCAAACGTTCTTACTCCGTCGATGTCCACAGGGACATGCTCCAACCATCTAAATGGGCTGACAGCTTGTTGGTTATCCATCCTAAGCTTGATAGGGAATATATCAACTTTGGTTTTCCCATCAGTGCCCATGTTTTGCTTCGTCATGACATTGACCTCTGAACCTAAGTCGAGGACCACATAGTCTATGTCATATTCTCCTATTTGAACATTCAAGTGTAATTCCTCATTTGTATTTCTCCTTCTTGCAATTTGGTGTACTGCCCTATTCAGTAAGGGGTCTATATTTCCTAGCTCATACTGTCTGATTAAATTTTGTATCTCTTGTACAACATTCTCATCCTGAATCAACTTAATACAAGTATATAAAAATTCCATGAGCTTGCTTACCAAACAACCTGATTAATTTGGGTGCAGGTATTAATGTAATGCCTTTTGAAACTATGCAGAAGCTAAAAATCAGTCAGCTATGACCAACCCAAACCATGATCGAGTTGGCAGATAAGTCAGTCATTAGCCCTGCAGGAAGTCTAGATGATGTCATAGTCACCCTAGCTTCTTGGGAATATACAGTACACTTTTTAGTCATCTATTCTAAATCATCCTCCAAACTAGGACACCCCGTGGTTCTTGGCCACCCTTGGTTGGCCACAACAGATGCCTTTATCATCTATCGATCTGGTGAGATGACTATATCCAATGGCACACATAGCCAAAAACTTGTTCTCTTCCCTCCTGCCCAACCGACACAGAAAATACCTATTTGGTTAGAAAACCCTTATGGAGAGGAATATTGCATCAGACCTCTGTTAACACTTGAACAATTAAGAGGAATACAAGAACAATCAGATGAACAAGTCTTAATCTTATTTTTGGCTGACACAAATTGCATTGAATATCCAAGGTCTTTTGCAGAATTGTCAAATATTTTTAGTTCCGAATTTCAACAAACTTGGCACCATGATATCACTCAATTATACACCTTATCACCAGCCTCCTCAGATAAGGAATAAACTACTGAAGTTGTTGAGATTTTCCCAGGAAAACCTTTGTGTATCAACTCTAGTTTGGAACCAGAACAAAACACACAAGTGATTGAAATGCTCCAAAGACAATTTGATTCCTTTGCAAGGGATTATGAAGACATGAAAGGCATTCACCCTGACACATGCACACATCATATCTACACTAATGAACAAATTAGACTAGTCAGACAACCTCAACAAAGAATGAATCCAACCCTTAAAGATATTGTAAAAGAGGAATTGCAAAAACTCCTCCGAGCCAATCTCATATACCCCATTTCAGATAGTCAATGGTAAGTGGAGGATATGTGTAGACTTCCAGGAGTTAAACAAATCCACCCATAGGGATTACTTTCCCTTACCATTTATTGATTAGGTGTTGGATACCCTGTTCGGGAAGAAGTATTTTTCGTTCTTGGATGGGTTTAGTGGTTACAACCAGATACAAATAGCACCCGAAGACTAGGAAAATACCACTTTCACCTGCCCTTGGGGAACATATTCTTATAGGGTTCTCCCTTTCGGAATTTTCAATGCCCCAACCACTTTTCAAAGAGTTTTCCTAGCCATTTTCTCTGACTTGACCAATGATTGTGTGGAAGTCTACATGGATGAATTTACAGTCCATGGACAAGAATTCCAGAAAGCATTGGCCAGTTTAGAAAAAGTCTTGATTAGGTGTAAGGAAACTAACCTTTCCTTAAGTAATGAAAAATAAAAAAATGATGCTCACTAAAGGTATTGTTTTGGGAGATCACATTTCTAGTTCTGGCATGAGAGTTGATCCGTAAAAGATTTATATCATCACACAAATCAAAATACCTTCCTCACAAAACAAAGTCCGCATCTTTTTAGGACATGTTGGCTACTATAGAAGATTCATTCCGAATTTTACAAGCCTAGCTACCCCTTTATTTAAATTATTATCCAAAGAAGTTGAATTTAAGTGGGATGATGAATGCCAAATATCTTTTGAAATTCTAAAACAGAAATTGTCAACTACCCCTGTATTAAGAGGACCAGATTGGTCCCTTCCTTTTCATATTTGTACTGATGCCTCAGATATAGCCCTTGGGGCAGTCCTTGGACAAAGAGAAAATCAAATACCCTATGCTATTTACTTCGTCAGTAAAAATTTGTCTCCAACTAAATTCAATTATACGGTCACAGAAAAGGAATTACTAGTTGTAGTCCATGCTATCAGTAAATTTAGACACTATATTACTGGATATCAATATTTTGTACACACTAATCATTCATCCATCCGATTCTTAATGAACAAACCTGTAACAAATCCTAGAGTTACAAGATGGCTTTTATTATTACAAGAGTTTAATATCAATATTATTGATAGACCTGGTAAAGATAATCTTGTGGCTGATTTCTTATCTAGAATGATTCATCTGGGAGATAATGAACCAATAGAAGATACCTTTCCTGATGAAAATTTATTTTCTATTTCTACATTTGCTTCGTGGTATGCAGATGTCGCTAACTATATTGTGATAGGGAAGATGCCTCAGAAATTGTCTCCTAGAGAAAAATAGAAAGTAATTCAACTAAGTGCAAATTACATGTGGCACAATGATTGCCTCTACAAAACAGGACTAGATTTGGTGATCAGGAGATGTGTAAGGGAAGATGAAATTCATGATATTTTACAAGCCTACCATGATGGCCCTTGTGGAGGACACTTCACAGACAAAAGGACTGCTTACAAAGTTCTGCAATCCGGTTACTACTGGCCTCATATTTTCAGAGATGTTAAAACCTATGTATCCAATTGTGATGAATGCCAATGAATGGGTAAGCCTACTGCACGAGACCAAATGCCACTTCAAGCCCAAGTATTCATTAAACCATTCCAAAAATGGGCATTAGATTTTGTAGGGCCCATTAACCCTGCATCTAAAAATAAAAAGTATATACTTGTATGCACTGACTATGTGACTAAATGGGTTGAAGTAAAGGCTTTACCAGATGCTAGTGAACAATTAGTGGTAGATTTCCTTTTTAATGATATCTTTACTAGATTTGGTGTACCGCGAGAAATTGTGACTGATTAGGGAACCCAATTTACCTCTCATCTAGTCAAAGCTGTTACAGAACAGTACCAAATGAAACACAAGAAATCTACACCCTATCATCCACAAGCAAATGGACAAGTAGAATCCACCAACAAAGTTATTGAGTCCATTCTTACCAAAACAGTACAACTGCATCATAAGGATTGGGATGACAGATTATTAGAAGACTTATGGGCTTATAGAATCACCTGGAGGAATACAACGAGACATACATTCTATGAGTTAGTATATGGGAAGCAGGTGCTTTTCCCCATAGAATTTCAAATCAAAACCTTCAGGACTGCAGTACAAGTTTGCATGAACTTGGATGAAGCCCAACAAAAAAGAATCTTGCAGCTTAATGAGTTTGATAAAACTAGGTAGGAAGCACTTCAAAGGAATAGCCTCATTCAAGAACAGAGAACAAAATGGCATGACAAGTATCTCAAAAAGAAAAAATTTCAACAAGGAGATTGGGCCCTATTGTATGACAACAGATTCAAGAACTTCAAAGGTAAGTTAACCACTTGTTGGATGGGACCTTATGAAATTGACACTATCTAAAATAATGGTTCAATCAGGATAAAGACAATTGATGAACAATAGACACCACTACTTGTGAATGGTCACCGATTGCGAGTTTAAAACAAGCCTCTGTCAAAAGAAGAATTCCTGACTCATATACTACAGAGTTCAGACATGCAGATGTTCAGTAATGAAGGAGATCCTCCTACTGACCCACATTGATTGATTGGTTTATTTGAAACATTTTGTACATAGGTGTGGATCGAATTTTGTTAATAAGCTTATGGAAACAAAAGACCCTTACCTCCTTTTGTTTTACTTTCTCAAATTTTCTTTTCTTTCGTAAGAAAATTTTTAATACTCTATTTGATCCTTCATGAATTTTCTAAATATCAATTGTAGGCATCAATAATATTCTGTTCTATTTTGGTACCAGAAATCCTATTCTGGTCCAGTACTAGTCCAGTACCAGTACGATACCAGAGTCTGTCCTTCTATAGTACTATCAAGCCATATTGACAAAGCATATTTTAAAATATTATGTCAATTAATCTGAAGTATGAAGCCATGCAACAACCACTTAAGACAAAACCATGAAGCCAAAAGCACTATCAAATGGCATCCCTTATGTTGACAATTAAAGGGAAGTATTTTAATTTCTTTTGGTTCTGTTGCTGAGAAGTATTTTGATTTCTTTTGGTTCATTTGTTGAGAAGTATTTCAATTTCTTTTGGTTCTGTTGCTGAGAAGAACTTTAATTTCATTTGGTTTTGTTGCTTAAAAACAAACTAAAAAGAGGGACACAATATTTACCTATGATTTCTCAAAGAACCATAATCCACTTTAAAGACTAGAAGTTGCCTTTACCCAGTATTTCAGCATGATTTACATGAAAAAATATATTAGCCTATAAGAAACTATCTCACCCTAACCATATTTCAATAGTATTCATTGGATTATCTTATTAAAGAGTAACATATGAGTATATGAACACTTTCTGCCATGGGCACACTACCAAAACGTTTATGGCAGAGGATGTACCAGTACCCCAAGGAAACTTTAGGTCATTCTCTTATGGACAACTTCAAACAAAATTATACATATGTCTCACTCTAAGGAAATAATGTGCATACAAGTTTATTTTTCCTTCAGAAAAATCTTTAAAAGACATACAAAAGAGGAGTATATGCCTTCCAACCCAATACCATCCCACCCTGTAAAAAGGTTTTCAGATGAGCCTCCCATGTCACCGTGCAAAGCACTCTTTAATACAAACCAAAATAGGTGACTATGGACAAGAAGCCTGTCATGGAAAAAGGGTTTAAGAGACTAACCTCCCGGGATACTGAATAGGTCTGCTGACAGCGGGTACCAGTCTGTGGTATGACTAGGCAAACCCAACAGGGTACTGAACATGCCTATTGGCAATGGGGAATTCTTCCTGGGGAAGGCACCTCTCACTAATTATCATAACTACCCCATCAAAGTACTGAATAGGCTTGCTGGAAGTGGTTTCTGGTTGAAACATGTCTCATCTATACTTGTCTAATTGAAAAATCCACTTTTATCCATCCAAAAAAAAAAGTAAAGGTCATTATTGGCTTTCACGAGATACAAAATCCCAGATGAATTATCAATATAATTCTCCAAGAAAATGTCCATTTCAGAATCACCCTAATTCAACTTACTAGTCTGACATCTAAATCCCTCACTATCTAAGAAGGAAACTTCTTAAGAGTGGAGCCCTAACTAGGGAGCCTAATCTACTCATATTGTGAAATTTATCTATAACATCCAATGATAGTAAAACTCTGAAGCAAGTTAGGTGGGATCTGTTTTTTTGGAAAATATATATATTCCCCTGTTTCACTGTTGAATGCTACCGCTGTCAATATTCCATTAAAATAAGGTAAATTTCATGAGATGCAAACATATATGTATTCCCCTATTTCACTGTTGAATGCTACCTCTGTCAATAATCCATTAAAAGCAGGGAAATTTCATTTTTTCTAGCATGAGATCATATGATAAGTAATAAGTTGTACTTCCAAAATT
The DNA here is from genome assembly GCA_000966675.3 of Picea glauca. NCBI lineage: Eukaryota > Viridiplantae > Streptophyta > Pinopsida > Pinales > Pinaceae > Picea > Picea glauca. Next base: position 476,236 of record JZKD02S0545221.1, read on the forward strand.
TGATTAGTTTCTTTTTTCTCTTATTGATTGAATCTTCTTGCCTACATAGATACAACATCTTCGGCATGGGGGAAGGTCAAAGAGACTCTTCAGAACTCTTTTCCAGACTTACATGATCAGTCTGTAGAACCAAATACAAAAGAAGATACACACATCAGAAGTACATGACATTCCCGTACCAAGTTTTCAAAAAGATTTAGTCTAAAAAGATGAATTTTGACAATTTACAAGCAATCACAGATACTATGGGCATCCATCATACAAAGGTGAAAGAAAAAGTAAAATGGTATTTATTTTCCTATGCTCATAAAACTATAATAAATATGAAAATCTATACTAGATCCTACGACCTTAGTATTAAACCCATGCGCCTATCCCTCATACCTATATGCCTAGACCTAATTAATCCTCTCATAGCTCTTGAACATGGTTAAAGGCAAAAATCATATCAAAATATGAATCATGCATAGAAATGATAAGCCATGAATATATTTCGTCCTCAAGAAAATTCACAAACCTATCTTATACCATGAACCACAATCCAACATTAATTTCACCACCCAAACATCCAATCACCTAGTCTAAAATGATGCCCTGATACCCGATGTCTTATCCTCATCATTAGAGTAACGGGTAGATATGAAATGGCTTATCTGGTGGCAAAGCCATCGAGATAATCCTCATTTGGTCATAATCTTTCCTTACAACACCCTCACTTAAACTTATCATTCGCAACACCATCACCATACTTCCCCCTGTTGTGAGCTTTTCTCCAGTTCCAAGCCTACTCCTTTCTGGTACCAAACCCTCCATCGATTCACTAAAACCTTGTGCTACAACCCAACCCTTTTCTCAACTTATAATGATGGTTGTTATGAGACACGAACCGGTTTTCCAAATTTATAGGGAAACCGAGGAATACCGATTATGTCAAGAAAAATATGCTAGATTGGGGTGGACACCTTTTTTGGAAAAGTTACAGGCTGGAACGAGAAGATATCTGAGGAATTTATAAAAGGTTATGATGGAGACATGACATGTATAGGCAATCTACAACTAATAATTAATGAAGGAAATGTAAGGGAGGTTACAGGACTGCCTAGCAGAGGAGATAAATACTTTAAAGGTGTGGGAATTAACAAAGAGATGTGCCAACAATTATTGAAGGTAGATCATCAACATCCTGACTGGAAGAAAGGGATCCCTAGAAAGTACATCAAAGAATAATATCATCCAATGATTACTAGTCTTCAACAATTTGTCACCTGTGAAGGTAGGTATGCCGTGACTTTCATTTATCACCTTAGGCTCCTATTGAATTTTGAAGGAGTCCCGAAAATCGATTTTCCCTATTTTCTATGGATGAGTTTGAATAAAATGGTAAGGGGTGTTAAATCCATCTCCAAGAATAACATCTACCATCAAGGTTTCATTCAAATGCTAGTTTTGCATGAGCTTAGGAAACAGAGGATTAGTTGGAAAACCCTTATCACACAACTCCTTCCCACAGGAAAAAAATCTGTGGGGGAAACCCAGCATGGTCCAAAGAAAAGTAAATAACCACAAGAGAAAAAGAGAAAGAAGGATAAAAAAACTCCACCATCATCTAGGGCAGTAAGCCGACATGAAAAGGCAAGGTCCTCTTCCATAGTCAACAAGGCCTCTAAAAGCTCCGAATCAAAAGGTAAGAACAAAATAGTAGAGGAAACTTCAACGGTGGTGGTTGAGAAAGAGGACCATCAAAAAATGATGAAGAAAAGGAATCATAGCTCAGAAAATAAAAGTAAATAGTCTGTGGCACAACCCCCTATCACCATTTCACAATTAGAGAGGAAGAAATGGAAGCCTGTTAGCATCCCTGATCTGGTACCTCCTTGTAAAAGAACTGGAAGGAGCATGGCAAAGAAGGGAAAAACAATATTTAGTCCTCATACGCAGGAAGATCCAATCGACCTTACCTGCCCTTTTGAGGATCTACCAATTGAAGATGACATCCCTAGTCTGACTGAAGAGCAAGCCATTATTACTCTATGTGGGATGAGGGAGGAAGCCAAGGAAAGGGAGTGCACCCAACCAACAATGGTAGAATCAACAAAGAACTTGACAAAAGAACAAATGAAGAAAAGGATTGGAAAATTACAAAAGAAAAATCAGGAACTCCAACAGGAAGTAAAGGAATATCAACTCTTGGATAGATATATCAAAAAGGAAAATGAGCAGTTGAAAGAAACCAGCCAACAAATTCAAGATGACCATGAAGAGACCTCTAACAAGCTTAAGAAGGTATTACAACTCCTACAATATGTTAGGGTCATCAAAAGGGAGCTAAGAGAAGAGGCTTCAACCATCAATATCATTGATCCACCCAAGTAAAGAACACAGTCTCAAGTTTTGAAACATTTTGGGTTTTGTTTTCAGTTGCATGAGGACATGTAATGTTTTTGGCATGGGGGAATGTTGAGACCTGAAATTGACATTCTCATTACCCTATTTTACTCTTCACCTATACCTTTTTTGACCTACCTAAAGCTTGAGTGAATGAAAAGAACGCTACCAATTGCCAGTAATAAGGTCATAAGGTAAAGTATGGTTAATTCATGTATTTTGTGGTTTATTGAGTTAAGAAAATAAATATTTCATGTACTAATGCTCGATTTGTCATATGTGAATCTTTGACCCCTAGATGTCTAGCATTCCTGTACCAACTCTGTCATAATCCGGTACCTGCACACCGAGATTGTTGTTGTCTGATCCAGTACCAAACACGTCTGGTACTAAATCTTACCTGTTGTGATTTGGTACCAAAGAACATGCTCTATTATGATCTGGTACCAATGGCCATGCTATGTCATGTTCCGGTACTGCCTTTTGCGCCCTGTCGTGATCCGGTACCATCTGCCTGTTACGATCCGGTACTGATATGGAAGAGCCTAATGCACTAAGTTAAGTGCCAGATCTGGCCTAAGTCCATTGGTGGACGTCTATTTGTTTAGCAAGGCTATGATAAGAAAAATTGTCAATTGCCTCATCCTCATGCACTTCGTGTCATGAGGATGAAGCTAAAGATGTAATTGAATGATTAAACTTAAACAACTGATTGATTTTCAAATCACTTCGCCTCCTTGTGTTTCATGTTTTAGAGTATTAAATAGCCATGGCAAGGATGGTAGAAGAGTAGGAGAGTTAGCATACCATCAATATGTAACCATCATATGATAGTACAGAACATATTTCTGAGTTAAGATCAATGGAATGTAATTTTATCTCCATATTCTGATTATCTATGATTAAGAATGAGTTGAGTTGTTAAGGAGAGTTTTTTATTTTATGTTTTGAAGTGTGAGTGAGAGTAGTATGTGTCTTAAAAGCAAGCTTCCTGTAGACTTCAGTAACTGACCTGTTGAAGCGGCAAGGGCCCACCTCCCAAAAAAAGTCATCCTCTCCATAGATTAGCATTAGTGTTTGTTTTCAATAGTATAAACATTGAATTAGTTAAAGTTTTAACTCTGTTAGATGATAGGAGTGTAGCTTAGATTAAGATTTCTATTTTATAATTTCTTAGATCCTTAATTGCTATATTTTTACATATACTCTATTTCTGTTCTCACGAGTTTGATTCCCTTGAGTGATCATAGTTGTTGGCAGAAATAGTCAAAACTACTTGGAGAAGAACTAGTGAAGTTCATTGTGAACCACAACAAAACCAACATATTGACTGTTGAACTACCCATGCTATGCCGATTGATGTGTGATTTCCTTTCAGAAAGTGTGGATTGCATAATTAGTTTTCTGGGTCAGACATCAGAGTTGATCTATCAAATCAATTCCATCTCATACTTGCATGTGCCATAATGGAATAGATAGCCTCTCTGTGAAAGACAACCAAAGTTTCCTGTAGTTTGATATCCTTATTTATTTCCAGCATACATAATCTAGTTTGATTCTATACTCATGACATTAAAAATTGCCTTTCTTACTGGTGTCTTGTAACTCTGTTGATTATGAATCCTGGATTGATAATTAATGAGTGCATTATATTAGACATATAAGTAGCACAACATTTTGGTGTCGTTGTCGGGGAGTTGCAAACGGTAGGAAGTAATATTTAGTTTAGATTGTTTTTATAAATGATTTAAAAGGTTGCTTGAGGGAGGAGGATAAAACGTTTAAGATGTGAGTGTAGAGCCACACAGCCACTAGAGTGGGGTTCTCCAAAGATAGGTTGCCTTCTTACCTTTTAGATAGAATTAGGATTTCAATTCAGCTAAAGAATCAAATTTCCATTTTATGCATAGATATAGAGATAACAAGGGTAGATTTGTAAGCTCCAAATATTCAAAAACAAACCCCCCCACTAATCCAACTAACACTGGTGCAGGAAAAATTCCACCAACAGAAAATTCAAGGGGAGCCAGCGAGGCTCTAGAAGGAGAACCTAAAATGGAAGAATCAGTATTGGGACAGGCAGAACATGAGTCTGCTGAACATTTAGGAGACACATAAAATATAGTTTCTGAACCATCCATCAGTAGAATGGTAGAAGAAGAAGGAAATGCAGCTACAGAGACTGAGACCTTTGGGTTTCCAATCTTGGATATTTCCAGAAATGTCAACATGAAGAATATCCCACTATCATCGTTACCCACTTTCATAGGTATGCCAACTGAAGATCCATATTTATTTTTATTTGAGTTTGACATATTATGTAGAAGCTATAACTACTCAGACGATGCCCAAAAACTTAAGCTTTTTCCTGCTACAATGAAAGATTTAGCCTTAAGATGGTTCATGAGCTTAGGAGAAAATACAATCCTTTCTTGGGATCAAATGAAAGACACATTTCTACGAAAATACCAAGACTATTGTAAGGATAATGTTAAAAACAACATTTTTAAAATGCACAAAACAGAAGATGAAAGTCTTGAAGACTACTTAAAAAGGTTCTTATACAACTATCAAAAGTCAAAGCTATTCACCTCAGACCCAGCTGTAGTAAGAACTGTATTCTTGAAAGGTCTTAGGGATGATTGCATAGAAGTTTTAAACTTGTTGAGTTCAGGAGATGTACACCAAAAACCTTTTTCAGAAATTGCAGATTACTGTAGGAGATACTCAAGAGGACAAGCTAAAATAGGCAAAGGACCAAGAGATCCTCTTAGCAAAAATACAAAACAAAGTTTAGGGAATGTGACCAGAACTGAGTTAGGAAACTTATTGGAGAACTTTAAAACAAACATCTTGAGCACAATAAGTAACCAATTAGATACTCTGAAACTGAAAAATAAACAAGAAGAATGTTCTTTAGCAATATTTTGTCATAGATGCCGAAAGAAGAACAACAACAAGAAATAATGCCCATTAAATGTCATAGAAATCTGTGGTCTGTGTACACTAGAACACCCCACATCTGAGTGTCCAACCTTGCTTGAACTACAAGCCATGTATAGGAGAGGAGGAGTCTCATAAGAACAGACATACCCTTCTAGAAGACCTTGGAGAGCCCAAAATCCAAATACATTTTATGATCCTAATACACAATATCAACAACAACAATGGGGTCCTTCCCCAATGACTTATCCACAATGGACACCTCAACAAACTCAGCCTTGGAAACAAGGTTGGAGGGGACCTATGTATGGAAATCCATCTTACCCTACATATCCACAATACCCTGCAAACATTTCCCAATTACTACCTGGATTCAACCCACCACAGATGCAAGCTTTACTCCCACCTCATATACAACAACAATTTACAATCCCCTTGAATCCTAATCAGCAACAACAAGTATCTATAAATCCCAATCAACAACCACAAAACCAAGCTGCCCACAATCCTCCAAGACCAACAACAATCCCTGCCCAGCCAGTCCCTAACCCCAATAATTGACCCACCCACCCTCTACAGAATACATAAGTTCAAACCTTTTCCACCTATGAAATTCAACTACAATCAGGGAAAGTTGTAAACCAATCAAATCCTGCAGTAATAATTCAGGAAGAAAATGATAATCATTTTGAGGAAGAAAACACTCAAACCACCCCTATAGAAGAAGAGGCCTCTCCTTCTATCCCAATCACTTCTCAATATGTATGAGTACCCCATCAAATTAATCTTCCACCTTACCCCGAAAGACTGTTAGTGAAGAAACCTGACCCACCCTTGCACAGAGATATAGAAGATGAATTATGAAATGTGTGCATAAAAATACCTCTCCTACAAGCTATTAAGGATATCCCTATTTACGCCAAAATTATAAGGGATATTTGCATTAAGAAACTAGGAAGGAAGAAGAAGGAACCTCCTCTTGTTCAGGTAGTGAGACAAATATCTGAATTCATTTATGAAATGCCATACAAATATAATGATCCTGGAAACCCAGTTGTCACTATTGAAATTAATGGCATTTCTCTACCAAACACACTTATTAATTTGGGTGCATCTATTAATGTAATGTCTTTTGACACTATGCAGAAGCTCCAAATCAATCAGCTAAGACCAACCCAAACCATGATCGATTTGGCAGATAAGTCAGTCATTAGCCCTGTAGGAAGTCTAGATGATGTCACAGTCACCCTAGCTTCTTGGAAATATCCAGTAGACTTTTTAGTCATATATTCTAAATCATACTCCAAAATAGGACACCCTATGGTTCTTGGCCACCCTTGGCTGGCCATAGAAGATGCCTTTATCATCTGTCGGTTTGGTGAGATGACTATATCCAATCACACACATAGCCAAAAACTTGTTCTCTTCCCTCCTGCCCAACCGGCACAGGAAATACCTATTTGGTTAGAAAACCCTTATGGAGAGGAAGATTGCATCAGACCTCTTTTAACACTTGAACAAGTAAGAGGAATACAAGAACAATCAGACAAACAAGTATTAAGCTTATTTTTGGCTAACACAAATTGCATTGAATATCCAAGGTCTTTTGCAGAATTGCCACATATTTTTAGTTCTGAATTTCAACAAACTTGGCACCCTGATATCACTCAATTATACACTTTATCACTAGCTTCCTCGGGAAAGGAAGAAACTACTGAACTTGTTGAGATTTTCCCAGGAAAACCTTTGTATATCAACTCTAGTTTGGAACCAGAACAAAAGACACAAGTGATTGAAATGCTCCAAAGACAATTTGATGCCTTTGCATGGGATTATGCAGACATGAAAGGCATTCAGCCTAACACATGCACACATCATATCTACACTAATGACCAAATTAGACCAGTCAGACAGCCTCAGCGAAGAATGAATCAAACCCTTAAAGATATTGTAAAAGAGGAATTGCAAAAACTCCTCCGAGCCAATCTCATATACCCCATTTCAGATAGTCAATGGGTATCTCCACTTGTCATAGTTCCCAAGAAAAAT
>JZKD02S0545221.1:483662-514565 GCA_000966675.3 Picea glauca
GGACAAGACTTCCAGGAAGCATTGGCCAGTTTAGAAAAAGTCTTGATTAGGTGTAAGGAAACTAACCTTTCCTTAAGTAATGAAAAATAAAAAATGATGCTCATTGAAGGTATTGCTTTGGGACATCACATTTCCCGTTCTGGCTTGAGAGTTGATCCGACAAAGATTTATATCATCACACAAATCAGAATACCTTCCTCACAATAGGAAGTCCGCATATTTTTAGGACATGCTGGCTACTATAGAAGATTCATTCCAAATTTTACAAGCCTAGCTACCCCTTTATTTAAATTATTATCCAAAGAAGCTGAATTTAAGTGGGATGATGAATGCCAAATATCTTTTGAAATTCTAAAACAAAAATTGTCAACTACCCCTGCATTAAGAGGACCAAATTGGTCCCTTCCTTCTCATATCTGTACCGATGCCTCAGATACAACCCTTGGGGCAGTCCTTGGACAAAGAGAAAATCAAATTCCCTATGCTATTTACTTCATCAGTAAAAATCTGTCTCCAGCTGAAGTTAATTATACGATCACAGAAAAGGAATTGCTAGCTGCAGTCCATGCTAGCAATAAATTTAGACACTGTATTACTGGATATCAAGATTTTATACACACTGATCATTCAGCCATCCGATTCTTAATGAACAAACTTGTAACAAATCCTAGAGTTACAAGATGTATTTTATTATTACAAGAGTTTAATATCAATATTATTGATAGACCTGGTAAAGATAATCTTGTGGCTGATTTCTTATCTAGAATGATTCATCTGGGAGATAATGCACCAGTAGAAGATACCTTTCCTGATGAAAATTTATTTTCTATTTCGACATTCACTCCATGGTTTGCAGATGTCGCTAACTATCTTGTGATAGGGAAGATGCCTTAGAAATTGTCTCCTAGAGAAAAACATAAATTAATTCAACTAAGTGCAAATTACATGTGGCACGATGATTGCCTCTACAAAACAGGACCAGATTTGGTGATCAGGAGATGTGTAAGGGAAGATGAAGTCTTATCTGGTGGCTTATCTGAAATGGCTTATCTGGTGGCGAAGCCATCCAGATAATCCTCATTTGGTCATAATCTTTCCTTACAACACCCTCACTTAAACTTACCATTCGCAACACCATCACCATACTTCCCCCTGTCGTGAGATTTTCTCTAGTTCTGAGCCTTCTCCTTTCCAGTACCAAACCCTCTATCAATTCACTAAACCCTTGTGCTACAAACCAATCCTTTTCTCAACTTATAATGATGGTTTTTACGAGACACGAACCGGTTTTCCAAATTTATAGGGAAACCGAGGAATACCAATTATGTCAAGAAAAATATGATAGATTGGGGTGGATACCTTTTCTGGAAACGTTTAATGGTTGGAATGAGAAGATATCTCAGGAATTTATACAAGTTTATGATGGAGAGACGACACGTATAGGAAATATACAACTGATAATCAATGAAGCAACCGTAAGGGAGGTTACGGGACTGCCTAGCAGAGGAGATAAATACTTCAAAGGTGTGGGAATTAACAAAGAGATGTGCCAACAATTCTTGAAGGCAAATCATCAGCATCCTGACTGGAAGAAAGGGATCCCTAGAGACTACATCAAAGAAGAATATCATCCAATGATTATCAGTCTTCAACGATTTGTCACCTGTGAAGGCAGGTATGTCGTGACTTTCATTTATCACCTTAGGATCCTATTTCATTTTGAAGGAGGCCCGGAAATTGATTTTCCCTATTTTCTATGGATGAGTTTGAATAAAATGGTAAGGGGTGTTAAATCCATCTCCAAAATAGAAAAGACTAGCCTCTACCATCAAGGTTTCATTAAAATGTTAGTTTTACATGAGCTTAGGAAATAGAGAATTAGTTGGAAAACCCTTATCACACAACACCTTCCCACAGGAAACAAAGTTTGTACTTCTACAGTACTATCAAGACATATTGACAAAGCATATTTTAAAATCTTATGTCAATTAATCTGAAGTATGAAGCCATGCAACAACCACTTAAGACAGAACCACTTAAGACACAACCACTTAAGACAGAACCATGCATCCCTTCTGTTGACAACTAAAGGGAAGTATTTTAATTTCTTTTGGTTTTGTTGATGAAAAGTATTTTAATTTCTTTTGTTTCTGTTGTTGAGAAGTATTTCAATTTCTTTTGGTTCTGTTGCTGAGAAGAAATTTAATTTCTTTTGGTTTTGTTGCTTAATAACAAACTAAAAAGAGGGACACAATTTTTACCTATGATTTCTCAAAGAACCATAATCCACTTTAAAGACTAGAAGTTGCCTTTACCCAGTATTTCAGCATGATTTAAAGGAAAAAATATATTAGCCTATAAGAACCTATCTCACCCTAACCAAATTTCAATAGTATTCATTGGATTATCTTATTAAAGAGTAACATATGAGTATATGAACACTCTCTGCCATGGGCACACTACCAAAAATTTTATGGTAGAGGATGTACCGGTACCCCAAGGAAACTTTAGTTCATTCTCTTATGGACAACTTCAGACAAAATTATACATATCGATCACTCTAAAGAAATAATGTGCATAAAAGTTTATTTTTCCTTCAGACAAATATTTAAAAGACATACAAAAGAAGACTATATGCCTTCCAACCCAATACCATCCCACCCTGTAAAAAAAAACTCAGACAAGCCTCCCCTGTCACCGTGCAAAGCACTCTTTAATACAAACCAAAATAGGTGACTATGGACAAGAATCCTCTGATGGAAAAAGGGTTTAAGAGACTAACCCGCCGAGATACTAAACAGGTCTGCTGGCAGCGGGTATCAGTCTATGGTATGACTAGGCAAACCCATCAGGGTACTGAACATGCCTGTTGGCAATGGGGAATTCTTCCTGGGGAAGGCACCTCTCACTAATTATCACAACTACCCCATTGGAGTACTGAACAAGCTTGCTGGCAGTGGGTTCTGGTTGAAACATGTCTCATCTATACTTGTCTGATTGAAAAATCCACTTTTTCCATCTAAAACAAAAAAGTAAAGGTCATTATTTTCTTTCATGAGATACAAAATCCCATATGAATTAGCAATTTAATTCTCCAATCAAATGTCCATTTGAGAATCACCCTAAGTCAACTTATCGGTCTGACATTTAAAGCCTACACTATCTAAGAAGAAAACTTCTTAAGAGTGGACACCTAACTAGGGAGCCTAATCTACTCATATTGTGAAATTTATCTATAACATCCAATGATAGTAAAACTCTGAAGCAAGTTAGGTGGGATCTATTCTTCTGGCAAATATATATATTCCCATGTTTCATTGTTGAATGCTACCTCTATGAATACTCCATTAAAAGAAGGGAAATTTCATGATATGCAAACATATATGTATTCCCCTGTTTCACTGTTGAATGCTACCTCTGTCAATAATCCATTAAAAGAAGGGCAATTCCATTTTTTTTGGCATGAGATCATATGATAAGTGATAAGTTGTACTTCCAAAATTTCATTAGTTTATTTTTTATCTTATTTATTGAATCTTCTTGCCTACAGAGATACAACATCTTCGGCATGGGGGAAGGTAAAAGAGCCCCTTCAGAACTCTTTTCCAGACTTACATGATCACTCTGCAGAACCAATAACAAAAGAAGATACGCACATCAGAAGTATAGGACATTCCCGTACCAAGTTTTCAAAAAGATTCAGTCTAAAAAGATGAATTTTGACAATTTACAAGCAGTCACACATACTATGGGCATCGATCATACAAAGGTGAAAGAAAAATTAAAATGGTATATATTTTCCTATGCTCATAAAACTACATTAAATATGAAAAGCTATACTAGATCCTACGAAATTAGTATTAAACCCATGCGCCTATCCGTCATACCTATATGACTAGACCTAATTAATCCTCTCATAGCTCTTGAACATGGTTAAAGGATAAAATCATATCAAAATATGAAGCATGCATAGCAATGATAAGCCATGAATATATTTCATCCTCAAGAAAATTCACGAACCTATCTTATATCATGAACCACGATCCAACATTAATTTCACCACCCGAACGTCCAATCACCTAGTCTAAAATGATGCCCTGATACCCGACGTCTTATCCTCATTATTACAGTAATGGGTAGATATGAAATGGCTTATCTGGTGGCAAATCCATCTAGATAAACCTCATTTGGTCATAACCTTTCCTTACAACACCCTCACTTAAACTTACCATTCGCAACACCATCACCATAATTCCCCCTATCGTGAGTTTTTCTCCAGTTTCGAGCCTGCTCCTTTCCGGTATCAAACCCTCCATCAATTCACTAAACCCTTGTGCTACAACCCAATCCTTTTCTCAACTTATAACGATGGTTGTTACAAGACATGAACCAGTTTTACAAAGTTATAGGGAAACCGAGGAATACCAATTATGTCAAGAAAAATATGCTAGATTGGGGTGGATACCTTTTCTGGAAAAGTTTATAGGTTGGAATGAGAAGATATCTCATGAATTTATACAAGGTTCTGATGGAGAGACGACACATATAGGCAATCTACAGCTGATAATCAATGAAGTAACCATAAGGGAGGTTACGGGACTGCCTAGCAGAGGAGCTAAATACTTCAAAGGTGTGGGAATTAACAAAGAGATGTGCCAACAATTCTTGAATGTAGATCATGAACATCCTAACTAGAAGAAATGGATCCATAGAAACTACATCAAAGAAGAATATCATCCAATGATTACCAGTCATCAACGATTTTTCACCTGTGAAGGCAGGTATGTAGTGACTTTCATTTATCACCTTAGGCTCCTATTGCATTTTGAAGGAGGCCCAGAAATCGATTTTCCCTATTTTCTATGGATGAGTTTCAATAAAATGGTAAGGGGTGTTAAATCCATCTCCAAAATAGAAAAGACTAGCATCTACCATCAAGGTTTCATTAAAATTATAGTTTTGCGTGAGCTTAGGAAATAGAGAATTAGTTGGAGAACCCTTATCACACAACACCTTCCCACATGAAACAAAGATGGCTTTATCAGTTATCGGTCTAGTGAGATGATTATATCCAATGGCACACATAGCCAAAAACTTGTTCTCTTCCCTCCTGCCCAACCAGCACAGGAAATACCTATTTGGTTAGAAAACCCTTATGGAGAGGAAGATTGCATCAGACCTCTGTTAACACTTGAACAAGTAAGAGGAATACAAGAACAATTAGACGAACAAGTGTGAAGCTTATTTTTGGCTGACACAAATTGCATTGAATATCCAAGGTCTTTTGCAGAATTGTCACATATTTTTAGTTCCAAATTTCAACAAACTTGGCACCCTGATATCACTCAATTATACACTTTATCACCAACCTCCTCCAATAAGGAAGAAACTACTGAACTTGTTGAGATTTTCCCAGGAAAACCTTTGCATATCAACTCTAGTTTGGAACCAAAACAAAAGACACAAGTGATTGAAATGCTCCAAATACAATTTGATGCCTTTGCATCGGATTATGCAGACATGAAAGGCATTCACCCTGACACATGCACACATCATATCTACACTAATGACCAAATCAAACTAGTCAAACTGCCTCAGCGAAGAATGAATCTAGCCCTTAAAGATATTGTAAAAGAGGAATTGCAAAAACTCCTCTGAGCCAATCTCATATACCCCATTTTAGATAGTCAATGGGTATCTCCACTTGTCATACTTCCCAAGAAAAATGGAAAGTAGAGGATATGTGTAGACTTCTAAGAGTTAAACAAAGCCACCCATAGGGATTACTTTCCCTTACCATTTATTGATCAGGTGTTGGATACCCTGTCCAGGAAGAAGTATTTTTCGTTCTTGGATGGATTTAGTGGTTACAACCAGATACAAATAGCACCTGAAGACCAGGAAAAGACCACTTTCACCTACCCTTGGGGCACATATGCTTATAGGGTGCTCCCTTTCGGACTTTGCAAAGCCCCAACAACTTTTCAAAGAGTTGTCCTAGCCATTTTCTCTAACTTGACCAATGATTGTGTGGAAGTCTACATGGATGACTTTACGATCCATGGACAAGACTTCCAAGAAGCATTGGCCAGTTTAGAAAAAGTCTTGATTAGATGTAAGGAAACTAACCTTTCCTTAAGTAATGAAAAATAAAAAATGATGCTCACTGAAGGTATTGTTTTGGGACATCACATTTCCCGTTCTGGCATGAGAGTTGATCTAGATTTTTAGGACATGCTTTTTAGGAAGTCCGCAGATTTTTAGGACATGCTGGCTACTATAGAAGATTCATTCCAAATTTTACAAGCCTATCTACCCCTTTATTTAAATTATTATCCAAAGAAGCTGAATTTAAGTGGGATGATGAATGCCAAATATCTTTTGAAATTCTAAAACAGAAATTGTCAACTACCCCTGTATTAAGAGGAACAAATTGGTCCCTTCCTTTTCATATCTGTACCGATGCCTTAGATACAACCCTTGGGGTAGTCCTTGGACAAAGAGAAAATAAAATTCCCTATGCTATTTATTTCGTCAGAAAAAATCTGTCTCCAGCTGAAGTTAATTAGACAGTCACAGAAAAGGAATTGCTAGTTGTAGTCCATGCTATCAATAAATTTAGACATTATATTATTGGATGTCAAGATTTTGTACACATTGATCATTCATCCATCCGATTATTAATGAAAAAACCTGTAACAAATCCTAGAGTTACAAGATGGCTTTTATTATTACAAGAGTTTAATATCAATATTATTGATAGACCTGTTAAAGATAATCTTGTGGCTCATTTCTTATCTAGAATGATTCATCTGGGAGATAATGCACCAATAGAAGATACCTTTCCTGATGAAAAATTATTTTCTATTTCTACATTCACTCCGTGGTATGCAGATGTCGTTAACTATCTTGCGACAGGGAAGATGCCTCAGAAATTGTCTCCTAGAGAAAATCAGAAAGTAATTCAACTAAGTGCAAATTACATGTGGCACAATGATTGCCTCTACAAAATAGGACCAGATTTGGTGATTAGGATATGTGTAAGGGAAGATGAAAATCATGATATTTTACAAGCCTGCCATGATGGCCCTTGTGGAGGACACTTCGGAGACAAAAGGACTTCTTACAAAGTTCTGCAATCAGGTTACTACTGGCCTCATATTTTCAGAGATGCTAAAACCTATGTTTCCAGTTGTGATGAATGTCAACGAATGGGTAAGCCTACTGCACGAGACCAAATGCCACTTCAAGCCCAAGTAGTAATTGAACCATTCGAGAAATGGGCATTAGATTTTGTAGGGCCCATTAACCCTGCATCTAAAAATAAAAAGTATATACTTGTATGCACTGACTATGTGACTAAATGGGTTGAAGGAAAGGATTTACCGGGTGCCAGTGAACAATCAGTGGTAGATTTCCTTTTTAATGATATCTTTACTAGATTTGGTGTAACGCGAGAAATTGTGACTGATCAGGGACCCCAATTTACCTCTCATATATTCAAAGCTGTTACAGAACAATACCAAATCAAACACAGGAAATATACACCCTATCATCCACAAGCAAATGGAGAAGTAGAATCCACCCACAAAGTTATTGAATCCATTCTTACCAAAAAAGTATAGCTGCACCATAAGGATTGGGCTGATAGATTATTATAAGCCTTATGGGCTTATAGAATCACCTGGAGGAATACAACGGGACATACACTCTATGAGTTAGTATATGGGAAGCAGGTGCTTTTCCACATATAATTTCAGATCAAAACCTTCAGGACTGCAATACAAGTTGGCATGAACTTCGATGAAGCCCAACAACAAAGACTCTTGCATCTTAATGAGTTGGATGAAACCAAGTAGGAAGCACTTCAAGGGACTACCCTCATTCAAGAACAAAGAACAAAATGGCATGACAAGTATCTCAAAAAAAAAAAATTTCAACAAGGAGATTGGGCCCTATTGTATGACAACAGATTCAAGAATTTCAAAGGTAAGTTAACCACCCGTTGGATGGGACCTTACAAAATTGACACTATCTATGATAATGGTTCAATCATGATAAAGAAAATTGATGAACAACAGACACCACTACTTGTGAATGGTCACCGATTGCGAGTTTACAACAAGCCTCTGTGAAAAGAAGAATTCTTGACTCGTATACTACAAAATTCAGACATGCAGATGATCAGTAAGGAAGGAGATCCTCCTACTGACCCACATTGATTGATTGGTTTATTTGAAACTTTTATTACATAGGTGTGGATCAAATTTTGTTAATAAGATGAAGGAAACAAAAGACCCTTACCTCCTTTTGTTTTACTTTCTCAATGTTTCTTTTGTTTCGTAAGCAAATTTTTAATAATCTATTTGATCCTTCATGAATTTGCTAAATATCAGTTGTAGGCATCAATAATATTCTATTCTGTTTTTGGTACCAGAAATCCTATTCTGGTCCAGTACCAGTCCGGTACCAGTCCAGTACTAGAGTCTGTCCTTCTACAGTACTATCAAGACATATTGACAAAGCATATTTTAAAATCTTATGTCAATTAATATGAAGTATGAAGCCATGCAACAACCACTTAAGACAGAACCATGAAGCCAAAAGCACTATCAAATGGCATCCCTTCTATTGACAACTAAAGGGAAGTATTTTAATTTCTTTTGGTTCTCTTGCTGAGAAGTATTTGAATTTCTTTTGGTTTTGTTGTTGAGAAGTATTTCAAATTATTTTGGTTCTGTTGCTGAGAAGAACTTTAATTTCTTTTGGTTTTGCT
This sequence comes from Picea glauca, assembly GCA_000966675.3. Lineage (NCBI taxonomy): Eukaryota > Viridiplantae > Streptophyta > Pinopsida > Pinales > Pinaceae > Picea > Picea glauca. The sequence goes on from JZKD02S0545221.1 coordinate 492,439, forward strand.
GCTTAAAAATAAACTGAAAATACGGACACAATCTTTACCTATGATTTCTCAAAGAACCATAATCCACTTTAAAGACTAGAAGTTGCCTTTACTCAGTATTTCAGCATGATTTAAAGGAAAAAATATATTAGCCTATAAGGAACTATCTCACCCTAACCAGATTTCAATAGTATTAATTGGATTATCTTATTAAAGAGTAACATATGAGTATATGAACACTCTCTGCCATGGGCACACTACCAAAAATTTTATGGCAGAGGATGTACCAATACCCTAAGGAAACTTTAGGTCATTCTCCTATGGACAAATTTAGACAAAATTATACATCTGGATCACTCTAAAGAAATAATGTGCATAAAAGTTTATTTTTCCTTCAGACAAATATTTAAAAGACATATAAAAGAAGAGTATATGCCTTCCAACCCAATACCATCCCACCCTGTAAAAATAAATTTAGACGAGCCTCCCCTCTCACCGTGCAAAGCAATCTTTATTACAAACCAAAATAGGTGACTATGGACAAGAAGCCTCTTATGGAAAAAGGGTTTAAGAGACTAACCCGTCAGAATACTGAACAGGGCTGCTGGCAGCGGTTACCGATCTGTGGTATGACTAGGCAAACCCATCAGGGTACTGAATAGGCCTGTTGGCAATGGGGCATTTTTCCTGGGGAAGGCACCTCTCACTAATTATCAAAACTACCCCACTGGAGTACTGAACAAGCTTGCTGGCAGTGAGTTCTGGTTGAAACATGTCTCATCTATACTTGTCTAATTGAAAAATCCACTTTTTTCCATCTAAAAGAAGAAAGTAAAGGTCAGTATTGGCTTTCATGAGATACAAAATCCTAAATGAATTAGCAATATAATTCTCCAATCAAATGTCTATTTGAGAATCACCCTAAGTCAACTTACCGGTCTGACATCCAAAGCCTACACTATTTAATAAGGAAACTTCTTAAGAGTGGAGCCCTAACTAGGGATCCTAATCTACTCATATTGTGAAATTTATCTATAACATCCAATGATAGTAAAACTCTGAAGCAAGTTAGGTGGGATCTGTTCTTCTGGAAAATATATATATTCCCCTGTTTCACTGTTGAATGCTACCTCTGTGAATACTCCATTAAAAGAAGGGAAATTTCATGAGATGAAAACATATATGTATTCCCATGTTTCACTGTTGAATGCTACCTCTGTCAATAATCCATTAAAAGCAGGGCAATTTCATTTTTTCTGGTATGAGATTATATGATAAGTGATAAGCTGTACTTCCAAAATTTGATTAGTTTCTTTTTTCTCTTATTGATTGAATCTTCTTTCCTACAAAGATACAACATCTTCAGCATGGGGGAAGGTCAAAGAGCCCGTTCAGTACTCTTTTCCAGACTTACGTGATCACTCTGCAGAACCAAATACAAAAGAAGATATGCACATCAGAAGTACAGGACATTCCCGTACAAAGTTTTCAAAAAGATTCAGTCTAAAAAGATGAATTTTGACAATTTACAAGCAATCACACATACTATGGGCATCGATCATACAAAGGTGAAAGCAAAAGTAAAATGGTATTTATTTTCCTATTCTCATAAAACTACAATAAATATGAAAAGTTATACTGGATCCTACGACCTTAGTATTAAACCCATGCGCCTATCCCTCATACATATATGCATAGACCTAATTAATCCTCTCATAGCTCTTGAACATGGTTAAAGGAAAAAATCATATCAAAATATGAAGCATGCATAACAATGATAAGCCACGAATATATTTCGTCCTCAAGAAAATTCATGAGCCTATCTTATACCATGAACCACGATCCAACATTAATTTCACCACCTGAATGTCCAATCACCTAGTCTAAAATGATGCCCTGATACCCGACGTCTTATCCTCATTATTACAGTAATGGGTAGATATGAAATGGCTTATCTGGTGGCAAATCCATCTAGATAAGCCTCATTTGGTCATAATCTTTCCTTACAACACCCTCACTTAAACTTACCATTCGCAACACCATCACCATACTTCCCCCTATCGTGAGTTTTTCTCCAGTTTCGAGCCTGCTCCTTTCCGGTATCAAACCCTCCATCAATTCACTAAACCCTTGTGCTACAACCCAATACTTTTCTCAACTTGTAACGATGGTTTTTACGAGACACAAAACGGTTTTCCAAAGTTATAGGGAAACCGAGGAATACCAATTATGTCAAGAAAAATATGCTAGATTGGGGTGGATACCTTTTCTGGAAAGGTTTATAGGTTGGAACGAGAAGATATCTCATGAATTTATACAAGGTTATGATGGAGAGATGACACATATAGGAAATCTACAGCTGATAATCAATGAAGTAACCATAAGGGAGGTTACGAGACTGCTTAGCAGAGGAGCTAAATACTTCAAAGGTGTGGGAATTAACAAAGAGATGTGCCAACAATTCTTGAAGGTAGATCATGAACATCCTAACTGGAAGAAAGGGCTCCCTAGAAACTACATCAAAGAAGAATATCATCCAATGATTACCAGTCATCAACGATTTGTCACCTGTGAAGGCAAGTATGTCGTGACTTTCATTTATCACCTTAGGCTCCTATTGCATTTTAAAGGAGGCCCAGAAATCGATTTTCCCTATTTTCTATGGATGAGTTTGAATAAAATGGTAAGGGGTGTTAAATCCATCTCCAAAATAAAAAAGACTAGCATCTACCATCAAGGTTTCATTAAAATTATAGTTTTGAGTGAGCTTAGGAAACAAAGAATTAGTTGGAGAACCCTTATCACACAACACCTTCCCACAGGAAACAAAGATGGCTTTATTAATTGTCGGTCTAGTGAGATGATTATATCCAATGGCACACATAGCCAAACAATTGTTCTCTTCCGTCCTGCCCAACCAGCACAGGAAATACCTATTTGGTTAGAAAACCCTTATGGAGAGGAAGATTGCATCATACCTCTGTTAACACTTGAACAAGTAAGAGGAATACAAGAACAATCAGACGAACAAGTGTTAAGCTTATTTTTGGCTGACACAAATTGCATTGAATATCCAAGGTCTTTTGCAGAATTGTCACATATTTTTAGTTCCGAATTTCAACAAACTTGGAACCTTGATATCACTCAATTATACACTTTATCACCAACCTCCTCAAATAAGGAAGAAACTACTAAACTTGTTGAGATTTTCCCAGGAAGACCTTTGTATATCAACTCTAGTTTGGAACCAAAACAAAAGACACAAGTGATTGAAATGCCCCAAATACAATTTCATGCCATTGCATGGGATTATGCAGACATGAAAGGCATTCACCCTGACACATGCACACATCATATCTACACTAATGACCAAATCAAACTAGTCAGACTGCCTCAGCAAAGAATGAATCTAGCCCTTAAAGATATTGTAAAAGAGGAATTGAAAAAACTCCTTTGAGCCAATCTCATATACCCCATTTTAGATAGTCAATGGGTATCTCCACTTGTCATAGTTCCCAAGAAAAATGGAAAGTAGAGGATATGTGTAGACTTCTAGGAGTTAAACAAAGCCACCCATAGGGATTACTTTCATTTACCAATTATTGATCAGGTGTTGGATACCCTGTCCGGGAAGAAGTATTTTTCGTTCTTGGATGGGTTTAGTGGTTACAACCAGATACAAATAGCACCTGAAGACCAGGAAAAGACCACTTTCACCTACCCTTGGGGCACATATGCTTATAGGGTGCTCCCTTTCGGACTTTGCAAAGCCCCAGCCACTTTTCAAAGAGTTGTCCTAGCCATTTTCTCTAACTTGACCAATGATTGTGTGGAAGTCTACATGGATGACTTTATAGTCCATGGACGAGACTTCCAAGAAGCATTGGCCAGTTTAGAAAAAGTCTTGATTAGATGTAAGGAAACTAACCTTTCGTTAAGTAATTAAAAATAAAAAATGATGCTCACTGAAGGTATTGTTTTGGGACATCACATTTCCCGTTCTGGCATGAGATTTGATCCAGCTTTTTAGGACATGCTTTTTAGGAAGTCCATAGCCTTTTAGGACATGTTGGCTACTATAGAAGATTCATTCCAAATTTTACAAGCCTATCTACCCCTTTATTTAAATTATTATCCAAAGAAGCTGAATTTAAGTGTGATGATGAATGCCAAATATCTTTTGAAATTCTAAAACAGAAATTGTCAACTACCCCTGTATTAAGAGGACCAAATTGGTCCCTTCCTTTTCATATCTGTACCGATGCCTCAGATACAACCCTTGGGGTAGTCCTTGGACAAAGATAAAATCAAATGCCCTATGCTATTTACTTCGTCAGAAAAAATCCGTCTCCAACTGAAGTTAATTAGACTGTCACAGAAAAGGAATTGCTAGGTGTAGTCCATGCTATCAATAAATTTAGACATTATATTATTGGATGTCAAGATTTTGTACACATTGATCATTCATCCATCCGATTCTTAATGAAAAACCCTGTAACAAATCCTAGAGTTACAAGATGGCTTTTATTATTACAAGAGTTTAATATCAATATTATTGATAGACCTGGTAAAGATAATCTTGTGGCTGATTTCTTATCTAGAATGATTCATCTGGGAGATAATGCACCAGTAAAAGATACCTTTCCTAATGAAAAAATATTTTCTATTTCTACATTCACTCTGTGGTATGCAGATGTCGTTAACTATCTTGTGACAGGGAAGATGCCTTAGAAATTGTCTCCCAGAGAAAAACATAAAGTAATTGAACTAAGTGCAAATTACATGTGGCACGATGATTGCCTCTACAAAATAGGACCAGATTTGGTGATCAGGATATGTGTAAGGGAAGATGAAACTCATGATATTTTACAAGCCTTCCATGATGGCCCTTGTGGAGGACACTTCGGAGACAAAAGGACTTCTTACAAAGTTCTGCAATTAGGTTACTATTGGCCTCATATTTTCATAGATGCTAAAACCTATGTATCCAATTGTGATGAATGTCAACGAATGGGTAAGCCTACTGCACGATACTAAATGCCACTTCAAGCCCAAGTAGTAATTGAACCATTCGAGAAATGGGCATTAGATTTTGTAGGGCCCATTAACCCTGCATCTAAAAATAAAAAGTATATACTTGTATGCACTGACTATGTGACTAAATAGAATCCACCAACAAAGTTATTGAATCCATTCTTACCAAGACAGTATAGCTGCACCATAAGGATTGGGCTGATAGATTATTATAAGCCTTATGGGCTTATAGAATCACCTGGAGGAATACAACGGGACATACACTCTATGAGTTAGTATATGGGAAGCAGGTGCTTTTCCACATATAATTTCAGATCAAAACCTTCAGGACTGTAGTACAAGTTGGCATGAACTTGGATGAAGCCCAACAATAAAGACTCTTGCAGCTTAATGAGTTGGATGAAACCAGGTAGGAAGCACTTCAAAGGACTACCCTCATTCAAGAACAGAGAACAAAATGGCATGACAAGTATCTCAAAAAGAAAAAATTTCAACAAGGAGATTGGGCCCTATAGTATGACAGCAGATTCAAGAATTTCAAAGGTAAGTTAACCACCCGTTGGATGGGACCTTACAAAATTGACACTATCTATGATAATGGTTTAATCGGGATAAAGAAAATTGATGAACAACAGACACCACTACTTGTGAATGGTCACCGATTGCGAGTTTACAACAAGCCTCTGTGAAAAAAAGAATTCCTGACTCGTATACTATAGAATTCTGACATGCAGATGATCAGTAAGGAAGGAGATCCTTCTACTGACCCACATTGATTGATTGGTTTATTTGAAACTTTTTGTACATAGGTGTGGATCAAATTTTGTTCATAAGCTGAAGGAAACAAAAGACCCTTACCTCCTTTTGTTTTACTTTCTCAAATTTTATTTTGTTTCGTAAGCAAATTTTTAATAATCTATTTGATCCTTCATGAATTTTCTAAATATCAGTTGTAGGCATCAATAATATTCTATTCTGTTTTGGTACCAGAAATCCTATTCTGGTCCAGTACCAGTCCGGTACCAGTCCAATACTAGAGTCTGTCCTTCTACAGTACTATCAAGACATATTGAAAAACCATATTTTAAAATCTTATGTCAATTAATCTGAAGTATGAAGCCATGCAACAACCACTTAAGACAGAACCACGAAGCCAAAAGCACTATCAAATGGCATCCCTTCTGTTGACAACTAAAGGGAAGTATTTTAATTTCTTTTGGTTCTGTTGCTGAGAAGTATTTTAATTTCTTTTGGTTTTGTTGTTGAGAAGTATTTCAAATTATTTTGGTTCCGTTGGTGAGAAGAACTTTAATTTCTTTTGGTTCTGTTGCTTAAAAATAAACGAAAAATACGGACACAATCTTTACCTATGATTTCTCAAAGAACCATAATCCACTTTAAAGACTAGAAGTTGCCTTTACTCAGTAATTCAGCATGATTTAAAGGAAACAATATATTAGCCTATAAGCAACTATCTCACCCTAACCAGATTTCAATAGTATTAATTGGATTATCTTATTAAAGAGTAACATATGAGTATATGAACACTCTCTGCCATGGGCACACTACCAAAACTTTTATGGCAGAGAATGTACCAATACCCTAAGGCAACTTTAGGTCATTCTCCTATGGACAACTTCTGACAAAATTATACATCTGGATCACTCTAAAGAAATAATGTGCATAAAAGTTTATTTTTCCTTCAGACAAATCTTTAAAAGACATATAAAAGAAGAGTATATGCCTTCCAACCCAATACCATCCCACCTTGTAAAAAAAAATTCATACGAGCCTCCCCTGTCACCGTGCAAAGCAATCTTTAATACAAACCAAAATAGGTGACTATGGACAAGAAGCCTCTTATGGAAAAAGGGTTTAAGAGACTAACCCACCGGGATACTGAACAGGTCTGCTGGCAGCAGGTACCGGTCTGTGGTATGACTAGGCAAACCCATCAGGGTACTAAATAGGCCTGTTGGAAATGGGGCATTTTGCCTGGGTAAGGCACCTCTCACTAATTATCACAACTACCCCACTGGAGTACTGAACAGGCTTGCTGGCAGTGAGTTCTGGTTGAAACATGTCTCATCTATACTTGTCTAATTGAAAAATCCACTTTTTTCCATCTAAAAGAAAAAAGTAAAGGTCAGTATTGGCTTTCATGAGATACAAAATCCTAAATGAATTAGCAATATAATTGTCCAATCAAATGTCCATTTGAGAATCACCCTAAGTCAACTTACCGGTCTGACATCCAAAGCCTACACTATTTAAGAAGGAAACTTCTTAAGAGTGGAGCCCTAACTAGGGATCCTAATCTACTCATATTGTGAAATTTATCTATAACATCCAATGATAGTAAAACTCTGAAGCAAGTTAGGTGGGATCTGTTCTTCTGGCAAATATATATATTCCCCTGTTTCACTGTTGAATGCTACCTCTGTGAATACTCCATTAAAAGAAGGGAAATTTCATGAGATGAAAACATATATGTATTCCCATGTTTCACTATTGAATGCTACCTCTGTCAATAATCCATTAAAAGCTGGGCAATTTCATTTTTTCTGGTATGAGATTATATGATAAGTGATAAGCTGTACTTCCAAAATTTGATTAGTTTCTTTTCTCTCTTATTGATTGAATCTTCTTGTGATGCAAGAGCATCTACAACTCATCAAGCGAGCCAGCGCAAGGAGAAGGAAAAGACAACTGGACAAGCCAACAAACTTCTTTTTGAATTACACCTTGATATGTTGCGCCAAACATTAATGCGTTGATGTGATGAAGTGCACTTGTATATGTAAATGGACCTTGAGCCTTTAAACTCACGTCCTTAGTAGCTGAGGAATTTAATAGAATTAATGTAAAGATAGATAGAAATTAAATGTAGATTTGATAGTTGTAGAATTCGAGAGGGAAAACGGAATATAGGCACCCTCCTTTGTATTATTGTAGTATTAGCATTCATATGAGAAATAGGAGCGAGAAGAGAGCAAGTAGAGAACTTGTGGAGAACACCCATGTACAGATTGAATTATTAGAAGGAAGACTTTGATTCCATTCCATGGCTGTGGTTATTCTTTGGGTGTTGTTGATATTATGCTGTTGCATATTTGCTTCTTGTTATGCCTTTGTTTTATATGCTGCGTATGTGATTTCATGGCAGGTTCAAAATCTAAGAGAATAAGGAAATTTGTTTCAATTGTTTCTCTATTTGAGCCAGGAGATTCCTGCATAGAGTGCAGTTGAATTCATCCGCATAGAGTGCGTTGATGAGGCTTAGCAGTTAAACTCTCATTCTCATTCACCCAGAAGTTGTTTCGGGTAGAGAGAGCCGTGCAAGATGTGCACAGGCTAGACGAGGTCTCAGAGTTGCGATTTTGAGCTAAGGCATTGATAGACTTTTGTTGTTGGAGTGCGCAGGGTCAGAAGTCCTCAACACTTGACGTGGTTGAAGAGCATCTGCAAGGAGTGCGTGCAGGGGGTTTCCAGAAGAAGCTCAGAAGCTGGGAAAGCTCAGGAGAGATAGGCCTTCGAAGTAGTCGAAGAGCAGTGGAGAAAACATTCGCGAACAGGTTGTAAGGAGAAGCAAGCGGGTTGGCAGACGGGTCTCATGGAGAGACGTTTCTTATTCGGGATTTGCGTAAGGAGGAAAAGTGGACGTGAAATCTACAGTGCAGGCGGAAGAAAGTTCAAAGCTCAGATTGGACAGAAGTCATCGATTGAGATCACAAGGAGTGTGACTCGACTCATGGATTAGACGCATCGGGAGTTCGCAAGGGAAAACTCCTACTTCTCGAAAAGGGAGATCGTAAAATCGCGAGAAGCAAAGTCCCAACAATTTCGTGTATAGTGTGGGTCATAGTCAGGTGACGTAGCAGGTAATCTCGGGACACCGGATCTCGGGAGTTGAAGGGTCAAGAGATTGGTCTCACGAGTGGCGAGGAAGCGAGAGGTGAGATAGCGAGTTTGTCGGCATCTCGGTGTTTCGGATCTCAGAGGTTGGGACCCCGAAGGTATAGTGACGCGAGCCGTGAAGTCACGATAAAGCGAAGTCCCGACCAGCCGAGAGAAGGTCAGCGTTGACCAAAGACATCGGGTCTCGGGGATCCGAGGGTCTAGTATTCAATTGTCGAACTCGCGAAGTCCCAAGAGCCGATCCTCTGATAACCAAGGAAAGGAGGACCGCGCGAGTGGAAGAGTCATTGTGGGTACGAAGGATTCTCGAGAGGGGATCAGAAGAACCTTTGAGTTCTTCGGGCCGAGGAGAAGGAAGGTCCTGGTGGGAGAGAGTTGTCGCCGAGAGGCAGTTCACGTGAGAGTGGTATCAAAGCTTGGAGTCTTTGCTTTCTGAAGCAGAGACAGAAATACACCATGCCGCCCAGAAGAGAGAGGCAGTCTCCTGATCGAGAGGACAGGTATGCCCGAAGAAGAGGAAGGTCGGCAGGAAATCCAGAGATGGACCGATAGATGAGAGATCTCTGAGCAAGGCTTGAGGAGATGGAGACTGCACAAAGGCGTGGAGCTGGTGCAGTGGAGTTCAGTGATTCCGAAGTGGAAGAGGAAGCTGGACATGATGCAGAAGAGGTCACAACAGAAGATGCCTCGACAGAGAGGTTGATTAGAGCCATCGCCAGGATGAGCTCAAAGACAAAGATGGACATTCCCATTTATGAGGGAAGTCTAAATGCAGAAGAGTTGCTGGATTGGATCTGAGCACTCGACACCTACTTCGATTACGAAGATATCGAATAGGACAAGAAGGTAAGGCATGCGGTAACCAAGTTGAAAGGACATGCAGCCTTATGGTGGGACGAGTTGCAGGCTGATAGGCGCTGCAAAGGAAAACAGAAAATTAAAAGCTATGACAGGATGATCGCTAAGATGAAGGCGAAGTTCATCCCCAGGGATTACCAAATCACTCTGTTCAGGAGAATGCAGAACCTGAGACAGAAGCTGATGACAGTGAAGGAGTACACCGAAGAGTTTTATAGACTCAACATCAGAGCTGGTCATCGGGAGAGTGATGACGAGAAGGTGGCAAGATACCTGAATGGTCTAAGGTATGACATTCAGGATGAATTAAGTATGGTTACCATCCGAACAGTTGAGGATGCGTACCATATGGCTCTGAAAGCCGAAGAGAAGTTGAGCCGCAAACAGAGTCAGCGAGGGCGAGGCAGGAGTTAGCCCAGAGGCAAGGTAGTTACCCAAGAAAGGACTTAGGAGCCCAAAGAGGAATGGAAGAGACCTCAGGGTAAGCTGGAGAGAGGTGGGACCTCACAGTAGAGGAAGCCACAAATTGAACAAAGGCAGCAATATGCTGAGCCGAGGAGGCAGCACGCAGAGCAAGGTGGCAGATATGCCGACGTGAACACTATTCCTCGTACCAAAGGTAGGGGAAGAGGACGTGAAGGAATCATCACATGTTTTACATGTGGGAAGGACGGACACAAAGCCGTTGACTGTCCAGACAAGAAAGTAGACATAAGTGAAACTCACATCACTGAGGCACAGAGGCGTGATGCTGAGAATGAAGATGCAGATAGCGGAAGGTTTCTTGGGATGCATAAAGTTCTTTTAGCACCTGAGAAGGAGGTGGAAAATGCAGTGCAAAGGAGAAGACTGTTCAGGACGGTTTGCATAGCCAAGGACAGGAAATGCAAGGTCATAATTGACAGCGGGAGCACAGATAATCTCGTTTCAACCGAGATGGTGGAAAAGCTGGAGCTCGAAACGACTAAGCACCCGAGTCTGTATAAAGTCTCGTGGTTACAAAAAGGACACCGGGTAAGTGTCACTAAACAGTGCTTAGTTAAATTTAAAATTGGGAATTCTCATGATGAGATTCTGTGTGATGTTATTCCCATGGATGTATGTCACACACTGCTGGGTAGACCATGGCAGTATGATAGAAATGTTGTTCATGATGGGAGGATGAACACATACACTCTGGAGAAGGATGGGAGAACCCATAGATTGCTTCCGATAAAAGATAAATAAGTGAAGCCAGAAGTAAGAAGCACGATACTTCTCATGAGTGGGAAAGAGCTTCTCAGTGAGATGGAGAAGAACGAAGATCCACAATTCTTTGTTGTCAGGAAGTTGAGAATTGTTCTGACAAGAACAAGAGTGGATGACTTACCAGAGGAGATTCAGGAACTACTGGGAGATTTCGTTGATATCATCGTGGAAGAACTACCTCGTTCGTTGCCACCAATGCGGAGTGTGAGTCACCATATTGACCTCATACCCGGAGAAATATTTCCGAATAAAGCAGCATACAGGTTGACACCTCAGGAGAATGAGGAGGTCAAAAGGCAGGTACAGGATTTGCTGGATAAAGGACTGGTCAGGGAGAGTCTGAGTCCGTGTGCTGTTCCAACAGTGTTGAGTCCGAAGAAGGATGGAGGCTGGAGAATGTGTATAGACTCCAGGGTGATAAACAAAATCACCATCAGGTACAGATTTCCACTGCCACGAATGGACGATCTGATGGATTTCCTGAGTGGGGCAAATTATTTTTCGAAGATTGATCTCAAGAGCGGATATCATCAGATCCGGATGAGAGAAGGAGATGAATGGAAAACAGCATTCAAAACAAACGAGGGTTTGTACGAATGGCTGGTCATGCCGTTTGGCTTGACAAACGCGCCAAGCAATTTTATGAGGCTGATGAATGAAGTCCTAAGGGAATTCATTGGCAAATTTGTGGTTGTATACCTGGATGATATACTGATTTTTAGTAAGACCAGGGCTAAACACCTGAGACACTTGGCTATTGTGATGAGGAGGCTACAACAGGAGAAACTGCTGATCAATTTGAAGAAGTGTTCCTTTATACAGACATAACTCATTTATTTGGGTTTTGTGATCTCGGCGAATGAATTGAAGATGGATCCTGAGAAAGTGGAAGTGATAAGGAATTGGCCATCGTCGAGGAACATTTTTGAGGTAAGAAGCTTTCATGGTTTAGCTAGTTTCTACAGGAAATTCATTCGGAATTTTAGTGGAATTAGTGCCACAATGATGGACACTGTGAAAAAACGACATAAAGTTTTTCATTGGACAACAAAGGATGAAAGGAGCTTCAATCTATTGAAGTGAAAGATAACAGAGCAACCAATTCTGGTGTTGCCTGATTTTCAGAAAACCTTCCAAGTGAAGTGTGATGCCAGTGGGTATGCTGTTGGAGGGGTCCTAAGTCAAGATGACAGACCTGTCGCTTATTATAGCGAGAAGCTGGATGATGCCAAGCTGAAATACTCCACGTACGATAAAGAGTTCTATGCCATCATACAGGCATTGAAGAAGTGGAGGAATTACTTGATACCCAAAGAATTTATGCTATACAGTGACAATCATGCATTGTAGTTCGTAAGTCAACAGGATAAGTTGAACTAGAAGAATGCAAAATGGGTAGAGTACATGCAAAATTTTACATTTATGATCAAGCACATTTCAGGAACTACTAACAAAGTAGCTGACGCTTTGAGCAGAAAATGTTTATTGCTGCAGGAATTCAAGGTCAAGACCTTGGGTTTTGAAAAGCTCAAAAATATGTATGCAGGTGATGCAGACTTTGGGGAAGCTTATGAAGTAGCCGAGAATCCGATTCTCAGAGATCGGAGTCCTTGGATGGATTACCTAATCCAGGAGGGATTGTTATTCAGGGGCAATCAACTGTGCATACCGAATTGCTCCATGAGGGAGAATTTGGTGAGAGAAAAGCACAGCGGTGGATTAGCAGGTCATTTTGGAAATGAAAAAACATTCGTCAAACTGAGCGAATCATATTATTGGCCAGGCATGCGAGCAGATGTTAAAAGTTTTGTTGACAGGTGCCGGATATGTCAACATTCAAAGGGCCAAAAGTAGAACACAAGTTTTTATCATCCATTGCCCATACCTGAGAGGCCATGGGAGGCGATCAGTATGGATTTTGTGTTGGGATTGTCGAGGATCCAACGAGGGGTTGATTCCATATTCGTGGTGGTAGAAAGGTTCTCGAAGATGGATCATTTTATACCGTGTCATAAGACTAGAGATGCGACCCACATCGCAAATTTGTTTTTTAAGGAAGTTGTTAGATTGCATGGATTGCCGAGAAGCATAGTCTCGGATCGGGATACTAAGTTCATAGGTCACTTCTGGAGGATGCTATGGAAGAAGCTGGGAACTAATGTGGCATTTAGTTCAGCTTATCACCCCCAGACAGATGGACAGACGGAAGTCGTCAACAGAAGCTTGGGAGATCTATTGAGAAGCTTGGTGACAGAGCACCACAACAGTTGGGACCATATATTGTCGCAGGCAGAATTCACGTACAATGATTCGGTGAATCGAAGTATAGGCAAGAGTCCATTCCAAATTTTGTATGGAACACAACCGAGAGGAGTTTCTGAGCTCAGGGAGTCAGAACAGGCTGAAACTAGCAGTGCGAGAGCTGAAGAGTTCACGGAGGTGATGCAGGAACTTCACAGTCAGGTGAAGCAGTGGCTGCAGAAGGCGAATCAAGAGTATAAGCGTAGAGCCGATCAGAGAAAGAGGCAGCTTCAGTTTGAATTTGGTGACATGGTTCTGGCGCACTTAAGAAAAGAAAGGTTCCCGAGGGGAACATATAATAAGCTCAAGATGAAGAAAATTGGACCGTGCAGAGTCCTGAGGAAATTTTGGGAGAATGCATACGAGCTTGAGTTGCCAGAGGGCATCGGGATATCTCTGGTTTTCAATATTTCGGATTTATACCCATACAGGGCGGATGAAGCAGAAGCTGGAATTGGGGAACCAGTAGTCTAGTGGAAAAAACAACTGCCAGTAGCAGAAAAGCTGCAGATGGAATGTATATTGGACAAACGAATCGGCCGAAAGACCAGGCGAAAGTAGTATTTTGAATACCTGGTAAAATGGAAGAATCACCCAGTGGAGGATGCCAGCTGGGAAACAGAGGCAGTTATACAGAAGCATGGGCAGACTGTGCAGGAGCTCATGGACAGGAGCCCATGAAATCTTTTGAGCCGAGGAGTATGATGCAGGAGCATCTACAACTCATCAAGCGAGCCAGCTCGAGGAGAAGGAAAAGACAGCTGGACAAGCCAGCGAACTTCTTTTTGAATTACACCTTGATATGTTGCGCCAAACATTAATGCGTTGATGTGATGAAGCACACTTGTATATGTAAATGGAACTTGAGCCTTTAAACTCATGTCCTTAGTAGCTGAGGCATTTAATAGAATTAATGTAAAGATAGATAGAAATTAAATGTAGATTTGATAGTTGTAGAATTCGAGAGGGAAAACGGAATATAGGCACCCTCCTTTGTATTATTGTAGTATTAGCATTCATATGAGAAACATGAGCAAGAAGAGAGAAAGCAGAGAACTTGTGGAGAACACCCATGTATAGATTGAATTAATAGAAGGAAGACTTTGATTCCATTCCATGGCTGTGGTTATTCTCTGGGTGTTGTTGATATTATGTTGTTATATATTTGCTTCTTGTTATGCCTTTGTTTTATATGTTGCGTATGTGATTTCATGGAAGGTTTGAAATCTGAGAGAATGAGGAAATGAGTTTCAATTGTTTCTCTGTTTGAGCCAGGAGATTCCTGCATAGAGTGCAGTTGAATTCATCTGCATAGAGTGCGTTGATGCGGCTTAGCAGTTAAACTCTCGTTCTCGTTCACCCAGAAGTTGTTTCGGGTAGATAGAGTCGTGAAAGACGTGCGCAGGCTAGACGAGGTCTCAGAGTTGTGATTCTGAGCTAAGGCATTGATAGACTTCTGCTGCTAGAGTGCGCAGGGTCAAAAGTCCTTAACACTTGACGTGGTTGAAGAGCATCTACAAGGAGTGCGTGCAGGGGGTTTCCAGAAGAAGCTTAGAAGCTGGGAAAGATTAGGAGAGATAGGCCTTTGAATAGTCGAAGAGTAGTGGAGAAAACATTCGTGAACAGGTTGTAAGGAGAAGCGAGCGGGTTGGCGGACGGGTCTCGTGGAGAGACGTTTCTTATTTGGGATTTGCGTAAGGAGGAAAAGTGGACGTGAAGTCTACAGTGCAGGTGGAAGAAAGTTCAAAGCTCAGATTGGATAGAAGCTGTCGATCGAGATCACAAGGAGTGTGACTCGACTCGTGGATCAGATGCATCGGGAGTTTGTGAGGGAAAACTCCTACTTCTCGAAAAGGGAGATCATGAAATCACGAGAAGCGAAGTCCCGACAATTTCGTGTATAGTGTGGGTCATAGTCGGGTGACGTAGTAGGTAATCTCGAGACACCGGATCTTGGGAGTTGAAGGGTCAAGAGATTGGTCTCGCGAGTGGCGAGGAAGTGAGAGGCGAGATAGCGAGTTTGTCAGCATCTCAGCGTTTTGGATCTCGGAGGTTGGAACCCCGAAGGTATAGTGACGCGAGTCATGAAGTCGCGATAAAGCAAAGTCCCTACCAGCCGAGGGAAGGTCAGCGTTGACCAAAGACATCGGGTCTCGGGGATCCAAGGGTCTAGTATTCAATTTTTAAACTCGCGAAGTCGCGAGAGCCGATCCTCCGATAACCAAGGAAAGGAGGACCGCGCGAGTGGAAGAGTCACTGTGGGTACGAAGGATTCCCGAGAGGGGATCAGAAGAACCTTTGAGTTCTTCGGGCCGAAGAGAAGGAAGGTCCTCGTGGGAGCGATTTGTCCCCGAGAGGCAGTTCGCGTCATCTTGCCTACAGAGATACAACATCTTCAGCATGGGGGAAGGTCAAAGAGCCCCTTCAGAACTCTTTTCCAGACTTACATGATCACTCTGCAGAACCAAATACAAAAGAAGATATGCATATCAGAAGTACAGGACATTCCCGTACAAAGTTTTCAAAAAGATTCAGTCTAAAAAGATGAATTTTGACAATTTAAAAGCAATCACACATACTATGGGCATCGATCATACAAAGGTGAAAGCAAAAGTAAAATGGTATTTATTTTCCTATGCTAATAAAACTACAATAAATATGAAAAGTTATACTAGATCCTACGACCTTAGTTTTAAACCCATGCACCTATCCCTCATACCTATATGCGTAGACCTAATTAATCCTCTCATATCTCTTGAACATGGTTAAAGGAAAATATCATATCAAAATATGAAGCATGCAAAACAATGATAAGCCATGAATATATTTTGTCCTCAAGCAAATTCACGAGCCTATCTTATACCATGAACCACGATCCAACATTAATTTCACCACCCGAACGTCCAATCACCTAGTCTAAAATGATGCCCTGATACCCGACGTCTTATCGTCATTATTACAGTAATGGGTAGATATGAAATGGATTATCTGGTGGCAAAGACATCCAGATAAGACTCATTTGGTCATAATATTTCCTTACAACACCCTCACTTAAACTTACCATTCGCAACACCATCACCATACTTCCCCCTATCGTGAGTTTTTCACCAGTTTCGAGCCTGCTCCTTTTCGGTATCAACCCCTCCATCAATTCACTAAATCCTTGTGCTACAACCCAATCCTTTTCTCAACTTATAACGATGGTTGTTACGAGACATGAACCAGTTTTCCAAAGTTATAGGGAAACCGAGGAATACCAATTATGTCAAGAAAAATATGCTAGATTGGGGTGGATACCTTTTCTGGAAAAGTTTATAGGTTGGAACGAGAAGAGATCTCATGAATTTATACAAGGTTATGATGGAGAGACGACACATATAGGCAATCTACGGCTGATAATCAATGAAGTAACCATAAGGGAGGTTACGGGACTGCCTAGCAGAGGAGCTAAATACTTCAAAGGTGTGGGAATTAACAAAGAGATGTGCCAACAATTCTTGAAGGTAGATCATGAACATACTAACTGGAAGAAAGGGATCCCTAGAAACTACATCAAAGAAGAATATCATCCAATGATTACCAGTCATCAATGATTTGTCACCTATGAAGGCAGGTATGTCGTGACTTTCATTTATCACCTTAGGCTCCTATTGCATTTTGAAGGAGGCCCAGAAATCGATTTTCCCTATTTTCTATGGATGAGTTTGAATAAAATGGTAAGGGGTGCTAAAGCCATTGCCAAAATAGAAAAGACTAGCATCTACCATCAAGGTTTCATTAAAATTATAGTTTTGCGTGAGCTTAGGAAACAGAGAATTAGTTGGAGAACCCTTATCACACAACACCTTCCCACAGGAAACAAAGATGGCTTTATCAGTTCTCGGTCTAGTGAGATGATTATATCCAATGGCACACATAGCCAAAAACTTGTTCTCTTCCCTCCTGCCCAACCGGCACAGGAAATACCTATTTGGTTAGAAAACCCTTATGGAGAGGAAGATTGCATCAGACCTCTGTTAACACTTGAACAAGTAAGAGGAATACAAGAACAATCAGACGAACAAGTGTTAAGCTTATTTTTGGCTGACACAAATTGCATTGAATATCCAAGGTCTTTTGAAGAATTGTCACATATTTTTAGTTCCGAATTTCAACAAACTTGGCACCCTGATATCACTCAATTATACACTTTATCACCAACCTACTCAAATAAGGAAGAAACTACTGAACTTGTTGAGATTTTCCTAGGAAAACCTTTGTATATCAACTCTAGTTTGGAACCAAAACAAAAGACACAAGTGATTGAAATGCTCCAAATACAATTTGATGCCTTTGCATGGGATTATGCAGACATGAAAGGCATTCACCCTGACACATGCACACATCATATCTACACTAATGACCAAATCAAACTAGTCAGACTGCCTCAGCGAAGAATGAATCTAGCCCTTAAAGATATTGTAAAAGAGGAATTGCAAAAACTCCTCTGAGCCAATCTCATATACCCCATTTTAGATAGTCAATGGGTATCTCCACTTGTCATAGTTCCCAAGAAAAATGGAAAGTAGAGGATATGTGTAGATTTCTAGGAGTTAAACAAAGCCACCCATAGGGATTACTTTCCGTTACCATTTATTGATCAGGTGTTGGATACCCTGTCCGGGAAGAAGTATTTTTCGTTCTTGGATGGGTTTAGTGGTTACAACCAGATACAAATAGCACATGAAGACGAGGAAAATACCAGTTTCACCTACCCTTGGGGCACATATGCTTATAGGGTGCTCCCTTTCGGACTTTGCAAAGCCCTATCCACTTTTCAAAGAGTTGTCCTAGCCATTTTCTCTAACTTGACCAATGATTGTGTGGAAGTCTACATGGATGACTTTACAGTCCATGGACGAGACTTCCAAGAAGCATTGGCCAGTTTAGAAAAATTCTTGATTATATGTAAGGAAACTAACCTTTCCTTAAGTAATGAAAAATAAAAAATGATGCACACTGAAGGTATTGTTTTGGGACATCACATTTCCCGTTCTGGCATGAGAGTTGATCCGGCTTTTTAGGATATGCTTTTTAGGAAGTCCGCAGCTTTTTAGGACATGCTGGCTACTATAGAAGATTCATTCCAAATTTTACAAGCCTATCTACCCCTTTATTTAAATTATTATCCAAAGAAGCTGAATTTAAGTGGGATGATGAATGCCAAATATCTTTTGAAATTCTAAAACAGAAATTGTCAACTACCCCTGTATTAAGAGGACCAAATTGGTCCCTTCCTTTTCATATCTGTACCGATGCCTCGGATACAACCCTTGGGGTAGTCCTTGGACAAAGAGAAAATCAAATGCCCTATGCTATTTACTTCATCAGAAAAAATCCGTCTTCAGCTGAAGTTAATTAGACAGTCACAGAAAAGGAATTGCTAGTTGTAGTCCATGCTATCAATAAATTTAGACATTATATTATTGGATGTCAATATTTTGTACACTTTGATCATTCATCCATCTGATTCTTAATGAAAAAACCTGTAACAAATCCTAGAGTTACAAGATGGCTTTTATTATTACAAGAGTTTAATATCAATATTATTGATAGACCTGGTAAAGATAATCTTGTGGCGGATTTATTATCTAGAATGATTCATCTGGGAGATAATGCACCAGTAGAAGATACCTTTCCTGATGAAAATTTATTTTCTATTTCTACATTCACTCCGTGGTGTGCAAATGTCGTTAACTATCTTGTGACAGGGAATATGCCTCAGAAATTGTCTCCTAGAGAAAAACAGAAAGTAATTCAACTAAGTGCAAATTACATGTGGCACGATGATTGTCTCTACAAAACAAGACCAGATTTGGTGATCAGGATATGTGTAAGGGAAGATGAAACTCATGATATTTTACAAGCCTGCCATGATGGCCCTTGTGGAGGACACTTCAGAGACAAAAGGACTTCTTACAAAGTTCTTCAATCAGGTTACTACTAGCCTCATATTTTCGTAGATGCTAAAACCTATGTATCCAATTGTGATGAATGAGAACGAATGGGTAAGCCTACTGCACGAGACCAAATTCCACTTCAAGCCCAAGTAGTAATTGAACCATTCAAGAAATGGGCATTATATTTTGTAGGGCCCATTAACACTACATCTAAAAATACAAAGTATATACTTGTATGCACTGACTATGTGACTAAATGGGTTGAAGGAAAGGCTTTACTGAGTGCCAGTGAACAATCAGTGGTAGATTTCCTTTTTAATGATATCTTTACTAGATTTGGTGTACCGCGAGAAATTGTGACTGATCAGGGAACCCAATTTACCTATCATATATTCAAAGCTGTTACAGAACAATACCAAATCAAACACAGGAAATCTACACCCTATCATCCACAAGCAAATGGAGAAGTAGAATCCACCAACAAAGTTATTGAATCCATTCTTACCAAAACAGTATAGTTGCACCATAAGGATAGGACTGATAGATTATTCTAAGCCTTATGGGCTTATAGAATAACCTGGCGGAATACAACGGGACATACACTCTATGAGTTAGTATATGGGAAGCAGGTGCTTTTCCACATATAATTTCAGATCAAAACCTTCAGGACTGCAGTACAAGTTGGCATGAACTTGGATGAAGCCCAACAACAAAGACTCTTGTAGCTTAATGAGTTGGATGAAACCAGGTAGGAAGCACTTCAAAGGACTACCCTCATTCAAGAACAGAGAACAAAATGGCATGACAAGTATCTCAAAAAGAAAAAAAATTCAACAAGGAGATTGGGCCCTATTGTATGACAGCAGATTCAAGAATTTCAAAGGTAAGTTAACCACCCATTCGATTGGACCTTACAAAATTGACACTATCTATGATAATGGTTCAATCAGGATAAATAAAATTGATGAACAACAGACACCACTACTTGTGAATGGTCACTGGTTGCGAGTTTACAACAAGCCTCTGTGAAAAGAAGAATTCTTGACTCGTATACTACAGAATTCAGACATGCAGATGATCAGTAAGGAAGGAGATCCTCTTACTGACCCACATTGATTGATTGGTTTATTTGAAACTTTTTGTACATAGGTGTGGATCAAATTTTGTTAATAAGCTGAAGGAAACAAAAGACCCTTACCTTCTTTTGTTTTACTTTCTCAATTTTTCTTTTGTTTCGTAAGAAAATTTTTAATAATCTATTTGATCCTTCATGAATTTTCTAAATATCAGTTGTAGGCATCAATAATATTCTATTCTGTTTTGGTACCAGAAATCCTATTCTGGTCCAGTACCAGTCCGGTACCAGTCCAATACTAGAGTCTGTCCTTCTACAGTACTATCAAGACATATTGAAAAACCATATTTTAAAATCTTATGTCAATTAATCTGAAGTATGAAGCCATGCAACAACCACTTAAGACAGAACCACGAAGCCAAAAGCACTATCAAATGGCATCCCTTCTGTTGACAACTAAAGGGAAGTATTTTAATTTCTTTTGGTTCTGTTGCTGAGAAGTATTTTAATTTCTTTTGGTTTTGTTGTTGAGAAGTATTTCAAATTATTTTGGTTCTGTTGGTGAGAAGAACTTTAATTTCTTTTGGTTTTGTTGCTTAAAAATAAACTAAAAATACGAACACAATCTTTACCTATGATTTCTCAAAGAACCATAATCCACTTTAAAGACTAGAAGTTGCCTTTACTCAGTATTTCATCATGATTTAAAGGAAAAAATATATTAGCCTATAAGCAACTATCTCACCCTAACCCGATTTCAATAGTATTAATTGGATTATCTTATTAAAGAGTAACATATGAGTATATGAACACTCTCTGCCATGGGCACACTACCAAAACTTTTATGGCAGAGGATGTACCAATACCCTAAGGAAACTTTAGGTCATTCTCCTATGGACAACTTCAGACAAAATTATACATTTGGATCACTCTAAAGAAATAATGTGCATAAAAGTTTATTTTTCCTTCAGACAAATATTTAAAAGACATATAAAAGAAGAGTATATGCCTTCCAACCCAATACCATCCCACCCTGTAAAAAAAAATTCAGATGAGCCTCCCATGTCACCGTGCAAAGAAATCTTTAATACAAACTAAAATAGGTGACTATGGACAAGAAGCCTCTTATGGAAAAAGGGTTTAAGAGACTAACCCGCCAGGATACTGAACAGGTCTGTTGGCAGCGGGTACCGGTCTGTGGTATGACTAGGCAAACCCATCAGGGTACTGAATAGGCCTGTTGGCAATGGGGCATTTTTCCTAGGGAAGGCACCTCTCACTAATTATCACAACTACCCCACTGGAGTACTAAACAGGCTTGCTGGCAGTGAGTCCCGGTTGAAACATGTCTCATCTATACTTGTCTAATTGAAAAATCCACTTTTTTCCATCTAAAAGAAAAAAGTAAAGGTCAGTATTGGCTTTCATGAGATACAAAATCCTAAATGAATTAGCAATATAATTCTCCAATCAAATGTCCATTTGAGAATCACCCTAAGTCAACTTACCGGTGTGACATCCAAAGCCTACACTATTTAAGAAGGAAACTTCTTAAGAGTGGAGCCCTAACTAGGGATCTTAATCTACTCATATTGTGAAATTTATCTATAACATCCAATGATAGTAAAACTCTGAAGAAAGTTAGGTGGGATCTGTTCTTCTGGCAAATATATATATTCCCCTGTTTCACTGTTGAATGCTACCTCTGTGAATACTCCATTAAAAGAAGGGAAATTTCATGAGATGAAAACATATATGTATTCCCATGTTTCACT